>BSBK01010261.1:195000-232500 GCA_027943335.1 Chamaecyparis obtusa
TTGGCACTAATCATAATAACTATTATCCCAGTAAGATTGATCCTAATTGAAATGCTTTGGTGGTGAAGTCTTTGGACTAGATAACCATTTCCAAGGATATATAGAGATTTAATTTCCTATCATAAAATTAGGCCGATATAGAAGAATAAGGTGGGACTAGGAATGTTTCATCCCTAGTATTCACGAGGTGATGTGCCCCCACTATTTTATGACAATGAGTAAGGAATACATTCAAACCAATGACAATGCTCAAGACAAATTATAACTGCCTGATTGATAGAGACCATAGAGACCATAGATCTCAACAATTGAAAGCTCACATTTTCAAAGCCATACAAATCACATACCCAGTTTAAAGATTTATGCATCTTGATGATCTTGGTGAGCCTCTTTGCTTCTCTTCAAGCTGAGGTGGGAGTGAGTGGCTTGCCTCTTTCTTCACTCTACAATGACACATACAAAATCATATTATATTTTTGTCAATAAATCAAAATGAAACATTAAATAAAATGAAATTTTCTTCAACTAAAATCAAAATTATCATGAAATGCTAGGTAATCTAAGTTTTATTTATGAAAAATGGAAATGGTAATGAAACCCCAGGTAAAGGAAATTATCTTCAAGCAAGATCAACATTGAAATAGAAACAAAAAATAAATATATGGCCAACATCTCGACCTTGAAGACATAATCATTGGGAGTTTCCTTTCCAGTAACTAGTGGAAATGTATAAAAAATGACAATGGAGACTCTGCAATGATATATGATCTTCCTCCCCCAATTGACTTGTGCATGGAATGGATGGCTACCAAAGTAATCTTTAAGAAACCCCCCTCTTAAAAAGGATATAAAATCTTGGCGAATCTTTCATTTTCTTGAAAAATAAATAAATTTCTATTAGCGAATCTCTCAATTTTTTTGAAAAAAATAATTCTTATTGGCGATTATTTTTGAATAACAATTTTTTTGTTGAAAATATTGGTAATTTTTAAACAATAAAAATAAATTAATTAATCACCATGGTGAATACTTCTATTTAAAAAAATAGAATTCTTATAGAAAATTATTAGGCTTAATGTGTAAATCTTTGATGGGTTTAAGGAATAGACTCTGTACTAATTACTTGCTATCATTTATTTAAAATATAATCCAATAACCTCATTGTATTGTGTGAGACAAATGTATTGATATTTTTAAATACTAATGGGGCCCAAAATTTCTTCAAGACCATTGATTTATATTTAGATCAACAATCTGAAAGAAACTTTAGCTCCCATAAGTATTACAAACCAAATAGTAATATTTTTACCTCATAGAATATAATGAGGGTCCCTAGATTATACTTTAAGTCAGTAATGGAAACTAAAAGTTGGTGATAGATACCTACAGTAACTAATAATCATAATATATTATTGGAGAATTAATTTAAATTTCTACAATAACTTATAAAATTCTAGCGAATCAAATCTAATCATGTATCGAATATTGTGGCGATTTCTTGAGTTCAAGTTTTTTATAAAATAAATTATTTTGCAATTTGAATATTTCTAAATCAAAATTTTATAAAAATATGGCGATTTAGGTTTCCTTAAATCTTGAATTATTAGCCAAATTTGGATTCTCAAATTTCCAATTGGCAAATATTAGCCACTAAAAATTACTATGATGGGAACTACATGTTGGAAATTCATCTCCTGCCATTCATTAACATTTTGCCTCTATTGAAAATGCTTGATTTTTTTGGTGTGAATTTTTAGTTTAAGAAACTTAAACTAGAAATTGCACGTTGGTGTGCAATGGCAACATCTAAATCGTAAACTAAAATGCATACCTTACCATAGGGGACATTTAGTTTTTTTTTCAAACTTTTTCAAACTTCCCTTATATATTTTACGTTTTAGTTAATGATTTATTCAATAACGCGTGCAATCAGTACACCTCTACTAGAAAATTTTATCTATATTGTTTTTCATACTTTTGTACAATAAAATGTATCCTAAGCACTAAATCATTATTATATATTTACACCCTCCTTAAGTATAGTTTAGATGAAGTAATAATAATGGCCCCATCATAAAAGTCTAGTAAGGTAGTTAAGTACAATAGTCCTTTTAAAAAGAGGAGAAAGAGGAGAAAACCTATGGGGAAAATGTTCCTCCTAAACAAGGGAATAAAATGAGAAGTACAAAAACATCACATGAAGAAAAAATCCTTCCAATAAGAAAGAATAAGATAGATCATGCAACCCTCAATCAAAAATCTATTTTAGTGACAATAGATGTACAACAATGAATTCTGAAGATGATCCAAGCTTGTCAAACAACATTCCTTCTCTTAGGAAGAAATAGAACCACAAAATTATGTTAGTGTTGGTGTAATTAATTATTCCTAATTACACTTTACTTAATCTTACTTAGGATAATGCATTGCATAGTAGTTTGTGATTGAGACACCTAGGAGTGTGCATGTCTATTAAGCACATGGTGTAGGAGAAATTCCACTTTTGGTGTGATAGTTGTCATCACATACCTCTTTGTGTGTGAGATCCACCTTTCGTGCTCTTATCACATTATCATCCTAATCCAATGCACATACTTTATTGCATATTGGAGGATGATCCACATTTGATGGACATGTGATTACACCTAGCATAGGTGATAGCTTATCAGCTCCTTATCATTCTCTCTTATTGCCTTTCCTATATAAGGAGGCCTATTATGTAATCATATATTCATTGGTGAATATCATTAATTCATTGGATCTATTCAATCCATCCTCGCATTCATATTTTCTCTCTCTTGTGCTTTTCTTCAACCTCTTGATCTTGGTTCAATATTTGCTATTTGCAAATTCTTATAGTTAGCATGAAATAGTTTTAATTTTTATATTTTAAAAAACCTAAAATAATGCTTTAAGTATTAAAGAAAAATCTTTAATAATATTTATTATTTAATTATTTTTCATTTAATAATATTTGTTTTTCATATTGTAATTATTGAATGTAATTCAATGTTCAAAAGGAATTATAGTAGAAGGGTAAATAAAAGCTATAACGAACGGTCTATAAGGCACAACAATTGTTAAAGGTATTGCAAATGGAGTGGCAAGAGAAGTGTGTTTAACCTATATTCAATGATTTTGACTCAAAAATTGTCTTTCTCAATACTTTCATAGAAATACATTTAAGTCAAAAACTATGTCAGACTCTGTGATCCATCATTGGGATAACATATAGCATTAAGATAGTCATTTACCTTATTGGCAATCAATGGGAGACCAATTAGGCAATTGGTTTAGAATCCATGGCATTACAAACCATATTTTCTATACGAGATAAATTAACCAGAGGCCATAAAAAAATCAAAGAGCTATACGCCAAAATTAACAAAGAAAATCTAAAAATTCATTTTGCCCCCTTTTTTACTATTTCTGACTATTTGAAAATGCATTTTCTTTTGTCTTGATTTTTAAGTTAAGACAACCAAAATAATTTTAATTTTTAATTTAAATAAAATTAAAATAGTAATTTAAATATTTACGATGAAATATTAACTATCTTAAAAATATCTTAAAAGTACCTTCTTATTAATATTCATTTTAATTTAAAAAGTGAATATTATATTAAAACTTAATATGATTTTATTTTATTATTTTATTTTTAATAAATTTTAACAATTAAAAGTGTAAAAATAATGAATGTTCTCTTTTAAAAAATGGAAATAGGGGAAAAGCACCAGTACTCCAACACTCTAACTTTGTACACTTGTAGAGCCTAAATTATTCGTTAGATTTCAATGATTTTTTTTGTTGTCCTCGTATACAAGTTGGCACATTAAAAGTTATTTCTTGGCTTGGGATATTTACAAAACTCCTTGTAGAGATTGTCAAGTGTCGAAGAGTAAAAAAGTGACCATTTCAAAGTGTCACTTGATACCCACTCAAAGAGGCCCCAATAACCATTCACTCAAAATTATCAGTACTTGTGAACAAATGTACTATTAGTCATGCACAAATGTCCTAATAGTCATTCACAAATGGGTCAATTACTAACCAAAAATGCTAAAAAATGATCAACTATTGGTACATGCATTCACATTCTTGGGGATCATTTTAAATTAGCAATAAGAGGGTCAAGTTTGCATGGAGTGTGTGGTTATTGGAGCATATTTGGTATTAATTTTGAAATCACCTTAAACCCATATTTCTGGCATGAGACAGGCACAAATGGATTACCCACACAATAATTCTATCGACTAAAAAGCATTATTGCTAAAATACAACTTCTCAGTGCCTTATAAGTCTATGATATTATCAAATGTTAGTATAGAAGAGTAATAATCACTTATTTAGTCATTTTTTATTGTGTGACTAATTATCTAATTAAGATGATCAAGTATGTCATCTATTTAGTTATTTTTTAGGGTTGACTAATTATTTACTCATTTATTTGGTCATTTTTATTTGTCTAGCCTTGTGATATTACCCAATGAATAAATCAGTCATTTATTTAGTCATTTGATATTAGCCAATGAATAAATCAATCATTTATTTAGTCATTTATACTTGTGAATTGCAAAAAAAAAGTAGAATTTGATCAGTTTTAGTCACATGAATAAAAGCATTTGTCACGTGACAAAAATTTTTAGTTACGTAATCATTTATTTTCCAAATTCTAAGTTAGTGAACCTTGCAAATAATTGTGCTCTTCCAAACATGCTTTTATTTTCAAATTATTCATCCCAAATGCAATTTAATTGTACTTTCATATACCATGCGTTCAGATGAAACTTGACTAAAAAGTGTGTCTTCATTCATCTCCATCAAATTTCCCATGTCAAATGATATATTTCCATGTTCATCACTACCATTTTGTTCTCCTACATGAATTGCATCTTCTTCAATATCAATAGGTTATTCCTCTACTTCAACATGTTGATCTTCAATATGTTTTGTATGACCTTTTAATTTATCATCTCTTATTCGATCATATTTCCTTGTTTTGTTCCTTTTATTCCCCATTCAATTGATAACTTCAATTCACCTAAATACCAAGAACTATATACCCAATAAGATAATCTAAAAAATAAAATAAAACAATATTCAAATTTAAAAAAAATTAATAATACAAAACAGAGAAAAAATAATATAGAAATATATCTTGCAAAAAAAACATACCTTCTTGATGAATTTTTCCTTCGTAATTCCCTTTCCAATGAAAAAATACTATAGAAAACTTCCACCAAATGATTTTATTTAAAAAAATCACTAATTATTTCACATCTACTCCACAAATTGTTTTTCATTGTTTCACTCAATTTTTTTTCATTTTATATGGGGTTTAAGCACTCGGTCGCTAAGGCGACCATAATTAGTTGGCCCTAGTTTCAGCTGAACCAGGTCCGGCTGAAACAGGTCCAACTGAAATTGCTTATGTGTCATCCTATGTGGTAGCCACACAAGCAAAAAATGAAGTTCTTCAAAACTTCTCAGTTCTGCAGCTTATTTCTGCATCAAAACACATATTAATTCAAAATATAAAAATACCCTTTTGTAGAGCTCAGAGTAAAGATTATGGGCATATAAATTTTATAGTATTTTGATTTCAAATAATATAATATAATTAGAAATTACTATAAGTAGGTATTTTAACATCTGAGAACATGCCGCTTCAAAAAAAGATAAAAAATAGTACATCATAACAAAGAAATATAAAATTTATATTTAACACTAGAGGAGAGAGTCCTCTTCAAGACTATGTAATTTGTTTTGTAAAAAATGTACATCTTATAGGAAAAATTTGATGAGAATTTTTTTTTGTCAATTTCAAATAAGTTTGACTTTGAGTAGTTATAATGGGAAAAATATACATTAGAAATTGATCTTTTTTTTTATGCACTAGCTATACATGTCTTCTATTTAACATATTTTGAAATCAGAGGAAAAAAATATTATTTGCATATACATTTTAATGGGAACTAAACCCCAAATTTTCAGCATTTTTGAGCAATTAAAAAATGGACTTGAAGAATTAAAAAACTATATCAATTATTATTAAATTTGTTTTGAAAATGTTATAGACATAAAAGTCAACTGGTTTTACACATTTCATCAGTTTACATTATCTTCAAATTCTAAACACAAATGTGAATTTTGTGTCGTTAAAGTTGAATAGTTTGCATATTGTTGACCTTTTCCAAGTTATAAAAGTGTGACACGGGTTTTTACTTTTACCCATACCTTGTTGAGGTGCAAATGCTAGTTGATAATAGTAGTTGCAGTTATAAAGTTGCTAATGTCTTTTATGAGTACTTATAATTAAATGAAATGTATTCATATCGAAACATAAGTCATATGATGTGACATTTATACTTATTAAAAAAAATTAATGCACAACTATCTACTTATTCTTGGGTTTCTATAGGTTCCTTAATAGAAAACATTATATTCTAGCATCATATTTGATGATCTAAGCCCATTAGTCCCAAAAAGTGAGGCTGTCAAGTGATTGATGTAAAAGATGTAGAGTGATTGTAAATCTAGGGTTGACTATCCAATTTCAAATATAAATAGAACTAGGTTAGTATGGATTGAGATCATTTTAAAATTGATATATAGTATAATCACAATTTATGTGTGGCCAGTGTAAGATTGGAGCTTAGCTTCAGCAATAGGAAAAATAAATTCGATACACATCATGGCAACAATATTTTAATAAATCAATTAAATTTAATTTTTAGGTTTACATTTATCATTTAAACAAATATATGTTTACAAATCAATTATCAATTTTTTATTTAATGTCGATGGAAAATCAAAAGTAATTCATAGAATTGAGATAGACATAATATAAAAGAATGAATTGAATAACATAACAAATAAATTATAAAAATAATATAAATTTGTTGAAAGAGTGAGGTTTCACTTATATTAAAAATAAATATAGCATATTAATATCTATAAATAAATTTTAATTTTTTTTGTATGGGAGATCAAGAATGATAATATAGGTCCGAAAACTAAGAGTGGAGGGGTGAATCACTAATGAAAAAATTCTCTTATTTAAAACTCTTTAAAATTTTGTGCACCAAAACATTCAACATCCACTAACATGAATAGAAACTATCAAAACATGCATCCACAAATATTCAGTCATATAATGAAGACACCATATTTTTCTCATAGAAACCCAAATGGGAAAAACCACATCTGGGGATTGGTATCAACTAAATATGTACTCTTTTGGAATATTCCATGTGAGGAGCTTACATGGTTAAATGTTTATAAAATCACTGTTAGGTGCTACTCGGTTAACGGATTTTCCTTAGATCTGTTAGGATCTTTTCCATGTTAGGAGTCACCTTGTTAGAGGACTTTAAACATTCAACATAAATGCCACGTTGTTAGAGGATTTACAACTAAGATCTTTTAGGATCTACTCAATTTAGGGATTTTATTGTTACAATGGTTAGAAATCAACATATAATATGATCTATGAAATTGCGCAACCTCTGCATGATCAAATTCTATTAAGATTTGAAACTCTTCACCATACCCTATACTCTTTCTTGGCTTTAATACATTTTATTTCTTAACTTGTTTTGTTTCCGCACCCTTCTGCAATTCTTGATCAACAAATAACTCATTCTATAGCTTTCCAATATATAGAGTTTCTTCCACTAACTTGAAATAAACCCTAGATCTGAGATATGAACAATCCAGATCATGTTAGGTAAGATACAATGTATCTAACAACTCATAAATTTTTTTTCTCTAACCCCGTCATCTTCCATATATATTTCACCGTGCAAAGTGAACCATCTTCAAAAACTATTTTGACCAAAAGAAACTTCTTGAAGAATCCACCTCAAATGCATACCTCAAGAAATGTGATGTTAAACACTATCCACAAATCAAAGAGCTACCTTACTAATTTACTACAAACATCACTGATCCTATTACCACTTCAAATAATTTATTCACCGGTTCACAAATCTTCATTACCCATTTAAGAACTTTGTCTTGTTAATCCGTCCATTCTATTCATATCACTTCGAGTCAATTAAAAAATCTTCATGTTTCAAAATTATAATTCTCCATCCTTAACATATAATTATCTAGCTATTGTTAGAAATGATATCCTCTAGTCTCTCTATCAAATACTTTACCAATTTGAAATAACATCCAAATTAATTATTATCAGTCACTTATTGTTCTAGTAGTTACACTACCATCCTTCTTCTAGTCATAACTTAGTTACCAATGTACACCAATAGTAGTGGTCTCACACTAGACATCTAGAGACAAACCTTAGTCTCTCATAAGAATCACACCAACTGATATGATAGAAAAATTAAATCACCACTACTTGGCTTCAACTATACTTCCTATCTACCTAACATCCTTCAAACATCATAACTCACTACACACATAAGATAAACCTATGCAGTCATGGGTATATCATCTAGATACATTAAGTAATCTTCCTTCATGATCGCATAGATGAACTCATACCATAGCTTGGGATCCAACCCATTGAACATATCTCATCATAATAGGAACATTGTCAACCAACAGTCACTAGGTTGACATCATTGACAAACTAAATAACTAATTGACATGTCATGTAAATTGTGCCAATCATCATCAATGCAATACTTAGCATCACTTCATCAGTTATGCTAACAATCTCCCCCTTTGGAATTGTTGGCAACATTCTTAACTTCTCTTATTTGTTCCTCTTGACTTTTGAGTAGATTCTTTGAAACACTCCAAATCTTTCCACTTCTATCTGTACCTTTGATCAAAGTGTTGATTCTCCACATATTCTCCTGCTTTATAATACATCTTATCCCCCTTTGGCTTCAATGCAAAAGTTTTCAAATCATTCAGTCATGTGAGATTACACATGATTGTTCTTTGATTGTTCTTTCCTAATCACTTTATTACAACATCATACTGAGACCTCTCCTCCTATGGAGTAGTGCTCCTCTATATCAATTGATACATATAATATTATGATAAACATATATGAAATGATGCAATCAACATCATCTAATTAAGTTTAGATAGGGTAATAACCCCATATCTACCTTTAAGATATTCAAAGATATCCTTTGGTAATGACTTGGTAAATATATTAGCAACTTGTTCTTTAATAGATAAATAGTCAAGCCTTACCTCCTTCTTTTATACCTATTCCCTCAAAAAATGTTATTTTTTAGAAATGTGTTTTGTCTTTGAGTGCATCACTAGATTCTTTTAAATATTTATTGCACTAGTGTTATCACAACGGATAATGACTAGTTCTGTGACCTCATGAATTCCATGAAGAATTTGTTTTATCCATATCACTTGCTAAAAATTAATAGTAGAAGCAACATCTCTTCCTCTAGAGTAGATTGTGAGATTTAATTATTCTTTTTAGTAGTCCAAGAGACTAATCTTTCACCAAGAAAGAATGTTCCACCACTTGTGCTCTTCCTATCATCAATATTTAATGCCTAGTCAAAATCAATTGACACAAGGAGAGGGAAGATAAGTGGGACCAAACGCTTACCCAAGTACTAGACCACCTTGCTGAATCACAATACATAAGAAATTACATAGAAATAGAGAAAACAATGCATATCAATATCATTTATTTATCAGAATTAATACATATCAGGCTATGAGGCCTTCCTGGTTACAATCAATACAATAGAATTCAATTACAGAGATATTAAAATCCTCATGCATGCAAGATCCATGATCTCCAACCTTCTATCTTGACCTCTAACTTTTAGCCCTAAATCTAGAATAAAACATTACATTTATATAAGAGGTTGCTGAATGGGTCGGTCCAAAGAATCATCTAGATCCATTATTAGAGAAAGTAACGACCTAAATTTAGGTCCACACATTTATCAATGAATGATCCTAGCATTAAGATCATGACCAAAATAAAATACACATGTCATCCATCTAAAACAATCAAAATAAAAATGTCAGTGAACTAGGCCACTGAGAAACACCAAACACACCGAACCAACTTAGTGAAAGAAACACAACAATGACACTCGGTGAAAGGCAATGAGTAGAGAAAGGTAACCAAGCTCTATGGTGAATAAAAAAGAACACTCCATTGAGCAACGCTAAACACACCAAACCAACTTAGTGAAAGAAACCCAACAAAGACACTCAGTGCAAGGCACTGAGAAGAGACAGGTAACCAAGCTCACCGGTGAAAAAACAAGAACACTCCATTGAGAACTCCAAAGTAGTTATAGAGAACATCTAACAAGATACCAAGATACCAGATTTCCAAAAACCCAAGATGCTCTTGCATCAGACACCTAGGGTTGAAAATAAATGATTCTCCAAATCATGAGTGAGGTAGAACCAGAGATGAATCCAAATTAGTTTGAAAAATCCATTTAGAGTCTTCAATTGGTCTATTCCTCCACTTTACCAAGTATTCCATGTAATCCTTTCCTCTTGTGCTTCTGCCAAATCTTTGTTCTAAAATCTTTTCAACTTCTTCTATCTTTTTTTTAGGATAATGACTCAGTACTGTCACTTTATTAGGTTCATGATACTCATACAAATATGTAATGTTGAATATTGATGATGTATTCATGTCATGGGGTAATTCTAGTTCATAAGTATTTCCATTGTCAAAATTCTTCAGTACCATGCACAAACCAAATTTCTTCATCTTTAACTTATCATATGTTCCAACAAGAAATATTCCTTTCTTCAAGTGAACCATTACCTCATCACCAACCTTAAAAACCTCATGTCTTCTTGATCTATCTACACTATCCTTGTATTTTTTATTACTATTCTCCAACTTATATTTCACTTCCTCATGCAATGACTTCATAAACTTAGCAAATTATTCTCCTACAACACTCCTCTTCTCTTCTCTAGAAATATCTTTCAAGTCTGATATACCTCTCGGTTGTATGCCAACAACAGTGTGAAAAGGTGTCTTGTCAGTACTCCTATTCACTAAATTATTGTATGCAAATTCTTCTTGTGCTAATATTAAATCCTAATTACTCAATTTGTGTCCAACTAAGCATCTCAACAAATTACCAAAACTTTTATTTCCAGCCTTTGTTTCTCCACCACTCTATAGATGAACAATAGAACTATAGTTTAACTCGGTGTCTAGCTTCTTCCAAAGATTCTTCCAAAAATAGCCAACAAAATTATTGTCTCAGTCAGAGATGACACTCCTTAGGAATCCATGAAATCTGACAATCTCCTTGAAGAAAGATCTTCTATATGCACTACATATGATGTTTTTATACATCATATGAAATGTGCCATCTTGGAAAATTTGTCCACAATAATAAATATGGAATCATTACCTCTTGTTGTCTTTAGTAAGCCAAGAACAAAATCCATGTTGATATCTTTCCAAGGTTTCTCAGGAACAAAAATCAGTGTATACAATCAGGTATTCTAACTTACTCCTTTTGCAACTTGGCAAACTCCACAAATCTTCACAAATTTTTGAACATCCTAATACAAATGAGGTGAAAAATACATTTCCTTTATCAAACTCAATATCTTATCAATGTGAAAGTGTCCATCCAAGCCACTACTATGATTCTCCTTTATCAAATTAGTTCTCATTGATCCTCTTCGTATACATAACTAAATTCCTTTGAACAACATAACTTCTTGAATGAAATAGTATTCCCACTTACTTGGTTGATCTATAATCAGTGCTCTGCACATTCTCCACAACTAAAAAAAATGAGGGTTAGTTTCATACAAATTCTTCATATCATCAAAGATAAGAACCTCAATTCTCATTTCAGTCAGCAAATATCTTCTTGTACTCAATAGATCTGCAACTCGGTTAGATACTCCACTCTTATGTTTTATCACAAATGCAAAATTTTGCATATACTCAACCTATTTCATATGTCTCTTATTCAACTTATTCTGACTACCCAAACACTATAAAACCTTATGTTCACTATACAACACAAATTCCTTTGGCATTAAATAATGTCTCCATTTCTTCATGGCTTGAAAAGTAGCATAGAGTTTTGTATCATACATAGAATATTTCCTTTTAGCCTCATTCAACTTCTCACTAAAGAAATAAACAGGTTTAACTTCTTGACTTAACACATCTCCTATTGCACTATGACTTGTGTCCCATTCAACTTGGAATACCTTATTGAAATCTGGTAAATCTAATGAAAATAATTCAGAAACCTTCTATTTCAAAGTCTCAAAACTCTTATCAACTCCATGTGTCCACTTAAATTCTCTTTTATATCCTCTTATTGTCTCGGTCATAACATTGCCAATTGAACTGAAATTTCTGCTGAAATTTAGGTAAAAGATTTCTAAGGAATGGAATGATATTACCTCACCAATATTCTCAAGTGTAGGCCACTCAAGTATGGATTTAAAATTCTTAGGGTCCATCTTCAAACCATCATATGAAATTACAAATCCCAAATAAAAAATATGGCCTTTCATGAAGGAACAGTTTTTCAAATTAAAAACAACTTTTCCTCTTTGAATTTCTACAATACCTATCTAATGTGCAAAAAATGATCTTCTCTACTTTTACTAAATATCAAAATGTCATCCAGATATACAATAAAAAAATTATCCAATAATTGCTTCATAACCTCATTCATTAACCTCATAAAACTACTCGATGCATTAGTTAATTCAAAAGGCATAACCAATCATTCATACAAATAGTCTTTTGTCTTAAAAGAAGTCTTTCAATCATCACCTTCTCTGATTCTGATATGATGATATTCACTCTTCAAATAAATCTTAGTAAAATATTTTTCTCCACTCAAATAATCTATTATATCATCCATCCTCAGTATAGGAAACTAACACTTAACTATTATCTTGTTAATAGCTTCAGAATCAGTACTAATTTTCAATTCTCCATTCTTCTTAGGTGCCAACATAGAAGGTACTACACATGGACTCAAAATTTCTCCGATCAAACCTTTCTGCAACAACTCTTGAACTTGTTTGGAGGAGCTTCAACATCAACACAGTGAAAATAGGGATCATAAGGGAGGTCGTCTTCCCCAAAATTCTAGAGGACATTGAAGGAAATATCTACAAGGAGGAGCTGATTGATCCCGCACTGGTGGTTCTAAGCGATAAAGCCAGGGAAACAAATTTTGATTTCCTCAACAATACTAAGAATAGCATGTTGGATCAGTACAAGTCCTTCAAATGGCTCTACCATGAGATTGAAGACCTTAAAGAAAAAATTCAGAGTATTAATGACAAGGATCACAAGACCATTGAGCAAAAGCAAATCCTGGAGGCAAGGGTTCAACACTTGGAATAAACAATGATTAGCCTAGAGGAAACCCTTAAGGGTATTTCCAAGAAAAACTTTAACATTCTCAAAGCTTCCAATAACCACATAAAGATCCTAATCAATAAAATGGAAGAAAAATGGATGATAGGGTTGATCAGAGGACTAGGAAGGAAGGGAAGAAGAAGGCCAACGAGGGTCCAGGTAAAAGAACTAGAGCTAGAACAAAGCAAAACAAGGAGAAAGAAGGCTCTCACAGATCCCAAGGCATCCATAATGTTAAAGAGTCTGCTGAGTTGATGGAGGCTCTCGAATGCAATGCTAATGTCATGCTCAAGAGCCTAGCTTAACTCGTTTCCTAGTGCCTATCTTTTTTCTCTGCTCCATTCTTCCTTTTTTGTGGTTGTTTCTTGTCTGGCCTTACTGTGGCTTGTTTCTAGGTTAGCAAAATCATTAGCTATGAACTGATCTCATTTATCTCTCTTTTTATTTACTCTGTTGTGTGTTTCAGGCACCCTATAAAATGTAGGACCCCTCCATTCCCCTCATCTTGGTAAGAACACTCTGGTAAGCACTATTGTTATTTCTTGCAAACTTTTCTTAGATTTATGTGAGGCCTCTACTCAGAGTCATCATGACACTTTACTTTTTATGCAATAGACTGGGTATTGAGACCCTTATCTTGTTACGTTCGATTATGATTTCAGTACACTCTAGACTTTATGTGTGGTTTATTCTAGTAGTGACATTAGAAGTTTAAAGTATTTTATTTTGATTATGATCACAGGACATTGCTATGACATTGAAATGATGAATTGGATTATTTAAATTTCGAATGATAGACATGTTGAAATTATGTGATTATTATGCAAAGCTATATAGTTAAGGCAATTATGATTGTGTTCCTAATTTCCAAAAAGATAACATGTAGGAAAGCAAGATTTTGATTAATTGGTGTTAGAATTCACATGTAGTTAAGTTATTATCATTAAATATGAGATTAAATTTACGTTTCTTTAGAAATGATTGTGAAATTTGAAATTGTTAGCTTAGGAGATGATATTGCTTAATTGTGTTATGAGTGGATGAATAGATAAATGTTATATTATTTTGAAGCTAATTGAATGTGATGATGTTCTGCACATTTTGATTATGTTATTACCATTACTGGAACTACTGATGCTTGTCCAAAGTGTGCAGGTATTAACCATGGATTTGGGGGAGTCAAGCCAACATATGTTTGTGATCTCTGTGACACCAAGGTCATGTCCCAAGGGGATACAAGACCTCCTTGTGATGTGATTTTTATTTGTAATGTATGTGGATTTGAGTGTATTTAGGGAGTAAGATGTTTTATGTAATTAAATTGGTTAGTGGATATTGCCGAGTGTAATTGTGATGTGTAGTGGTGTCTATTGACACATGTGTATTGTTTAATGTGTTGGCAATGGTCCACATGGAGAGAATACATGTCACCATCCTGGCCTAGTATTAGGTGGTCCATCCTATTCCCTAAGCTTGGTGAGTGCACCCATGAGGTGGTCCCAATCCTTGAACTTTGAATTTCGAATTTCACCTTGAAGGGAGGTTTTAGAGGGTCAAATAGACACCTAGGGAGTTATTTTGCATGAATATGGAAGGCCCATGGGTTATACCTATGGGTAAGGGACCCTTTTGACCATAGGACACCCTAGGAGCACCTTGGGAAGCCCTCCAAAAGTGACATTTTGAAAAGTTGCGAAAATTCTAAGTCACATGGGAGAGTGTGTAGAGGGTATTTTAGTGGAAGGCTTAGCTTTGGGCTCAGGGGGACCCACTCTCCAACTTTGGAGGCAAAAAAAACTAGGAGCTTGGAGAAAGTTAGGGAGGAAGAGCTTTCGTTGAAGAGGAAGAGAACTCTACACCCATCATTCATTTTGCTTGGAGCAAGGTTAGTGACTCCATTTCCCATCTGCAATTTGATTTCTAGAATGGTAATGAAGAGAGAAGTGTATGTGCATCTTGTTGTGGTGTATGTAGTGGAGTTTAGTAGATTTCATGCTCTCTTGAGTTTGTAGTTTTTTTTGTTTATGGGTTTTGTGTTTATTGCTGTTGCACTTGAGTCTTGTTTTGGGTTGTGCAAGAATCCACTCACCCGTTGAAGGCTTGAGAATAAGCCTCTTGTGGAAGCCATGAATGGGAAAGTTTCCATGAAGAGCTTCTTCTTGTGTATTTGTGATTTTTACCTTTGTGGATGTGTGTGTGTTAAGAGGAAGTAAATGTGAATGGACAAGCTATGTTGGTGTGTATCTTCCCGTTGGCTTGAACTCCCCTTGCTCGGGGGTGGTCCATGTAATGGGCCTATGGAAGGGAGGAGAGTACCATGGTTGTCTTGGGTTTCTTGTGTTTTATTTTATTGCAGGATTTTGGAGCCATGAAGCCTCCTTGGTTGGAGATTAAACCTTGTGAAGATTTGAGATGTTATCTTTTTTATGTTGGAGTATTTTGTATTGTGTATGAAATCTTGAAAGGAGATCTTGTGTCATCCATGGGCTTGAGAACTTTGTGATGGAGATTCACTCTCCTAGTCATGTATTGAATCAGGTGATGTTGAAATGTAATGTGAGGAAGTGTTTGTAAAACTTGCTGAAAGTTATCATTTATGATATGGCATAATCTTGTGAAAAAGAAAAGATTATAGAGCTTTCATTATGTTTTTAATCTTGTATTTGGAATAAATGAATTGAATTCAATAGTAAATAAATCTCTATTTCATATCCTTGTATCCATGCAAACAAATTGTGCTCTGGTCTTGTTATTTGGGTGAGAAAAATCTATAATTAAATATGCAATCATAAAAATGAAATTTTAGAACTTTAGAGTAACCTATAAAGAAACTAAATTCCTCTTCTAAAAAAATAAGCATTCTATCAAATTTAAATCAAGTTGATATATTAGCCTTATTGCAAAAAAAAAGACATTCAAAATAAGTTGTTTGAGCATTTAGCTCTCTGGAATTTGTATGAAGGAGGAAAATATTCTCTTACCACAGAGAATATTCTCCTCCTCCTATTAACAACAAAGGCTAATGAGGTTTATTATACTAACCTACATTTTAAATCAATTCTATAATGATTAAAATAAACCTTACTAAAAAAAAAAAACTATAAAATTCCACCACCCACATGTTGTGGACCCCACAAAGGCCTCTCCTAGGCGCAGGTGATGTACAAAGGGAAGGTTATATAATTAATTTCCTAGTCTCATCAACCCCTACGTTGGTCTTTGGCTAAGACAATATCATCAAATAAAAAAATTATACACTATCCTTTCATTGGCCCTTATAACTTAGCAATAAGTGATGTCAGGACATATGAAATCTTATGAAGGCTTCTTCCATGCGTACTTGGTTGGCTGGAAAGTCTGACATGTACCCATCCCTTGAAGGGCGCACCTCCCCTTGCTTTTGTCTTGGGGGAAACCAAAGACCTTCATTTATATGTTAGTTTGATATGTTATGGAGGGCAAGGTATTATATGATTCCTAATGCATATAAATCTGTTTCCTACTCCCAAAAGTGGCGCCACTTTTTGGTGGGCTTTTCAACCCTCTTAAAAAGTGCGCCCAATCATGTTAGCTGTCATGTTTCCTAGTACATGTGTCTAGGGGAGGAAGCTAGGCATAGGGTGAAGTGTGGACATGTGTAGAAGGGATAGGTTAGGAGGCAGGGAATGTTAGGAGATGGGTAGATTGGTGTTTAGTTAGGATGAATATTATTCTGCTTAGATAAATTTAAATTTTGTAAATAATTTGCATTAACAATAGGATATTGTTATGAGATTTATTTTGTATAATTTAATTGTTAATTTCATAAGTTGATTTAGTAAGATTTTATTAGGGAATTCACTTAATATATTTGGGTATTATTAATTAAATATATTATAATATAATAATTGATTAATATTTGATTAATTGGTATCATTTGTAATTATTTATTAATTAATATATTTATTTATTATTTAATTATTATTATTTATTAATTATATTACTCAATGATATTAGGAATTTAATAAATGGTTTATAATCATATTAATGAATTGGTGCATTAGGACAAGTCTCGTGTAAGTTCAATCATTATGTAATTGGTGGCCATAATCTATCATATTATGGATCCAAATACAATATTCTTATTATTTTGATTAACAAAATGACATTAATTTAATCGTATCGAATTCGATAACCCATAATTATAAGGACATTATTTAAAGATTATTCTAGACAATGTTCTTTAAACCCTAGAAACTTTTGTGATTTCTTAAACAATGAAAAGTACGTAAAATCAATTAACGAAACCTCCTAGTTTGTGAACCCTCTTGGCATATCGTGCTTAGTCAAGTTAAAACTAGGACTTAATGTTGATATGTTAGACGCATTATGTAATCAATTGGTTATTAAGTAAAAGAGTATTTGGTTAGAATGGATAGGATTGTAAGTTAGGAGATTTTCTCTTAGATCTGATAAGTTGAGTATTTAGTTAATAATCTAACTTAAGTTCTTTGATATTTCTATCATACTAATAGTATGAAATTGAAGGATTAATATGGATAGACTAGTAAATTTATGGGAGTATTGGGTTGATAGATTGGGGTTTAGCTGAGTTTTGTCATTTAACCCCTCAGATGATAATTATAACTATTAGTTGTCTATATTTTATCAGTGATTAATTTAGAAGACTATAATTAGTAGAGTATTTGATCTAAGTTAAATGGTTAACTTATGTTGGTTAAAGAATCTTAATTCTAATAAATAGTTTCAGTTTCCTAAGATGTAATTAATATAAGAGTTTTTGATACAGCTTAACCCTTGAGTAATATAGATAGGATATCTTATATCATTGGTAAACCCTAGTCAGTTTATGTCATCAAAAGTAATTCATGATCTGGATAAGAACCTTGTCTAGCTATTAATTAGATATGAAACATCACATTAACATACGATCCTATATTGCATCCTAGACATGACTTGATAGGGTGTCCTGTTCGTGAATAGTTTAATTCTAGTAAGTCCTTGTAAAGGGTCACTCTATTAAGTCAAGCAGTGGTTTTGTTATCCTGGTAGAAATTTCTTGGTTAGACCTTGTTGTTATTACCAATTGCTATTCGCAAATCAATCTCTCTATCCCTATTGAACTTAGGGCAATCCCCTCCGTCTTAATTAAAGTTCCCTTTGTCTTGACTGTATTCTAGTGTCCTTGGAGACCATCTTGGATAACAAATTGTTTAATTGATGTCTTGAGATACGTTGCCAAAGGTTACCCCATTAATCAGCAACATTGAATTAGACTTAACTAATCATTTAAAAAATTTATAAAAAAAAAATTGGTGTGTTTTTAGACTGTTTTGATGGGCATGACATAAAACCTATTTTACTTAATCAAAAACAACTCTTGAACTTGTCGGTTGATTTCCTCATTCTCAGTTGGTGTTAGTCAGTGTGGTGCCTTATTTGAAAAACTAACTCTAGGAATAAGATCCATACAATAAATAATACTTCTCCTTAATGGAAAACCATCACTTGTATATTATGTGAAATGATCTCCTTGTACTTGGTTAGAAACTTCTCAACCTCTTCAGGAACTTTATCTTCCATTTTCTCACTTGGTTTGTTAGGAATCACAACATAACAGACATCATTTTTCTTCAAAACCTTAACAAAATGTCTACCTTCCATCAAACAAATTTTCACAGATGTACATATCTCACCAATAAATTCTTCAATCAAAGTTAACAAGACTTATGTCTTTTCGACAGCCCAAATAGTATATTTATGCAATCTTCCATCATATATAACATGTCTATAATATTGCCAAGGTCTACCCAACAAAATATGACAACAATCCATAGGCATACTATCACACAACACCTTATCATAGTACTTTCCAATTTTTAGATTCACAAAACATTGTTCACTTACCATAAGTGTATGATCATCCTTGATCCATGAAATCTGATAGGGCTTTGGGTACTTCAATCTTTCCAACTACAAATTTCTAATCATTTCCTTGGATGCTAGATTCTCTAAACTTCAACTATCAATGATCACTTTCCAAACTTTGTCTGCAACTTTGCATCCATTCTGGAACAAAATCTTTCTTACCAAATCTTCCTTAGTCTTTTCACTCCACAATGCTCTTCTTACCATTAGGTTTCCTTCCTTCTCAATTTCGTTAAGTGAATCTTCATGCACCAAAGCATTTATGTTTGTAATGGATTTAGAACAAGGTGAATTCAATGAATTTGAGACTCCTTTTTTAAGTTGAAATAGACTATGCAAAGATTTCAATTTAATGCTAGATCTAGGGGAAATAATGATAAATTGAGAGTTTCTAACATTAATAGAAAATTATGGAATAAACATACAGACTAGGGTTATAGATTTGGGAAGACGAGAAAAAGAGGAACTTGTGCCTAGAATATAGGGTGAAATTAGTAGTTCAATGTTTCTTGAGGAAGTCTTGACCCTAGAAAGCCAGATGTAAATAAAAATTGTAAAAATGGGATTGAAAAATTTCACTCAAAATCTTCCAAAAAACATTTGTTGAGAGTATTCAGCTCAACATTGTGTCGAGGAATGTTGACCCAATATTTTTAGATCTTAAAAATCTCAATTTGTAGGTATTTTTCTACTCAATTTTATTTCGAATGTGTGTCTTCTTATCTTGTTACCTACACATAAAAAGAAGGGAAAATGTTAGTTTGATGAGGGTCTTCCTAGGTCCAACCCTATTTTAAGAATTAACCATGAAATTGAATTGAAATATAATTGACATGAAAGATCTAAAGTAGATAATTGAATCTTACCCCTGCAAATTTTTTATGTGATTCTCTTTGAATGTGATCACATGTGTGGATGCAAAAATATGACATCACATAAATGATATCAATCATAAAGATATGCTTGGATGAGGCTGGTTGTAACTTTCCCCGATTCTTAGATCTTGAAGAATGCATGGACGATATGGTGGGATGAAATGTTGCCTTGATTTCTTAATAATTGCTTGACCTTGGATGTGTTGGATGATTTTTTATGATTGATTGATGTGAAAATGAATGGAATGAATGCTCTTATATAGGGTTCTCAAGCTATTTTGTGAATTAAATTGACTTTCAATGTCATATTAAGAAACTAATATTCAGGAACAAATGGTGGAAATCTAACACTAACATGCCTGAGTTGAGGCCCATATTGAAGGTTCTAGGGTGCACCACACACCTTGACCTCCCAAAATCTTACAATTAGGCTACTAGTTAGGTGCACTATGTGTGAGATACATATTTTGATCACAACGCCAAGATATGGCATTAGAATTTTTAGTATTTTGACTAACAATATACCTAGATATGAGCTACATGACCACACACTAAGTAAAGGACACAAAATAAGGTGTAAATTATATAAGGTTATAACTTACAATACTACACCTTATAGTTCCCACATCAGATTCAACTTTTTAGATCCTAGACAACTTGGTCTCATTTTAAAAAAACTCATCATTTGGCCTCCTTAAAAATTATAGTGCCTATGTTTTCATCTCTAAAACTAATTTATAGTTATTTTTAAATTATGAAACTTTCCTTTTATCACACCAGTTTGTATTATTATCTTTTTATGTGCATTAAAACATTAAAATGGTCATGAATTTTTTATAAATGATAAGGAAATTTTGTTAATAATACGAATTACACATATAGCTAACAATTTGTGAGTAACCATTCTTTTTTGAAATACTCACATATATGATATTATACCTACATGATTATGTACACATATAGTCACATACATAATAGACCCCTACCATCTTGGAATTCTAGAATTTTTATAATGCTCTATTCCAAATCTTCTAAATCATGTATTGGGCTTGATTACTAGTAAATAGTCTCTACGTCCCCATTTCTCAAGGAAATCACATAAAGGTCTCAAGAACAACATCCTTATCAAATAACAAAGTTTAGTCGTGGACAATAAAGAGTGCAAAGGTATACATGATTAAAAATTTTATAATTAAAGATCGTGACTATAGCCATACAACTAGTATCACATTTAAATCGATGGAATTATGTACAATGACAATTATACATAAAATTATATGAACAAACCAAATTCAATTTTTTTTTTGTGAGATTTTAATGCTTCCAATTTTATGTTATTCTAATTTCTGAATAAAAGGTTGAGATAAAAACAATGAACAACCTTCCATCAACCATTAAAATTCGTTAAAGTTGAATCATCAATTATAGAGTTGCAAAGAACGCTACTATATGAAACAAAATGCTGTCAATTTTTTTTTATATAGATCAAAATGAAAGATCCAAATAAGCAGAAAAAAGTAACATTATTAATTTACATCATACCCAAATTGTGACTAACAAACAAACACTATCTGAAAAAAGAAATATATAAACTTGTAAAACTATATAATTTCATTTTAACTTTAATGAATATTCATTAAAGAAAAATCATTTATATTATTTTGTTTTCCATTCAAATTAACAGAATTGTATCCATTAAAAAAAACCATTGATACTATTATATTTTTTATTTAAATTAAAGGAAAAAATTAAAAGAGATTCTATAATTTATTTCCCTTTATACTCACCATTTTATGGTGGGACAACTAAAAGTTGGCTACCTACATCTATTGTTGTAACCTAAATTGAATTGAGAACAATTAAAACATAATTAGTTGAAAAAAATACACATATGTTTTGTCAATATTTTGTTCCAAAGAGATGCAAATTAACTGTAAACTGCACAAAAGAAACTATATGTATTGATAAAATGTTTGGCAGCTTGCTAAAACCATTATATACTTTCAAAGTGAATAATTAAATCAAGATTACAATTGCATATACTATCTATCAATTGAGCTGCCTATCTATAGTTAACGTGACTTGTTTCCAACACTTGGGACTTACATGAATCAATAATATAGGCATTCTCCATTATTGTCATTGTTACTCCTAGTGTTATCAATAGTGGCCTTCTTACTGGATTGCTTACAAGAGATCTCACTCGTCAGATCTGATAAGGCACAAGTGACAGTGGGAAGTCACAGATCCAAGCTGAAGCAAGGCTGTCCAGAGATTTTATTCTGCCATCTCCATATCCATCTTCCTTCTCTAATCATAAGTTGATGGGAAATAGTAATGCAGAGACAAAATCCAAAGGGACTCACTGATCTTTTCTTAGTGTTTTCAATAATTATATCCTTAGTGACAAAATCCAAAGGCGCCGCACCATATTGTGATCAATTCCAAAGCTTCAAGAGAATATCAATGAGTGCCTTGGAATTGGCCTCTGCATTATATTTTCCCATCAATTTACTGCTAGAAGACAGGATTGAATCAGTGGACAACCTTGCTTCATCTTCAAGCAGTGGAATTCCCCACTGTGAAATGTGCCTCATCAGGGCAGACGACTGAGATCGCTGCTCCCATTTGCACTGGGCATCTCAGCTATTGCAGAGCAGCAGCAGAATAAATAATGCAGGGAAGTTGTTTACCGATCAATTTAAAGCAGTTAAAATCAAAACGTAGCTTCAAATCCACATTCCTTGAACGTGGAGGTGTGGACCAACTCTAGTAGGTTCAGGATAAGCCTGACATATATTGACGCGACGTTCACCTCTTCAAGCAGGTTGGAATGCATCAATTTAAAGGCCGTGCTACCGTTTTAAAGGCAAAGAACTGCTCTACGTTCTCTACGTGTTCTTTTCCATCAATGTGAAGAATGAAGAGAGACCTTTAGTTTGTTAAACTGTGGAGTAATGGTATCAATTTAGACAACCAATTCAACCTTTTGTCTTAAAAACACTTTATATTCACTTGATTACAGCGACGATGTACTACAATAGACTACCAACCAGGTGAGATGTTATAATTATAGAATTTGTTTTGTAATGAAAAAAATTGTTGTGAATGTGATTCCTTCAAGTCTTATGGTTGTATGATGAGCTTTGGCCTTTTATTATGTTGGTTGGAATTAAGTAGTTGAACATTGTAAAATAATTGTTATATAATTCATGAAATTACTTGCTGGTATTTTTAATAATGTAGTACAAGTAGTTTTGGCTTTATTGTTGTTATTAAAAACTACATTGAATAAGTATATTGAATGAAATGTATGCTTTAAATTTAAAAATAACAAGTTATATGATATTATTTATTGATACTTCCATAAGAAACAACTTTATGTACAATGATTAGCTTATATTTTTATGAAGTTTCTTAAGATATCTTATTAAAAGAGTATGTAATTGTGGTTGATTCTAAATTGTCATATATGATTTTGAGAGGTGTGAAGCTAAGGTACTTAACTACCAATTCATTTCTTATTACATAATCAAAATTTTAGGACACTAAAAAATTGATTAACATCTAGGATTGACCATCAACTTTCTAGCATAGATGGAACTAAAATAATATGGAACATAGTCACAATAAAATTGATAAATAGTATAATTACATTTTGTGTGTCAATGTAAGATCAAAGCTTTACTTGGACAATAAAAAAAAAATTATGGACACCGTGACATATAGATAGATCGATAGATAGCTAATGGAAAATCAAAATTATTTCATAATATTGAAATAAATATAATATAAAATAATAAATGAACAAGAAAATATATGAATTTATAACAATATATAAATCTACTATAATACTAACCTTTAATTTATATTAAAAATTATAATAATATTTATAAATAAATTTGAAATTCTTTATTTGTATGGGAAATAAAGAAACTCTTATGTCTATTTCAAGATTTTTGTTAAAAATATTCATGTAATTTGGACTCAAAAAGATGTTGTGAGTTAAGAGTTGGTGCATGATTCAAATATCATGCAAGATAATTTTCCCATTTTTTTTTTATCTAAGTAAACATATGTTCTATTCAAATTCAATTGATTATAAGTAACAAAATCTTTGTGTCTTTACATATGCTTTTATTTTGAAATTGAGATAACCACCTATTATCACTCAAAGAAAATCAAAGTTGTCAATTAGTATATCCTAGTGACCATTTAGAATGATATTTATATTTTTAATGTCGAATATACTATAAGCATCTTATGACAAATTGGATAAAGACAATATGTGTATGTTGTTAGAGCATACGATAGGAGTTTAATTAGATATTGTTGTTACAACTAGCATAAACACATATCTAGCATGTGACTAGTAGTGTTGGCTAGTAGACTCACTTTCCTCATAGTGCATCAAGGTACACTTGTGGTTAATCCTATTAGCGACTTATTCAAAAAAACTTTTTTTAATGTCTAGTTATGATAAATGGCATCCTAACTCACAATGGTCAAATTTCTTGACGATCAAATTAAAAAGTAAGACTTTTTAAAAACATTACGCACTAGCCATTGGATGAAACAACTCCTTTATTTCTATTATATAATTAACCATTACATGCTTATTTATTAACTCTTAATATATTGTGTGGATATGTGGCTCGACTATACTTGGTAAAACGGTACGTGTAGTCTCTCTTTTACTACGATGATGTTCGCATATCCATCCTATGCATTATTATCAACATCATGTGATGAATCGTTAAAAATCAACAAAAGGAACAAATAAGTGAAGATTTAAACTATGAAATTGTTTCTTTACTTCTTGTTTTAATCATATAGTGTGATCCTTTAGAACATTCACTCGGCTAAGTTTTCATGCCACTCATCCTGATGTCTAAGCATCTAGGTGGCAAGAGTTAGTTGCTGGTGTTCATGTGTTTTTTCTTTTTGACTGGGCTTGGCCCTCGGTTCTCCTATTTTGTGTATGGGGTTAAAGTTTTTTAGCTTGCTTTTGGTACAGCCCTCCGTGGCTTAGAACTTTTATTTTAACTGCTACTCTTAAGTTTAAGTACTCTGTTTTAATCCTGTTGATTAGCACTGTGATTTACGTTTTTGATAGGGGCAGATTAAACTTGTTAACTCTGTTGTTAAACTGGTTGCTTATCTCTGACTAGAGCCTTTAATGTGCTGTTAATGCGCTTCTAGTTCCTCTGTTCCATGGGCCAGCACCCTTTTGCTGCTTTTCCTATCAAAAACATTCACTCGGCTAAGTTTCTATAAACTACAACTAAAAGATGACTTTTTGAGGGTTGAACCACCAAGTTGACTCCAAACCTTATAAAATAAGCTAACCATTCATATATTAACATTTGATATTATACTAAAATTCATATTTAAGAAACATGTGTTCTAGTGAATTTTGGTTTTTAGTATTATGTTCAAAATTAAAAGTTAGAATTTGTGATAAAGATTTATTCATAAGATAAAAGTATCCAATTCATTTTGGCTTTTAAAAAATTATCATAGTCCATTCAACAACATGGATGCTCCATGTTGTCTCTATTCTCTCCATATAATGTTTAATTTATGACCCAAGTTCTAGTGTGAGAGAGCCAACTTTTAAGACCATAATAGTTTATTCAATAGTTTCCTAGGGAACTTTTTTAATAGAGACCTTGAATAGATCAATTTATTAGAAGTAATGACAAACATGTAGGAGTATGGATCCGATATTGGAAAAATAGAAGATAATATGATAATTCACCAAATTGTGAATGAAATTGAGATGAATAAAATGTATAATGATCTTTTTATTAAGAATAGAGCCAAGATGGGAGAAAGAATCAGGTACAAGGATAGGTACAACTAAATTCTTATTATCAGTACAAAATACTTCTATGCAAATAAGTAAAATAATATTAAACCTTACCTAACACCTAGAAATATGATAGGATACCTAATGTAGACTTAATAATGTGAGTTTATATTATTTTACTACAAAATACCTACTAAGTACAGTTTAGCGATTTCCAAATAGTGTGTCCCACTTTTTGGCCAACTTTGACACTGAGACTAGCATTCCAAAAAAAAAAACTTCACTTCCAAACACCTATTGCCAAAAAACTATTAGGAATTTGAAGATGATGTAAATTAGAGTCTTTAGCATTTTATTTCTAGTTTGTAAATAAACACTTTAAAAAAATTTTAAAATTGATTTGGATCCATTTTTATTTCTCCTCCGAAAAGTGGTTTATGTAAAAAATCAACATTTTTAAAGAGTGTCTGTCACTTGGATAAGCATAATTATTTTTTCCAAAATGATAATGATGTAATTATTTTGAGGTTATATTTTTAACTTCAATATATAATGGATGGAATTGGTTTCATTTATTTTGGTTCATATTTCATACTTTATTAATTTTTAAAGTTAGAGTAACTGTAATTTAGACATGGCTTCTTTTGGATTACTTGATCTTTATATATCAAAATTCATTTTTTATTTTTTTGATAGAAAGGTAACACAAATACTATTTTCCTACATATTTTTCATAATTTTTCTTGTAAGTTACTATTTTTCCTAAATCGTCAAAGAGATGGGTTGCTAAATGGCCAAATGACCTATGTTTAATTAAATTAAGATTTAAAAGTGACAATGAACTCAATATGTATTAAAATTATAGTCATTAGAAAGCTTCCTCCAAGCAACATCATTTGACATTTTTTTGTTTTCAAAGATCATCTTGTTTGGTCTTTGTTTCAGGCCTTGAAAGGTCATTTTCTTGTAGATTTTTTTCCTCTGATAAAACCTTCAAGATTGGGGTCTTCAGACGAAGGTCCCCTTCGTATGAAGGGATCCAAAGGCTTCACATGAAGGGTTCTTCACAGTAAGATCCCTTGGGAAAAGTCTAGCGCGAACAAGCCCCTCCAAACTTTTACCCGACCTAGTTCACCCGAACTAGGTTGACTAATTATGTTTTTTTATTTTTGTATAATATAAAATAAAATGTTTTTTTTTTTCCATTTTTCACATAATTGAAATCAACTTAATTCGCATTTTTTTAATATTGCTCTGATTTTTTGAAAGGCATTTTTTTGGAGAAAATTTATATTGGTGTTTTTATAAAAGATATTTTTTTGGAGAGAAGAATTACTAGTAGGGTGATTTTTTCTAAGACATTTCTTTGAAGAGGAGAATTACTATTGCCAAATTTTTAGAAGACATTTTTTTGGAGAGAAGAAAAAGGGAACAAGAAAGGAAGACAAAGTAAATCTATAAGAAAAATGTCACCTAGTACAGAACAAAGAAATCATGATGTTTCATTGACATATTATTATAAAACTAAAGAAGGTATGTGTTAGGAATGGGAACACTGAGAGGGGGGGGGGGGGGGGGGGGGGTGAATCAATGTTCACTGTATTTAATCCTTTTACTTATTCTCAAACTTAACTTAAATACTTAAGTACTGAAATGAACATCCACATAAACATGAAATCAATGCATAACACCAATGTGGTTATGGGGAAACCCAAATAGGTAAAAACCCCGGTGGGAATTGATGCCCACTAATATTTTGTACTAGTGTTATATGATCCTTGTTAGAAGATCCTTAACCCTGTTAGGAGTTGCTTTACAATGCATTAAGTACACTAGACCTTCTCAAGGGTCGGACCCTGTTAGGAGTCTTTTAAAATAGTCCCTATTAGGGGAGTGGATGAACTATCCTAGAGCTCACTGCTCAAGTGGTGAAGGCTACAACCTTCAGATCTTAGATACACACTATATCTGTTGGATGAACTGTCACTATGACACTGCTTGTCAGACCGGTTCCTTTGATGTGCTGATGCTTTGACCTCTTACAAAGCTCTAATACATCTTAATGTGTCTTCGCACACTTTTTCTCTACTTATCAAAACTCTTTATCTACTTCCATACTAATTACAATGGGTGCATCTCATATTTATATGTGCATAAAAAATCAACAACTGGGTCGGCCCTTAAACCTATTACATACAACACTTCCAATTGAATTGGCTCAAGCACGTTTACAAAAAAACATATATACATGTCAGAAACCTAATTACAATAGGCATATAGCCTTTACATCGTTAGAATATAATCACAAATCAAAATGCTAACAATCGGCTGCTTACTCTCTTCTTCTCCAGCACACACTTCCTATGTAACTTCAACTGTTTGTATCTTTCTCATACTTGCATATATGATCATGTGCTCATAGACTAAGCATGAATATAGTCCAACCATATTAGCTTCTAGGTTTCATACCATAACTCGACCATACGCACGTGTGCTAATGCTCTGAGCCACAGGAACTCTGTACACTGTCCAGTCTTCAACACTTAATTGATTTATGATCTTCCCATCAAGTGCGCTGACTCCAAACTACTATATGAATTTGTTTCCATAATGAAAATACTATATCAAGTCATATATGCCTGTATATCAAACTTTTCAACAATCTCCCCCTTTGTCATTGATGGAACAAAGGAATATGGCTAAGTCGCTAAATGTCCCTTAATACAAAAAACTTTTTCCTTATACACAAACTTCTATCTTATAACTCCCTATACATATCTATAATCCATATTGTACACATACTCCCCCTTTGACATTAATGACAAAGGTGTATCAAAACCGTATCTACAAAAACTTATTGTGATAGAACATCTGGATATGCAATTTGCAAGTTCTAGATCTCCTTCTTCCAAAATGTGATCAAAGGATTGACAATTTGGAGATGGGTGCATATTGCATACTACATCTTCTCCATCTTCTCCAAATCTATGGTAGGACCTTGATCATATGTCACCATGGTGGCATCGATCCCCTTGATATTTTGATTTAGTATGTCTAATGAGGGTGCAAGGGCATTCCTTAGCTGAGTTTGTCTAGCCCTTATCTTGGTCATCTCTTTTTCTACCTTCTAAATCTTGTCTAATTGTCCTTGGTAGACATTGTTGCACATGTTCACATCAACAGATGGATCTTCTACTGATTTCCTTATGTTGTCTATCATGACTTCTGCCTCTTGTACCTTTTTGTAGAGATCACCAGTCAAGTTGTCTTGGTTCATACATTCAGCAATGATCTTTCTTCCCTTTGCTAAAAACTCCTTCAGAGATGCTTGACCAACCTTTAGTGAGCTCAGGTCAAGTGCATAGTTGCCAACTAATTCAATGAGCATTTTCTTCATATACTTCTCCTCTGGAACTAAGGATGTAGATTCTTCTAGTCTAGAGAAATTTCCATTGAATTGTGAAATGACTGCACTTACATCATCAACAGAGTGTACCTTGGACACTTTCTTGTTTGCTGGTAACAAACTATTCAATATGTTCACTGAATCTACAAGGAGAGGATTCCTCATCACTTGTTTCTCCTTGGCCTTCTCCATAGCTAAGACGTTGAACTTAATCAGGTCTTCTTCTCCCCATGAATCCAAACTGGTTGTGTCAGGTATCAAACTGGACAACAATATTGTTGAGGGAGTGATGAGAGTGCTATCCATCACTTCTTATTTTACCTTGATTGGTTCAACTAATATTTCATCTATTTGTTCACTTCCTTTTACCTCTTCTTATTCTTTTTGTTTTTTAGCTTCCTTTTCTTTTTCTGCTTCTTTCTTTTCTTCCATCTTTTCTTCTTTCTCATTAGTTATATCCTCAATCAATATTTCTTCTTGAGGAGTACGAGGAGTGTTAATGCATAAGATTTCAACTTCTTGTGTGCTCACAAAAGCTTCTTCAAACTTTTCCAACTCAGTGTCAGTGGCCACCATGGCTATCTCTACATTATCAATGATAATGGTGCTATCCTTTAGTGACTCTGTCATGGGCACAATCTTTTCTGTCTCTGTGGATATATCAACTACATGCGCTAAATCCTATGGACCTATAGATTTTACATTGATGGTCTTTGATTCTTTGGAAACCATTGAGGGTACCTATGCTATAGGTGGAGTGGCTAGATACATGTGCCTATTCATAAATACCTTCTCAAAGGCTTTCTCTATTTCCTTAGCAACAAGATCATAATTTTTGTCCATTATATGCAAAGTCCTTGACTTTGTTCTGAGATGTGAATTCACCGGATCTGACTATAGAGATTTATCTTCTAAGGAACATACTGGAAGAGTATCATGTAGAATCTTTTCCCTTATCCTTAAATCCTCGTCAATGACCTTTCTCTTTTTGAATTCTAGGATGTTCCATACATTGTCAGGGATCATAGTCTTAAGTTCCAAAAATGTCTTCTTGAACTTCAGCATGTGTTTGACTATCATTCCATGTATCTTAGATTTGTCTATCTCACTATATTTTTCATAAAACTTTCCTACTTGATCAATTCTTTCCTCATCAATGTTTGAAACTTACTTCAGGAGGTGCTTGAGTGTTTCTTTTGTTCCTTGTTACTCTCGAGGATGGATGACCAATGTTGACTTCTTTCTTCCTCTTAGCTATTGTCTTATACTCTGGAGGAGCAGTAAGGTCAATAGTTATTGTGGGTACAGAAGGAGTGTCATCAGTTTTACCCTTCTGAATATTAGACTTTTCTATCTTTACCTTCTTTAACTTAGGATCTTCTAATTCAGTCCTTGCTGTTGTTGCGCTCTCAATTTCCCAAGCAATCTTTTGTTCCCTTTCTTTGTCTAGGTCTTCTTGAGACACTCCATGAATTCTCAGGATCTCAAAGGTAACCTTGGCAACCTTCCTCTTTGTTACTACGTTGTTTAGTTTATCATCTATCTCTCTTGTCTTCTCCTCATAGGCTCCCCATCTTGGCTCAATGGGGTCTTTAGGTGTTGACAAAAGAACTTGAGCATAGGCCTCTAGAATAGGCTCTTCTACTTCATATCTTAGTGGATGAATCCACTTAGTCCTTGGTTCCACTACCTGCATGCATGTTGTGTCAGTTTCAAGCATAAAATAGATAGTATCCTTATACTTTTCAACTATCTTTTCTAGCATCCTATACCTCATTTGCATCTTAGCCCTGAATGTCTTCAACTCTAGTTTCAAGTAGTCTCTTAGAGTGCTCTCAGTAGATGCCTTGAGGGATATCTATGGCATGGTGGGAATAGTCCTATCAAGGTATAAGTCTGACACCTTTCCAACAATATGGAAGTACATATAAATGATAAGAGACCCAATCTGAATATCTTGGTCTTATCAAGATTGATTGCCTTGATGTTGTCAATTAGTTGTGCGCACAAGATTTCACACAAGTTCAACTCTCCATTCTCATTTACAATTCTTATGGCTGCAAGAATTGTGGCTGTAGACACACTATTTACCTTGCTGGTGTGTTGAAACCCGTATCTAAGTATCATAGACATCAATTTGATGTCATCTTTCTTAATAGGTTCTATGGTCATACCATGCCTATCACTCCTTGACTTGCAAGTTTGTTCAATAATCTTCCTCACATCTTTACCCACTAGAAGGATGATGCCTAACTTTGAGAGGTTTGTCATCTCATGAATTAGGTCACTAGTTATTCTGACCGACACTTCACTTATCAAAAATAGGTCATCATGAATTCTGCTTAGTAGAATCTTGATCCATTAAAATTCATAGAACTCATATGCCATAGCATACTCAATTATAGGATGATTCTCCCATCATGCATACTCATCTAGGAAGGTTTTGTCTTGTTTCAAAATAGTTTCCATGTGCGCCCTTAATCTGTCCAATCCTACTGGTTCTTTCTTACAGTAGATGTATGCCCTAAAGTCCTCGACATGCATGACGCTCAAAGGCATGTGAGAGAATGCTCCTTCTAGGTTGTCTAGTGTAGATTTAAATGGATGCCTCTTAAACACATATCTTTTCTTCTCTACAAAATCAAATACTATAGGAGTAGCCATCACTTACTTATGTAATGCTTTCTCAAAGGTTTCCAAGAGATTCTGAATCATCACGATGAACTAGGGTTTTCACAACCAATCAATTGCACAACAAGTCACTTGATGAATCAAATTGTGATGCTTCTCAATAAAATGCTAGGGATCTTCTTCTCTCTAATCACTCTCAATATGAATGCAATGAGAGATCTTCTATCTTCTATGTACTTTAAAGTAGAAATTCTTCCATTAATGCTTGTCGCGTAAACCAGGCTATCACTAGGAAATTCCCAACTTTCATTCTCCAAACAATTAGCTAGTGCGCTCTTACACAAAGGTTTCTCTAGTCTCCAAAAGCTTAAGTCCAAAGGTGCATACTCAGAGAGTGAGTATACCAGCCACGTAGAGGTCTAGAGCTAAATTATCTCCCCCTATGACCCTGATGGCCATTCATCCAGATGTAGAGGGTGTGTCCACTGTGGATGCATCCAATACATACTCATCAACCTTGTCCTTCTTTTCTTCTGACCAAATCAAGCTCGCATCTTCTGAAGCTTTCACAAAATTGACTTCTCCTTCAGGATCTAATACTGGTTCTTTGGACTTTTTAGGGCTCTCCTGACCTTGTGTCCTTGTTCTACAAAACTTTGAGATGTGTCCAACTTTGTTACAAGAGTCACAAATGATTGGAGGCCTTATATTCCTCAACGCATTGACATGATCCACCATTTTACATTGCCTAGCTGAGTGACGATTATAGTTACATATCTAACATGTAACATTCTGAGAACTTCTTATATTTGATTGATTCTGAATTCTCTGATTAAACTGAGTCTTGTTCTTCTGACTTGTCTTACAATTCATATCTCTTTGACCAAATTTATTGCATGAATAACAATGACCATTGAAATCTCTTACCTCAGTATAGTTCCTTGCTATATGTCCATGCTTGTTACATGCATAACAAGTGTGGTCTACTTGCTTGCGCTCATTCTTAGGTGGTTCAATATTGTCTTTGGTTTGATCTTTAGTCTTCTTAGTATCAGTAGAGTCCTTTTGTGTATTCATTCTTGCTCGCATGTTGTTAATCTGATTTTGTGCTTCATTGTATCCAATGCAACTTTTATCTCCCTTGAGTCTTCTTGCATATAATTGAGATTCTATCAGATCAGAACTAGAGTGCAATTTATCAATGTGATTCGTTTCCTCTCTCAATTCGGATTCCAAGCTCTCCTTGTTGTTTCTTAGCTCCAAAATTTCCATGTTTTCTTGCCTCAATTCTTCATTGAGTTGAAGGTTTTCTTTGACCTGTTCTTCATAGACTTCCTAATTATTAATCAGCTTATCATTAAATTCTTCAACCTATTTTTTTAAGGATGCATTTTCTTCATTCAACTACTTGACCATTGTCCCTAGATCACTGGTAGAGCATTCTTTCAAATCCTTTCTTAGCCTTTTGATGACTAATTGAGCATCACTAATTTTTTTTTTAGTTCTTCAACTTCTCTTTTAGATTTGTCCTAGTCTTCAAGAACTACTTCAAGATTTCTCTTCAAATGTTTTATTTCTTCTTTTTCCATGATCTCCTCAAGTGGTTAAACTTCTTTGCTAAGGACCAAAGCTCTGATACCAATTGTTAGGAATAGGAACACTGAGAGGGCGGGAGGGTGAATCAATGTTCATGATATTTAATCTTTTTACTTATTCTCAAACTTAGCTTAAATACTTAAGTACTTAAATGAACATCCACATAAATATGAAATATGAAATCAATGTGGTTATAGGGAAACCCAAATAGGTAAAAACCCTAATGGGAATTGACACCCACTAATATTATGTACCAGTGTTTTATGATCCTTGTTAGAAGATCCTTAACCCTGTTAGGAGTTGATTTACAATGCATTAAGTACAGTAGACCTTGTCAAGGGTCAGACCCTCTTAGGAGTCTTTTAAAATAGTCCCTATTAAGTGGGTGGATGCACTATCCTAGAGCTCACTGCTCAAGTGATGAAGGCTACAACCTTTAGATCTTAGATACACACTATATCTGTTGGATGAACTGTCACTGTGAGACTGCTTGTCAGATCAGTTCCTTTGATGTGCTTGTGCGTTGACCTCTTGAAAAGATTTAATACATCTTAATGTCTCTTTGCACACTTCTTCTCTACTTATCACAACTCTTTATCTACTTCCATACTAATTAAAATGGGCGCATCTCATATTTATATGCGCATACAAAATCAACAACTGGGTCGGCCCTTAAACCTATTACATACAACACTTCCAATTTAATTGGCTCAAGAATGTTTACAAACAAACATAAATACATGTATGCAACCTAATTACAATAGGTGCATAGCCTTTACATCATTAGATTATAATCACAAATCAAGATGCTAACAATCAGCTTCGTACTCTATTCTTCTCTGGACCACACTGGCTGTGTAACTTCAACTGTCTGTATCTTTCTCATACTTGCATATCTGTTCATCTGCTCATAGACTAAGCATGAATATAGTCCAACCATCTTATCTTATATGGTGCATACCATAACTTGGTCATACACATGTGCACTGATGCTCTGAGCCACAGGAACTCTGTACACTGTCTAGTCTTCAACACTTAACTAATTTCTTATCTTCCCATCAAGTGCCCTAACTCCAAACTACTATATGACTTTGTTGGAATAATAGAAACACTATATCAAGTCATATATGCCAGTATAGCCAACTTTCCAATAGTGTTGGTAGATCCCTTTGATCTTCAACTTGTAGATTTATACTTTGATGGATAACTCTAATATAACTTTGACTCTATCACCACTCCAAAGTCTACAAGGAAGAGGGCCAATTAACAAGGATCATAATGAGATCCTCCTACACTTTGAGCCTTAATGCTCAGGTGGGTGTACCCTTGACTCACTTCTCCAAAGGAGTCTCAAAACAATATACAACTATACCTCTTACCAATTGATTATAGATTTTATCATTTAAATGTGTGTGTGATTGATGATGATGGATTGCTTCCAAGGAATAGATTAGTGCCTTAACCAAGGGAAAAGAGTCACTTGATAACATATATCAACTAGAACCTTAACTCAAACACACATGAACTCAGAGTAAGTGCTTTGGCTATTACTCCCCTGACTCCCAAACCTGATCATCAAATTCTAATCTAACAATGAACTCACTGAATTCACCCTAAAGGCTTTAATCCTAACTTTTTTAGGAACTCCAAGCTGATCTCACAATACTCTTTGTTTACCATATGCTAGTCCACTTTGTGACCTTAACATATATGAATCCACAATCAGAACAAGAAGACAATCAAAAGTTTGAGACAGGAATTCAAGTGTTTTCTCATTAACTTTCAGAATCAATACATTACCAAGGCAGCAAAATGCAAAGAGAAACAAAACCTTGAAAACAAGCTCTCCTTGTTCAGTATAATACCATCAACAACCTTACAAAATCAAAAAATGCCACAATATATACTTCCTAGTCATCTTGGAATCCTCAAAGAGGATGCAACAAGCTACAGATGACTAGGGTTAGGGTTTCACCCACCAAATCAACTAGAAATAGTCAAAAATTAAATGCAGGGGATGAAAACTAGTCGGCCATGCCTAAGAAAGATTTGCACTTATGATAGATCTTTGGGAAAGTACTGCAAATCATGGAATTCTAAATTTGTCAACCTTTTTGGCCACCTGCAACACGCCTCGAGCAAAAAAAACATAGTACAAACCCCTGCAAATAAACATGGCACACCTTGGACCACACTGCAATAGCAAACAAATCATCTCTTACCAGCTCTAGTCACTTCTGCATTGAATTTTAGTCCTTCTGGTTGCAGGAAACCCTTAGAAATTTGAATTTCAAATTAAACGGTCAGTTTTATAATGCCAGCAGCGAATCGGCAGTCAATATTTAAATCTGAGCTATCTTTAAGTCATGACTATCAGATCCCTGTATTTCATGGGCTTTAAGTCTTAACTTAACTACTACCCTCAGGTTTACTCCTAGCGACTACGTGACAATTCTTTTTTCTTCTCGCAAAATGAAAACATTAACCCATCTTTAACTCTGCGACTTGGCGACTAAAGGAAAACATTTAACCTTGGTCCCTTATTTAGCGAACTGGTGACTGAAGGCTAGCGCCTATTCACCAAATGTTTCATCTCTCTGCCAATTCATTTAGCTATTACGCGAACGCTTGTTCGCTGGATCGCCAGTCGATTTAGAGAATCACCAATTTATTGTATGAATGAGGGAGGCCTTTGAAATTTTGTGGGGCCACCAAAACCTTGTCCAAACTACCAAAAGACCAAGAAACTTTACTAGGCCCGCATTAAGAAAATTGATGTTTGTCTTATCTTCACATAGACCTCCCAGATTCCTCTAGATCATAAGACAACCGTTGGATGAAGAATCTTACCCTGCCCTGACAACCCTCTGACAGGCTATGAAATCAATAAGTGGCGTAAGATCTTAAACCTCTGACACATCTCATAAGAACTTATGCCAACCATTGATTTACTAACAACATCAGGACCCTCTGATGCATCCGAAAACCAGGTCCCACTGACAACTACCAACACATTAAATTGTGGACCAATCAAAAACTACCAATTGTGCCTACGTGTTATTTTGGACCCACCTTAATTTCTGACATGAACACTTGGAGGATCAGACAGATGGCACATGATCTGAAAGGCTCAAAATATTCTATGCACTTATACGCCAACTGTCGATCTGGAATCTTAGCTGATATCACAGAGTGGGACCCCACCGTGCTGCATAGGATACCTTGACGAATAAGAAACCGCCATGTCACTAAATCTGGCAAACGAACAAACCATTTTTTCATTTATTCTAACAACCCTGCCACTTCATTATTTCTTCTGGCCAATAAGGAACTACCATGTGTGCTTATGTGGTAGTGGACCTACTTGCAAAGAAAGGCTATGTCATGAAAAGGCATCAATAGTCATCGTAAGATCGCAAGCTTCTGGCAAAACCCTTGTGAACTTACGAAAACCATAGGATCAAGATGGTGTCAAAGCTGGGCCCAGGAAAGATTAAGTCAAAACATAGGAAATATTAAGGCACTGACTTAGGAAAAATTAAAGCACCACCGGGCCTGTAGACTTAGGAAAAATTAACCTGGGAGACTTAGGAAAATCGGCAATTATTAAAAGGGGCCCAAAAAACATTAGTCGCAAGATCGCATAACATAAAAAAAAGGTTCACACGATCATGCGACAAAGGAGTAACAATTAAGCACATGCATTTAAAGACTTTTAAGTGGCCTGAATAAAGTAACACAAAATTAGAATAAGGCTAGGGCATTTCTAGGGTTTTTTACTACAACGACTAGATTTTTGAATTTTCTAAGCTTAGGGTTTATGCCAGGGACCAAAAAAAACAACTCCAGAGACCAGAAGAAAAGGGCTAGAGCCATGAAATATTTTGAACATGCTAACAAATAC
>BSBK01010261.1:237500-598354 GCA_027943335.1 Chamaecyparis obtusa
CCATCTAGTTAAATCTCAACGTGGACATCGTAAGTCGAGAGTAGATAGTGAGGATCATGAGAGAAAATTGCATGTCCTCGATGAGAGGTCTAAACCACTTGAGGTGGTCAAAAAAGTAAATTACATACAAATTTCCTGTGTTAGGACCTACTTGACATCTCTAGATTAAATTGACTATACATTGTTGATATATTGAAACATATGATGGATTATATTTCATTTATTTATTAATAAGATTTTGATTATATACTTTGACACAGTCCAATAATTTTATATATGTTTTTTTGGTTTAATGGTTTTAATATATAGTTATGTACGCTTTTATACATATGGTTTTATATGTATGTTCTTATGCATGCTTTGTTGGTTCAATGATTTTTATATGTAGTTATATAAATATTTTTATGTTTGTTTTTTATTACGTAAAATAGGTTTTATAGGGTTCCTGAAACCCACAACATCTTAAAATAAAGCATTAAAGAGAATAAGTCTTAAGGAAGCATAAACAAAGCTGGCAGGCCGAGAGACAAACCACCACAAATATAGAATAGTCAAAACATAGAAAAAAAGAGAGAGGAAAAAAATACCAGGTGGAAAGGTCAGGAGAGGTTCCTAAGCATCATGGCAACATTGGTTTCGAGAATCTCCATCTTCTCAGCTGCCTCCTTGATCTTCTAGATGTCATTGGAGTCTTCTTCATCCTTATACTACTTCGACCTGGCCCTTGTTCTCTTACCTAGACCTTCATTGGGCTTCTCCTTTTTTCCTCTTTTATTATTTGCACTTCCTTACCTTCTAACTTTTATTCCATTTTGTCTATGAGAAATTTTATGTGCTCATTGGAGGCCTTCAAGATGTTGAAGTTCTGCTCCACAATACCTTTGAGGGATTCCTCAAGTCTCTTCATCTTATCCTCCATCTAGTTAATGCTTGAGTCGAGGTGGTGAAAATCCTCAATGGCATTGTGATCCTTATTGCTTTTGATTCAATACTTTTATGTTTTTTAAATGAACATGCTAAATGGATGATATTATATAGAAATTACTTATGGTTATTTTTTATGATGGTTGAATTAGATTACTTAACAATTAAAGATCCCCTTAAGACATCCCCTTAAGGCCTCTCCTTAAGAAATTAAATAGGTTACTAATGACATTAGTTAGATTACTTATGACATGTTAGTTCTAGATTACATATATATTACTTAATTTCCACTAGTTACATATTAGTGTTATTTTTTATAACCATCTATCAAATCAAATCAAATCATGCAACTGTCTAACCATAATCAATGATCATATCTTATAACCATTTAACTATAATAAAATAAAATCATGTAACTGTCTAACCATAATCAAATCAAATAATATAACTATCTAACCATAATCAAAGATCATATCATATAACCATCTACCCGTCTAACCATAACATATAAACGCCAACTACATAAACCCTCTATGAATAGTTCCAGAACATATAAATGTCAAACATATGTGAAATGTCTAGAACATAAATCAAAGATACACAACAAATGTCGTAAGGTATCCTATACTAATCAAGTCGCAACAAATAGAGCAACCCTTTGACCAAGTGTCCTGAGCATCCTCTACACATGAAGCAACAATAGACCCCTACAAATTTAGTATAATAACTTGTCAAGTATATATGTACATCCATATATAATTATATAAAAACTATTTTAAATATGTTAGTACGTGAATCTAAGCTTATATATTTAAAACCTACTTGAGCACTAGTAGTTGTTGGCTTTGTAGAATCTCTCATGCATACACGATCTGATCCCAGACTAGAGGTAGTATGCTCATGCAACTATGTCTACAAATATTATATATAGAATACATATATATGAGCATTAGTACACACAACTATGAAATTAATTTATTGGCTAAAAATAACTTTAAAATTAAATTTAAGCCTGGGACATAGAAAAAAAAAGAATCATCAGTGTGTACCATCATATCATCTATAGAAACACCATCATTCACATCATCACTAGTACCAATCCTCTCTAATGAGGAGTGTAATGGGGTGTGTAGCTAAGAAGGGAGTGGTGTCGAGTCAGAGTCTCGATGAAATAGAAGATCCATATATGAAGCTATGTCAGTGCCAGTGTTTCTCTATCTCAATCGCTATAACTTCTTCTCAAAACCCTCTAGGCCCTCCACTATGATTCCAACATCACCAAGTCCTATCCCCTCCCTATGTAGTTGTAGAGTGATAAGTGGGTGTAGAGTGTTGTGAACTATAAGATGCATGAGTTGATGGTGTGATCTGGGGTGGTGGAACTAGAGGGCCCTAAGAGAGTCTAATGGTGTCTCTAATAGACTATATAGGAACCCTTTCCACCTGAGAAATATAGGTATATGCATGTAAAAGTTCCTCCAATAAATAATATGCCATATCAAAGTGACTCTTTTGTCTAGTAAGAGCTCATATATATCACATGGTCTAGGGAGACCTATAAATATATATGTCTCATTAGTAGGGGTGCACTACTAGATGATGCCTCTAAAGATGCTCAGGGTTGACTCAATCTATTCATAATATATCGAATGAGTGTATCGGATGTAATGCTCGCAGCCGCAGCTGCAATGTGTCAAATCCTATCAATTTCTTCCCTGTTGGAAGAAATGACAACCTTGTAAGCAATATTGACCATAGATGGTGCCACTACAGGTGCCCTCTACCCAACCAATTGTATGTGTCTCGACACAATGCCATCAGGCCTACGATACTAATCATAGTTTGCAACTTTGTCGCGAACTTGTCCAAAGTAGCCCGAAAGACATAGGTAGTTCATGTTGAGACCCAAATGAATCTCAACATAGACCTGTTGTGCAAAGTAGAGTGAAATCTGGACGTTATTGGAGGGTAAAAGCACAAAGTTGTGTCACGTTTCAGGACATCTTATCAGCACAGCTGAATTTAAATATTTCTAACTAAAGTTATTTTTTGTCAAACATGTGTCTAGCTAGATTCATTCTAGCTAAGTTAGATAAGTGCTTCAACTTTTCCAATTGGAAATATCTATTAAATGCATATTTTATACCAATTAATAAAGAAATAAAATTATTTTAGAAAAGCGATGTTTCAATAACTCCTACTCTTTTTAATGATATTTTTTTACAAATATAAAAATACCCTTTTTTAGAGCACAGAATCAAGATAATCATCATATAATTTTTGTAGTATTTTAATTAGATTTAATATGTTATAATTTCAAAATACTACAAGTAGGTATTTTAACATTCGAGAACAAACTTCTTCAAAAATAGAAAAAAAATAGTAAAGCTTATCAGAAAAATTGAAATTTTATATTTAACATTAGAAGAGAGAGTTCTCTTCAAGAATGTGTAATTTTTTTTTTTGGAATGGTGTAGATTTGATAGGGAAAATTTGGTGCGAGATGAAAACTATAGATTTCAGGTGTGTTCGACTTTGAGTAGTTATAACGAAGAAAATATAAATTGAAAACTATTTTTTCTTTTTTTTGCACTAGTTATACATTTCATCTATAACATATTTTGAAATCAAAGGAAAAAAAGATTATTTGCATATACTTTTTTGTTGCGAACAAGACCCTCATTTTTCAGCAAGTAAAATATGGACTTTAAAAATTAAGAAACTATGTGAATTCTTGTTAAAAAAATTTTAAAAAATTATAGGCATAAACTTCATCCACTTTTACACATTTCATTAGTTTACATCATCTTCAAATTCTAAACATAAATGCCATTTTTATGTCGTTAAAGTTAAAAAGTTTGTGTGTTGTTGATCTTTTCCTTTATAAAAGTGTGACACAACTTTGTACTTTTACCCTAGAATAACGATCATGAACAGCAAGGAACCATGGGTATATTATGTATGCAATCTTAGGAACCACACACTGAATAACCTGATATTCTCTAACCTTTCTCTTATATGTATAGAAATGGAAAACATATCCTTTGATAATATCCTTTGAGGAAACATTCCTGGACCTCGGCTAAGGATATATCATCAAAAATCTTGAATCTCAACTCTCAAAAAATGGAATCAACAATATGTGGTGCATATGCAATGTGTCTAATCATGTGTATAGTAATACCCTCTAAACTCACAAAATAGTGGTACAAATATCTCTATACACGCTCTCCTCAAAGGAAGTGATAGAATCCTGTAAGTGCCCCATCTCTTGGGTAGAAAATAAAATATTGTTCCCATATCTGGAACACTGGGATGCCTGATGCAGGGCACCTCATGCTAGGTCATCATGGGTAGCAGCCTGTAGCGGGTCATCCTGGGGTGGGGCACCATATGTTGTACAAAGTAGAGTGATATTCTCTAACCTTTCTCTTATCTCAATAGAAATGGGAAACATATCCTTTGTTAATATCCTTTGAGAATTTTGCCTAGACCTCAGTTAATGATATGTCACCGAAAATATCAGATCTCAACTCTCAAAAAATAGAATCAACAATCTGTGGGGTATATGCAATTTGTCTACTCATGCGTGTAGTAATACCCTTAAAATCCACAAAATAGTGGTACAAATATCTCTATGCACGCTCTCCTCAGAGGAAGTGATAGAATCTTGTAAGCACCCCATCTCTTGGATAGAAAAGGAAATATCATTCCCATATCTGGAACATCGAACACCTAATGTGGGGCAGCCCATGTTGGGTCATCATGGGTAGCAGCCTGTGTCAAGTCATCCTGGGGTGGGGGTACCATGTGTTGGGTCATCCTGGAGAGGGAACCCTATGTCGAGTCAACCTGAGGAACCATGTATTGAGGTACATGATCGTGTGTCTACATATAGGGGTAACATAATTTTTTAATTGTTAGAATTTTAGTTACTACATTACATGTGCAAGAAAAATAATATTAAATCTAAAATTATACAAATATAATTCTAAATTAAACTATTCTAATGAAACTAAAAACATAAGATGTTTTAAGGGGGGGAGAGAGAGGAGAGGAGAGAGAGAGAGAGAGAGTCTTCATGGGTGTGGAGAGAGACAGTCCTAAGGGGGAATCTTTAGGGGTGGGGGAGAGAGAGTGTTAAGTGGGGGGAGACAAATAGTGTTAAAGAGTGCCGAGATATTTTTAGGGGGATGGGGGTATCTTAAGGGGTTTGGTGAGAAAGTCTTAATTAGTGTCAAACAATAGTGACAAAGAAATAGAGTCTTGATGGGAAGGGAGGGATAAAGTCTTAAGAGGGTTTGGACAAAGTATTAAGGAGTTTGGTAAGAGAATCCTAAAGGGGGTGGGGAAAGACAAAGTTTTTAAAATTTTCTAACATTTTCTAATAATTTTATAATATTTCAAAGGTTTCAAAGTTTTATAAATTTTCCTAAAGTTTCAAGTTTTTGTAAATTTTCCTAAGGTTTTAATTTTTTTCTACATTTTCTAATAAAAATGATTTGAAACTAACATTTTAACATTACTAATTAAGTATGCCAAGCTGTCAATTTTTGCTAAAGGCCCCACTTTGATTACATGTTGGCGTAACTTGATGATTATTGCGGCTATGAATAAGTATTCTCAAAACTCCATAAAGGTTCATAATTGCCTTTTGTGTGAGTACGTGTGGAAAGATAGTTGTCTACATCAGCAGGTGATTTTGATTACCACTTGGACACTAAGGGAAACTTTGGCTTAATTTCTCATTATTACACCTGGAGATATGATTGATATCCCTGTATGGAGCTCAACTCCCCAAAAACTACCCAAGGCCTGCCTTTTCTATATATTTTCCTCTTAAAATAGTTAACTCAAAACAACCTATTTTATGCTCTGGTTTACGAAGCTTGGCCCTACAATTATCAGAAAATTATGCTAAGGATAATAAGATAGTTGACATGGGAGGCAAAACCTTGCGTATTGAACTAGATAAAATTGATGAGTTCACCTCTGACCCCCTGGTGACCCACTACTATAAAGAAAGTGGTATCTAGGGTTTCATGGATCATATGAAGGGAGGCCATGACAAGAATGTATCCAAGCAGTTCATCTCCTCCTGGAATAATAGGAAGGTGTCTGTTGGGGGCACTCACTTCCAAATAAATGAGGAGGTTATTGCTAAAGCAATCGGGCTTTCTATGGAAGGAAGAAAATATAAGAAAACTAGTAGGACATTGAACCTCACTAGCCTTAACCAGTTCTTCAGAGAGGGAGAGAAACCTGTGAAGAAGTCTAGAGGATTCAATCATGAGATGCTCCCAGAGTTTTGGCCTAAGGTGTGACACATTGTTATGAAGTACTTCACCTTGGAAGGTAATTTTACTATGTTTTACTATTACCATATATCGTTCCTCATCATATCAGGAATAGGGATCTCATATCCATCCCATTTTACCTTCTCCAATCTTTAGAAAGCAATATCCTAGATATTAGGGAAAATAAAAAACTTGAAAAGCCAATCCCCATCCTCCACCAGGGCCTCTTTCTTTGTTTGTATAACTTCCATAAATCCATCTACCCTCCACCCCAACCACCCCCTTTCATTCAAGATGTCACCTAGGAAGATTCTCCTTTGAAAGTCGATAATCCCCCTCAATCCCCCTCCCAGTCTATCCAAGAGAACCAGGAAACTAACGTTGTCTTGAAAGATGGTAAAGGCCACAAGAGATGCATGAAAAACCCCTTTAAAAGGGTGAAGGAGTTAGAGGAATCCCATGTCTCTGAGACCTTGGAAGCTAAGGATATGAAGGAGACTAATAGTACCCCTGAAATTGAAAGGAAGCAAAAAAATAGAGGAATTCAGAAAGCTAGGTCAAGTTGGAGGTGGATTTGGGGGGCTTTGTCTGCCATTCTAACAAAATTGCCAAGGATAAATGCAAAACAAGAATCAAGGAAATGTCTTCAGAGGAGAAATCCCTTACGAAAGATGGAACCTCTACTTCGACTGGGTCGATTGAGGTCTCCTTTGATGATCACCTGAGCTCGCACAGGACTGGAACCACTCCCCCCTGAACCCCCAGCCAACTATGGAGGATATTCCTCGCAACAATACCTCACCCCCGCCCTCCCCGCATGGCCAACAGACTAAGTCCCCTCCCACTGAGCACAATTCTGAGGCTTTGGATGGGAATGACATGTTTAAGGGCTCCCTCAAGATGAAGTTCTTGGAGCTTGAAAATGAGATCTTGGGCCTCAAACAGGACATATAGGACATCAAAGCCCGTGTCACTGATACAAACAAGTTCTCCCTCAAAGTTATGCACACGTTGGCAGTGACTTTGTACACTATGCAAGAGAAGTTGGATGGAGGCAAGGTGAAGGATGATGAAGACAAAAAAGACCTCTTCCTATTCCTGTAGGAAGAGTGGGTCGCGACCCTAATGTCCAAACATCTGGGTAGGAGACCCTAGCTGCCGCTGCTACCATGAGGTTTTTGTTTTGGTTCAGGCATGATGGCCTTGGTTTCTATATTTTGCTTTCCTGGTTTAAGGTTATTTTATCTAGTTTCTTGATTAGCCCTACGTGGCATGCTACTATTAATATGATTTTTACTATCTACTTAAGATACTTTGGTTCGTTATTTTTAAAAAGAACCATTAAGCTTATTTTTGATAGAGGCAAACTAGACACTCATTTTTCTATTGACTTACTGGTGATGAACTGCTATATGACTAGTGCTATTAAGGTGCTTCTAGTCTCTTTGTACCACAAGCCAGGACCCTCTTGTTACTTTTTTCTATAAAAAACATTACTAATTAAAAATAATTTATAAACAAGCAATAAGATTACTAAAAAATTAATTTTTTCTAACTTTTTCTAGTATTTTCTAACATTTACTAACATAATTTTGTAACTTAAATCTATTTTTTTCAAATAAAAAATGATTGAAAATAAAGTATAACTATTTGAAAATAAACAAACAAACAAAAATAATTTATAAACATATAATTTACAATAAAAAAAATAATTAATAAAAGGAAAAATGTGTGTACCTCGAATATACAATGGTTGAAGGAGATTGAAAAGAAGAAAAGGAGGATGAAGTCAATGGGGTTGTGAGTGGGTTCACTCCAACTTCGGGGGTCCAAAAGCTCTTCAGAAGTATTGATTGTGAAAATGATCACTCTGACAAAAATTTGTAGGGAATCTGGCATAGGGGTACTTTGGGTAAATGGGGTGTTCACCCGAAGGGGATCTCACCCCTTTGTCGGAAGTACCCCATGTCAAGGTCTTTACGTGAAGGGTTCTTACCCCGTCGTCTGAAGATCCCATAAAGGCATTTTCGGTGCCCGACTAAAAATCCTTCATCCCCAAAAGTGGGACTCACTTTTGTTGGTTTACCCAAGAAGATTATTATGCAATATAGAAGAAAGAGGCAAGATGGGCCCTAGCAAATAGGCCATCTTTGGTACCCATTTACATTACAATGTGGGGTACTGAAATATAATCCCTTGTGAATAGAGAAAAGAAGAAAACCACTTGGTAAAAATATCCTCTCCAAAAGAGAGAAACAAATAATATGGAAGGGTGAGTGACTTAATCACAAGCTTGAAGGTCTACATACATCGTGCATATACAATCAAATATCCCCAAATTGGAAGGAAGAAGAGAAAAAATTTATCTCCCAATAATGAATAATGTCCCACAAAAATGGAAAGTCCTTGAAGAAAAAACATATTTCAATGCCTACGAATAATATTTCTCACCTTGGAAAGAAAATAAACCAAGTGCAAATGTAAGAATGCTTCCCATTGTGGATAGTATTTCATAGGAAGATGAATTCAAATGTAGGATGATGATATCTCTAAATTTTGGTCATGTGTCATGAAGACCTTGAAAAAAAATACCACAAACCAATGAGGTACACAACCAATGTAAACTAATTTAAAAAGAGTTCCAAAGAAAAAGATTAAGTGACAATATGAAATATGATATTCAACAAATAATGAACCAATGTATATCAAATAAAAATCCCAATCAAGAAGAAAATGAGAATCCAACTGATTTAGAATGATGGAAGAATCTAGTGAAGGTAGATCTACTACCTTTGTCAAAGAATTGGAAAGAGGAACATCAAGATACAAGGTTCAAGTATCATGATCTCTATATGATTCTAAAATGTGAGTACAAAGATCGTGATGACACTCAAAATAAATAATAAAATCCAAAGTGTCATAATTTACCATGTGATAAATAATAACTCTAAAAACTAATTCCCTATATAACATTTTAAAATACTATGCTCACAAGGTGTTCCAATAATAGGAACATTACTATAAAAATACATATATAAATGACACTCACTAAGATTATTGATTATAAAATTATTCCACTAATCATATTTACCCTTCTTCAAAGAAAAATCCATTTTCAATTACTAAAATCCTTCAAATACACAAAGATTGTGTCATCACATAAAAATGAGAACTTTGAGATAATAAAATCAATAAAAATAACCTAACATGGTGCAAAACAATTTCGGAACCTCAAAGGGAAAGATTAACAATGATTTATTTTTAAGAGCCAAAAGTTCCAATGACAAATCCACCACATAAATATACAAGAAGCCTCTTGAAACCACATGAACCTATGGTCAAACTTTCAAATGAAATCAAAAGGTTATATAAAACCCTCAAGTGAATTTTCACACTATTAATACATGGGACTAATGTTCCTTAATGATATTCAAAATTTATGCTATTTTTCCTACCATGAGAACTCAAACAAAGCTTAAATAAAAATATTTACATGAAAATGATATCAAAAATACTAAATTTGATCCAATATATAAGGTACTCATATCCACATAATACAACATTCCAAAAATAACATAAAATAACCATAGTTGAAAAAAGAGTCATATTTCATAAGGAATAAGTGTTGGTGTAATTAAGTATTCACTAATTATACTTTACTTAAGTTTACTTAGGATAATGCATTCCATATTAGTTGTCATTGAGACACCTAGTAGTTTGGATTTAATTTTAGTATATGGTGTAGGATAATTTCCACTTTGTGTGTGAGATGCACCTTTAGTGCTCTTATCACATTATCATCATCTCATTTTTTCACATGTTCCACATACTTTTTTGTACAATGGAGGATGATCCACCTTTGGTGGACATGTGATTCCACCTAGTTTGGTTGATAGCTTATTATCTCCTTATCGTGTAGTCTGATTGCATTCCCTATATATTTAGACATATCTACATTTTACTTGGATTGATTTATGGATTGATTACATCTATTGTCATTTGATTATTTATCATCATTGAATCCATTCATTTGAGGATCATATCATTTTCTCTCTCTTGTTGTTCTATCTATTGAGCTTCTAGATCTTGGTCAATCGTTCTTTTCCTTAGGCAAACTTTTATAATAAGATCTACAATAATTTTCGCTCACACATGATATATGCAACATCATAAGAACATCAAATTGAAAAATCTGTCAAAATATCAAACAATAATGATACATATAGACCATCAAAGGGTGAATACATCATATGAATCAAGTAGTGATTATATGTCATTTCTACCTCCTTTGCCTTAGATTTCACTCCACCTACTATATGTGGGAATGGAAATGAGGTCCAAGTTATTTTACCACCCAACCATAGAGTGGTTAGCTCCTCAAAGTGGTTATCTCCCCTAGGCTCAACATGAAAATTTGAGCACCCACCTTGCATCGAGGAACCTAGAAAACTAAAACTAGTAGGTCAGATAGAATGTAGTGCAAAACTGTGACTAACTATCATATAAACTAGAACCATAACAATAATAGTGATGTATCCATATAGTGACATGGTAGGGAGTAATGAAACCATAAACATGGACACTAGTATCAAATGAATGCAATAATCACTTTGGCCAAAAAAAAATTTAATCCATTTTCCATGGAAAATAGGTCATAAATATAATCAAATTTATCTACTATTCCTTGTTACCCCATATTTGGCACCCGACTATTAAAAGAATCATACATGCAAAAAATTTGAATAAACAACACCCTCATAGTAATTCCAAGAAAGAACTCATCTCTACTACTAGTAAATTGTTGGAGAGCATTAATATTTTGAAAAATACTAGGATGCAAATAATGTGATAAAACATTCATTGAATAAATCTAAGAATAAGATTCTCGCTCAACGAACATAACAAGAAAATTATCTTTCTAGTATATATTCCTTCAAAATGAATTTAAGTGTCATGACAAGGAACAATATTTAGATATTTAACTTATATCTAATTTTTTAATAATTTAATATATTACACTTCTCTTTAATGCGACAAATGGATTTCAATCATAATTTTTCTTCTCACACTCTAATATCCTTTTAAATGGATAATTAGTTTTATTGAAAAGACTAGAAAATAAAAATAAAAATAAAAAAAGAAAGAAGGTTGAGGGATTTGAACCTTTAACCTACTACTCCCCTTTTAACTTTTATCCATTCACACTAACCAAAAACATCAACAAGTCCAATGGGAATAAATTATTCCATATAAATTTTTAAGGGTTCTACAAGTTTTTCTTTGTATAACATGTGTCTTTTGAGAGAATAAATCAAAATATTTGTATTTGATACGAAATGATTTTCAATTGATGATTTATTCATTCCATTAATCTTCCTTAAATAGACATTACAAAAAGTGCACAATTACATAACCGCTAAAACTAAGCGGTAGTTTTTATTAATACACTTATAAAGCTAACCTAATTAATGTAATAACTCAAACATTCCCGCTCTTGTGACATTAATCTAAATAATAGTGGAAGTTGTAAGGGCTATAAATCCAGCCCTCTGGAGACTTTGATGAAGTGCCTTCACCAATCCTACGCGCTCACTTAAGAAACACCAAAATGATTGCAGTAGTGGATCTCCTAACCACACTTGCTCAAGAAACACCAAATTGACTGCATCAGTGGATCTCTTGACCGCAAAAATTGAAAATGTATGCACAACATGAGTGTTCCCACCTCCCTTGCACAATAAGACACAATTCCTCTGAAATTTCACATCTCCTCCAAGTGTTTCTAATGTCTCCTCTAGTGTTGCACATGAGACGTCTCTCCTCTAAAAGTCCACATCTCTTCCAAGTGTGTTTAGTGTATTCTCAAGTGTTGTGGAAACAATCACCATCGGTATGCATGAACATGAGATGCCTTTCTTCTGAAAGTCCACATCTCCTCTGAGTCTGTCTAACACCTCCTCAAGTGCATGAAAAATCATATTCAAATCCTCCCCCCTAGCTCCTTGAAGGGGAAATCATGACACCAAGCCCCCTCTTCTCTTTGCGGATACAAATATATCAAGTCCCCTCTTTTCTTTAGGGACAAATATTCTAGGCCCAACTTTTCAAAGACACAAATAGCTTGCTTCTCATGCAATGAATCATCCCTAAGCAAGAATCTACCTTGCGATGATAGAAAACCTCCTACCTACATTGCCTCCGGCCTCTGTAATATCTTTTTAGTTTCTAAGGAACATTGTATTTATCAATATGATAATGTGATGAGTATTGTGTATGCACTGTAGAGCCACAATAGTATGTTTCACCTTCATCTTTATTTTCCTTCAACTTCCCATTGATCAAAATTTTGGGCCCAAAAGCACAAAAATAAGGTGACATGATTAAAAAATAAAAATTATTTCAAGAAGTAATCAAACTAATAATGTATCATTTGTTCAAACTACTCTTGAGAGATTATTTAAAAAATTGCCCCAAAAATTTTATCTCACAAGATACAATATTGAAAATGCATTAATATTCTATTTGAAACCAAGTGAGAGCACATCAAAGTTTGCACCTTCAACGTGTCAAAGCTCGTAAGTATAAACAATCAACCTCAAGTGCCAAACCATGCCTCACACGAGGAACTACATTCAAACAGCGAACACCTTTACTCCTACCATATGCCAGACTATTAAGCCGTAACTTTCGCTTCTATGTTTTATTCTTGTTTCACGAGACTTAGAATCAACAACAAGAATATTATTGAAAAAGACTTCATAGAAAATACAATAGGAAGATATAAAGCCAAATAAATGTTACACAACTGATTTCATAGAGAAGGAGAAAATGATATGAAGATTCAATGATCGAACCAGATAAAAATGGCTTTTAATATAGGAGCATAGGACATATAATTTTCTAACAATACTTAGTTGAAACAATTACACCCAATAATGCTTTTTTTTTAATATACTACTTCAGCAACCTACACAAGGAAATCAGGGTCCTATCATTGCACTCCACACCGCACAGGCTGGAAAACTCAGTAAGTAGTTGATAAGCATTGAATTTCCAATCAATGATTTATTCATTTCATCAGTGTGCCTTAAATAGGCACTACAAAAGTGCATAGTTACATAACCGCTTAAACTAAGCGGTATTTTTATTAATAAACTTATAAAGCTAACCTAATTAATGTAATAACTCCAAAATCTTTTTCTTTTGTGAAATGAGGACGGGTGGCTAGGGGAAATATACACCCATTTTTGGCATGAAAATAAAAAATTAAGTGAAATGTAATGAAAAGAGGCTGCTAAAAATCACAAAATTAAAAAAGACCACGCACATGTGTACCTAGACTGAAGGTATAAATTAATTTTTAACAAATTGTGATATTACATATAAATGTAGCACAAAATGGCATGCATGGACAAATTCTATACATATAATTTTTTTTTTCTTATGTGAATTATTTTTACTGCTACAAATATAAACATTTTTACACAAAATTTTCCTCTCAGTCCAAGGGGTTTAGCTTAGTTGGTTGAAGCAATGAGTTTGCATTGTGGAGACCCTAGTTCAAATCCTAAGAGGGACATCTTTGTGAAATTCTAAGTTGTGACTCTTGGTCAATCATGTTGTTGCTCGAATGAGCACAAGGTTTATAAACGATCTATAATATAAAAAAAAATTTCCTCTGTTCAATCATGGCCAAGTGAGAAAGATCAAATGGTCTTGGTCCACCAAACAAATAAAAAATATTACTACAATTTTTCATAAATTTGGCTGACCACTCAAACCATCAAATTGTTTTTCCACATTTGAAGGTATGAAAAAGATGTAGTTTTTTTGCGAAAATAAAAGCTAGAAGTAGCTTAATTGAACCAATCACTAATGATAGATTGGTAGTAAAAATACACTTAGATAGAAATTTATAAACTTAGAGAAAAATAAAGCTATTTGTATAAGCATATGCCTAGATGGGTTGAAACTAGGAGATAGCTATGGGCAGCTAACAAATAAGAGAGAAAGAAAAACAAATAGAGTGCCTATTATATTTGGACAACCAACAAGGCATCGACAATAGATCTAATGCACAAAACCTCTTAAAGAAAAAATCACAGTTATGAATGTGTGTGTGTGTCCGTGTGTATACATACATACATATGACGATCTTAATATTTTATTAAAAAAATTATTATTTCAAATAACATTAAAACATAAGACAAAAATTTAAGCGATTAAGATATATAGAAAGTAATATTTGGTCGCTCTGCAACTTGGGCGTGCTTTTGAATTTCAAAATATTCCCTCACATGGTGGACGCTCTTGGAGAGGAACCCCCTCCTCCTCCCCCTGGTGACCCTCCTTTGACACAACCCATTCAACCCCTATCTGACTCTGCCATTGTTCCCTAGTTAGAGTCCTTGGATTCACTACTTCCCCTTGGGCCCAAGCTAGACTAGAAAGGCGCACTTGTAGGGATACAAATTGCTGAGGTGGAACCCCCTTTGTGTGTGACTAATATTATCGATGAAGGCACGAAAATCCTTCTCCTTGATTCCATTGTTGATAGAACTATGGCGGAGTTCCACCTTGCCCTGGTTGGACGCTTCTTCAACGTCAGACCCACCATTGATATGGTGAGGAAATGGGTGGGACTCAACTAGAAGTTGAAAGGTAATGTGGCAACTTTAGCGATGTAGGGTGGTCTCTTTCTTTTCAGATTCACGGCAGCTGAGGACCTGTCCCTCATCCTCGCAGGTTCCTAGTTGTATGGTAAGCACCTCCTGACTATGGCTAAGTGGAAGCCTGGTTTCGACCCTTCTGTTGACCTTAATAAGATGACCCTTGTTCGGATTCATCTCCTGGGTCTCCCACTTGAGTTTTGGGATGAGCAGGTCTTCAAATCGATAGGGAACTCCTTTGGTCATTATATCTCTGCTGACCTAATCACCCTTTCGAAGTCTCATCTTGTGTTTTCTCATTTCTGTGTTAATGTCCCCATTAACAAGACACTCCCAAATTTTTCTGTCCTCAAGTCCAAACTGGGGAAATGCTCTCAGGCCATCGTTTATGAGAATGCTACCCTTTTTTTGTCAAGATTACAATGCTAAAGGGCACACAAGGAAGGACTACAAGGCACCCAAGCTACCAGAGCCAAAACTCAAGGGCATCATTTCCCCTTCCCCCTAAAGCCCATAGATGTTGTTGCTTTGGCGACACATGTTGTTACTTTGGAGACCCATGCAACGGTAGACAACCCCCTGTTGTTGGAGGCTATCTCCTTGAATAGTCAGTTGGAAGAAGGTGAAATACCAGTGGGTGGGGTCTCCATTAAGGAAGGAGCCTGCTCCCCCCAAAGTGAATCAGTTACTAAACACAGCCAAGATGATCTAAAGCTCATGAGTAGCACAGGTCCACTACTAAAAATACCAATCTTAGAATCGGTAGGTGCCCCTATGATGGAAGCCATCCTTAATAGCTATGATGGCGACCCTCAACAGGCTATCTGGAGTACCTTGGTGAAGTCGGATGAGGATTTGAAGAGCGAATATGGAGAATGATAAACCCAACACAAGAAAACAAGGAACAAAAAAGTTGATGTTGGAGTGGACACAAAAATAGGACGCCCATCTGATAGGATAAGATGACAAAGGAGCACAACAAAGGAGATTGTTGATGATAGACAGCAAAGCCTTGACCTCACAAAAAAAGGTAAGAAATGATTGTTTTCTCCTGGAACATTCGAGGCTTAAACAACCCCTAGAAAAAATTTGCTTTTAAGCAGTAAATTATGGATTATAGAGTTGGTATTCTCCTTTTACAAGAAGTTAAAACATGACCTATAGTAATTTTGATTCTCTTGTGGGACGGCTATGGCTTGGGCCCATGTTCTTTTATTCTGAGGCTAGTGGGGCTTTTGGAGGGATTACTACTCTTTGGAACCTGTCTAAAGTTAACGGGAATGCCCTCAGCTTCTCCCAACACCATCTGGTTGTTTTGTTCACTTCCAAGGAGACTACGTGGCACTATTTTAATATTTATGCTCCAAATTCCAGGTAGGGTAGAAAGGATGTTTGGGAGGAGCTTTCATCCTCTTTTCTCCCTCTTCAGAATTCTAACTTTTTGGTGGTAGGGGACTTCAATTCGCCTCTTTACCCTTCTAAAAATTGTGGGGGCATTATGGACTTCACAGAAAGCATGGGGGACCTGGCTCACTTTGTCAATCTTAATGGTCTCCAGGATGTGGATCTTAAAGGAAACCCCTTCACCTAGACTAACAATAGGAAGGGAAGACACCTCATTTAGGTGTGGCTGGATAGGGTCCTAATATCTTCTTCTTGGGATTTGGGTCCTTCCTAGTCTCTCATTGGCCTCCCTAGAACCACCTCTGATCACAACCCCCTTCTCCTCAAGTGGATGGATGGGAAGTATCCCTACCCTATCCCCTTCATATATGAAATTATGTGGACTTCGTACCCCAACTTTCGGGATAGGATTCATCAATGGTGGTCTACACCGATCAAGGGCATGGTCTTGTTTAGAGTGGCCTCTAAACTTGAAATTATTAGGGGAGTTGTTAAAGGATGGAGCAAAACCACTTTTAGAGACATCTTTCACACAAAGAAATCTCTGGCCGAGAAACTAGATACCCTCCAAGGGCTGAGGGCTATTAGGAACTTATCGACTGACTTACTCAATGAGGAGGAAGACACTAGAAAAAAGTGGAAGACTACTCTTCCTAATGAGGAAGTTTTGTGGAAGTAGAGGTCTAGAGTGTTGTGGCTTAAAGAGGGAGACAAGAATACTACTTTCTTCCACCAATCTACCTGTAAGAGCAAGAGACGCAACTCTATTAGCACTCTTATTAACAATAGGGGAAATGAGATCTCTGACCCCACTCTACTGGGGAATTTAGCTATGGACCACTTTGTTAACTCCTTTGCTGACATGAATATTGAGAATGCTGAAATCCTCCAAAATCAACTTATCTCTATTTTACTAAAGGTGATCATTGACATTGACAACAACTCCCTTCTTTCCAAAGTCACTGATGACGAGGTCCATAAGGAAGTGTTCTCCACGGGACCCTTTAAAGCCCATGGCCCTGATGGCTCTCCCCCAGCCTTTTTTCAAGAATTCTGGGATATTATAGGATATGACGTGACTCTTGTGGCCAGGGACTTCTTTAGGACTAAGAAAATTCTCAAACAACTCAATGACAACTTCATTTTCCTTGTGCCCAACTGTGCTAACCCCAGAACTATGGATGATTTCAGACCCATCAGTCTCTGTAATACCCTGTACAAGGTCTTCTCTAAGATTATGGTCAACAAAATCAAACCTCTTCTTAGTAAAGTCATTAATCCTAATTAGAAAGGTTTTATCCCTCATAGAGAAATCTTGGACATAGCCATCACAACTCATGAAATCTTGCACTCTATCCATCATAGCAAGGTTGTCGATATGGCTCTCAAGCTTGACATTTCCAAAGCCTATGATAAATTTAATTGGACCTTCCTCTATAAGGTTCTTGATGCCTTTGGTTTTTTTGAAGACTTCATTACCTTGAAAAGCCTATACCAAAACTATCAGATTCTTTCTACTACCCAACGGCAAACCAGGTACTAAATTTTCTCTTGCCAAGGGTCTTTGCCAAGGAGACCCTCTATCACCCTATCTCTTTATCCTTCTGGCTGAGGTTCTGGGTCGTAACATGATGCATCTAGCACATTCTAGAGAAATTGAGGGTATCAAACCTACTTCTAGCCTTCCTCCAAAAGTTCTACAATAGTTTGTGGATGACACATTCTTCTTCAGCACCTCCTTGGTTCTGGAAGCTCGGGTGTGGAAACTTATGCTGGACAGATATGCTACAACATCGGGTCAACACATTAACTATCACAAAAGCTGAATATTATTCTTCAAAACTAAACCAACGATTCAAACAAAGATTTTAAGAATGATTGGTTGTCAGGCTGATTCATTCCCTGGGACTTACCTTGGCCTCCCTCTTACGGTCAAAGATGTGAAGAATAAGTTTTGGAACTCCATCGTTGAGCGAACCCAAAATAAGCTGGCTGGATGGAAAGGTAAATTACTTAGCAGTGCTGGTAAGCTCCGACTCCTTGTTTCTTCTCTTCAAGGTATTCCGATCTATTTTCTTTCTATTTTCAAAATTTCTAGTGTCATGGCTAACAAGTCGGAAAATATTCAGCGAACCTTCCTCTGGTCGGGGTCTCAGGAAAAGAGGAGACTCCCTTTGGTCAGCTAGGAAAAAGTCTACCTCCCTAAACACTTGGGGGATTTGGGCTGCGAATAATTAACAATCTCAATAGGGCCCTGCTATCAAAGTTATCATGGACCTTGGTCTCAGGTTTTGCTGACTGGTGCAAAATTATGGAGGCTAAATACCTTGATGGGGGTCATTTGTGTAAGCTCTTTAAGGAACAGGGACATCTAAGAGGTTCCAAAATATGGAACAATATTCTTAAGAATAAATGTATTTTGAAGAAAGGGACCCTATGGAAATTGGGAAATGGCATGGACATTAGGTTCTGGTAGGACCCATGGTTACTGGATGCTATTCTTTCCTCCGCTTGTTTCTCCCAACTAAGAAACATTTTTACCCATGGGGTTGGCAGCTTGGTCTCCAACTTTATAACAAATGGTAGATGGATTGACATTAACTCTTTTTTGAGGGACATAATGGATCTCCTTAATATGGCTACAAACCTTAACACCTTAATCCACTATGTCTGTATTCCCCTGTTTGATAGGCCTGATAGACTCCTATGGCGTCACACCTAACATGGTGGCTTCACAGTCAAATTTACTTATAATCAGCTCATCACAAAAATTGTTGACACTACTTGTTGGAAAAAAGTGTGGCAACCACAACTTATCCCTAAGGTCAATTTTTTTTGGTGGATGGTGCTACATGGTAAAATTCTCACTTTGGACACCTCACCAAGAGGGGTTTCAGTATTGCCAATAGATGTTGCTTATGTAAGAAAGAGGAGGAGACCATAAACCACTTATTTATTAACTGTGATTTTGCGACTGAGGTGTGGCAATAGATCTCATCTCATCTTTGCTTCCAGTGGATCTCTAATAAGGATATCCATGATTGTTTCCACAACTAGCTCTCTCCTTCCCACTACCCTTTGATAAATCTCATGTGGAATCAGGCCTTGCCAATTTTCTATTGGCCCCTATGGAAGGAACACAATAACAAGATTTTTAGAGATTCTAAAATGAATAGCATGGAGTTGTTCCAACTTGGGCTCAAATTACTTGAAGAAAACTTACGTGTCACCCACTAGAAGACTCCTAGTCTACCACCCTCTACCTAGGATCACAAAATTGCCAGGAACTAGGGCATGGATAAGGGATTTTCCAAATTTGATAAAACCAGGGTTGTGGTTAGAAATGCCACTATCTGGACTCCTCTCCATGCTGCTTGGCACAAATTAAATTTTGATGGCTCGATCCGCAACCAGCTTGAGGCTAGCGGGGGTGTCATCCATGATCATAATGGTTGCTTAATGGTGGCCTATGTTGGACCCCTTCACAACGATACTGTCAACCAAGATGAGTGTATGTCTCTCCTTTGGGGATTGAGATTTTCTATGTCCATTGGTTGCACCAACATTGCTATCGAAGGAAACTCCAAAATCATTATTGATGCTTCTAGGGGCATCACCAGTATTGGCTAGAAAGTGGATAGAATTTTGAGTGATATACGTGACATTATGGGTCGCATGGAGAGGATCACTAATAGGTACATCTACAAAGAAAGGAATGCAGTTGCTGACTCCATGGCAGCTACCAAACAACATTTGGACGAGCTTCGCTGCTAGAGAGATGTTAATCAACTACCTTAGAACACTCAAGACCTGCTTAGGTGGAAAATGAGAGAAACTAAATTTGAATTTCATGATGTTTAAAAAGGGAAGCTTGAGTGGGATGTCGTATGGTGGGACCGGGTAATATCACATCTCTGCAACCCCTATCACTATCTTTTTCATTTGCCACATAGATAACTCTGGGCATAACTTAATGTATGAAAGAAGCTTGATGTGGCATATGGGCATGAGCCTTCCTTTAAATGTCCATCATTTTTTTGAATGGGCTCTGGGCAATAAATCTTTGGAGGCTATCAATAGATATGAAGTTGATTTTTTGAAGGATAATTATTATGATAATTATGGGTTAATGTATACTTCTCACATTTTAACCCCAGTGCCATTCATGGCAAGGATTTACAAACCCCAAGAAAATCAAAGCCTTAATCACTGTCTGCAACTTGACATGACTCCAAATCCCTTACTCGGATATTTTTTTGGCATTCCTTGCTACATGTTTTTGCAGAGAGTCCTGACTGGTTTGCGAAATCTCTCCTCTGGTCTTCCTTTGGTTTCTAGGTTTTTTGGTTGGCCACTGGGGGGAAGGAAAATGGGTGGTGATAGAAAAAGAATTGAGCTAGACAGGATTGAGAAGGAATTCTCCTCGGATGCTATGGTTATGTACTTTTGCAAGGAGGGAGGTATCTTGCCTTTCATGGAATGCCTTGAAGGCCATGATGAAATGTTCTCCAAAAAGGCCTGTGAAGTCTTGTTCTACACTTATCAACACTCACCAAGGGATGTTCATGGCCCAAGAAATAAATCAGGTTGCAAAGTAGATGTGCGATCATGGACTGTCAAGTAGATGGATGATAGTGAAAAAGGAATGGTAGGACTTCTAAGGCAACTACTACACATGCTACTACGTAGAGGAAAAGCTGACAGGGTCAAAGGAATTTGTGGGCCTCCAAGCTGAGAAAAAACTATGTTCCAATGCTGGCAAAAGATCCATATGCTTACTTATCTAGTGGCACTATGCTAGGCCATTGATCTTTGGCACTTGGAGTGCATTGGTAGCCTCTAAACTGGTCCTCCACCAATGCACTGGAGTTGATGTAGGAACTTGTGTGTTGGAGCAACTGATCCCTTAAATTGGTCCTCCAAATACAAATAGCCTCCATGTAAGAACCCACACATGGGATCTCTTAGCTAGGTCTGGGCTATGTCTAGTTTGTTGCAGGGACTGGCAAAAAGGTGTATGTTGATAAGGAAGAGCACCACCACACCAAAAAATAAGTGAATGTTTGACAAGAAGAAAAGGAATGTGGAGGCCATTCAGATTTTGAAGCTCATGTTTGTGACTTATTTGGTGGCGATGTGCCAAGCCGTCAATCTTCGGCACATGAGAGAGCTATTGACGATGGAGCTCCTCATAGTGAAGAGAATCAAATCTTTTAGATTCTGGCTAGAAAATGGGGAAGGAGTGCAATGTGAGGATTTGAAAATAGAACCTACTCTCTTCTACTTCACTATCCTCACATGTCATCAACCTCTGGCTGAAAAGCTGAGCATGGTGGTGGCATACACATAGATTGTGACACCCATCTACACCATCATTCTTGATGGCTTTGTTAAGGCAACAGAGGAGATGGGCATCTCTCATGTGGAGTCTCCAGCTTTGTCAGGTAGTTAAACACATACTAGTTGACATTTAGTAGAATAAAGGTCAGCCAGGAAGCATTCAATAGCCACAAACATCAAAACATAAGCTATGCCTTGATGAACTCCAACAAAGAGAATGAGCATGAAATGATCAATCACCATTAAAGATATTACTTTCTTGATATGACTAGCATAGTAACTATGGCAAACAAAACTACTATAGATTGTAAAGTTGTCATAGATCTATAGGACCTCAAAAACTAAAAAAATGAAAACTCTCTAGAATAACTGGAAGGAGATGAGAGATTGACCGCTCTGATACCATGTTAGGATAAACTATCCTATACCAGAACCCAGTCTCTAGACATCCACCAGAAGAGAGATGTTATCAACACTAAATTGTATTGAACTGAGGTGAGAATAAACATACAAGGGATCTACTTAAATAGGCATGAGCTGGTAGAAAGAAAGGATAGGGTTGAGACAAGTGTCTCAACTAGGAGGAGGTAGAGTTTTGATAGAACTCTACAATATCCTCTAGGATATGATAGAGTCCAAATTGGAATCAAAGTTATCTATCTAACTCATTTATGAGTTAACCTAAGTGAACTTAAATAAGGAGTAAATAATATTACTCCAGCAGATCTATCCCACAACTGGAAAGGACTTACATGAGGGGATCAGAGAGGACATTTGTTTTGGTTGAGGAATTTGTTAAAGGAATTCCTAGGTGAACAGATTGCCAACTTGGAGGTAGGATGCAGGTGTGTCTAATAGATCATTAGTTCAGAGGCAATTATTACCTTGCAATTAGATCATCGAAGCTAAGAATGTTGCATCTAAGGATTGGAAAGATGTCTCCTAGAATAATGAACCCTATAAGGCTAGAGAAAATGATGGAGTATTTCAAGAATGAGATTGTTAGCATGAATGTTGAACATGTCCTATGGGGGAGTATTCTATCAATTTAGGAGAAGTCACATGTTGCATTCATGATTGTGTTTGTCATTGATGTCAACATACTAATTTTACTAAAGATTAGTAGAGTAACAACCATAGTTTGGATTAGCGCACATGATGTATTACAGATGAGGTTATTCAAATTTGAGTATATGTTTTGTATGATGTCTTGATATCATGGTTAAGAATGCATACAAAAATTGAAGTATTTGTATCAATTATGAGTAATCTAGTGGAAACTGTATTCTGATAGTGTTCCTAAGAAGCTCGGTTTGTAATAATCGGATTATATCTCCTAACATAGATAGAATATGGCCAAGAAAAGTTATACAATGGTTGAATACATTGTGGAGGTGACCTAGATGAGTCATCATAGTCATATGTTGTACGTGTGATGATTTATTAAGTTTGTGAGCCGTTAGTTTTATGTGATTATGGAAATATTATGTAACATGTAATGTTTTATATTTTGTAATTGGTTAAGCCTAATTGGCCGACTCTATTGTGAAATATTATGCATGGTATAAAGGAAGGATTGTTTTCCTTAATTTTATGTGTGAATGATATGAGAATTATATGATGTGAAGGTGAAACAATGCAAATTAGTGATTGATGTATGATGCAAAGTGAGCAAATCTAGTAGTGAGATCTAGTGAAGCATTTGTTGCAGTTTTGGCACAGTCAGAGATGTCCAGAATAATTCCAACAATCATATCCTCATTTTGATATCAAAAAACATATCATCATTTTTTCTTAAAAGTATCATAATCCTTCCACCCCAAACATCACCATAGGGAATATCACCTCCATTATTATCATCAACAAGCTTCTTATTAACCTTTGAAGAGGGTTGTTCCTTACTATTACTATCTTGATCTCTTTAAGACCTAGATTCTTCTAGGGGATATCATTACTTATCAAGGGAAACCTCCATCTCAAGTACCTTATCAGGATTTCCTAACAAGTCTAAAGAAGATACTTCTAATCCATGAATTGGCCTATTCACTGAAACATTATCATTTTTTTTCCAAAATTAAAGTACATACTTTAATTCCTTATACCAGGTTATCCACTAACACCTTTGTATGCTTCCTAATATCTACAACTACCTACATTTTCCATTCAAAATATCTCATATCCATCACTTTTTGTTTTTCCTTGCAAACTTTTCTTTACATCAGAGAGGCCTTAGAAGGATTTTTTCCCCAATTTTTAGCTTTCTTATAGAGAGTAAAAAAGTGAGGATTTTGAATTCATTGGCTGAGATTGGGCCCCATGTTTTGAATTTATTCCAATAAATGAAGGAAATTTATAGTCTGACAAATTCCAACATAGATTTTGGTAAAAACTACCCTTTTCCTTCTTTTTGTCTCATCATCAATAGATAATAGATTCCTAATAGAACTGGTAATCTCTCTAAGAATATTCTCATTTGACAATTCCATGGGAAGGCTACGCCACATTGAAATATCATTGAAAGAGGAATCACAAAAATCTATATTAGGTTCCTATTTAGATTCAAAGTAAGAAACTTCTCCAATGACTAAAGGACCTCCATAGAGGATTGTTATTAGGTATTCACTATAGGAAAAGGTGAAACAGAGAAAAACCCTTAGGCGCATAACCCATACATACACCTATTCTTGAACCTTCCATTTTCTTTGAGAAAAATGCCAAACCACCTTAATATTGGCCCTTGGCCTCACTAATTTTTACTATAAAGAATGGGAGATAAGAGAAATATTCTAATCAATTATAGAACTTCAAACACAGATATATAACTTACCATTAGTTATATAAAAAACTATTCAAAACTAGTTAGGGGAAATAAAAAGAAGTATTAACCCCAAATAAGGCCACCCACAACTTATCTCCATCATGGAAGCCTACCCTCTTCTAGAAAAACTACCCTCTATAACCCTTGACCAATTAGGTTTTCCACCCGTATCTACTTAATCCAACAAGATCCTATTATTTGTTCCTTCACCATCCTTAGAAAAAGAATCAATGTGATCCAGATCTAAACCATGAGCTAGGTCAAATTGAAGCTTACTTAAAGCCCATACTACTACCCTTATTATAGACCTAGAACCACTCATCCTTTACTTTTCCCCAACTCTTGTTTACACATTATAGTAACTAAGTATGTTATATGGCTAGTTATATAGTGGAAATACATGTGAATTATTACATCAAAATGGCTAGCACATAATTCTTTAAAAATGTTATGAATTTTTAGTTAGTCATCAAGAAGAAATTTGGCCATTGTGAGTTAGGATGTCATTCATCCTAATCACATAAAATAAAAGATGTTTTGAATAAGCTTCTAATTGGATTAACCAAAAGTGGATCTTTATACACCACATGGGGAGTGAGTATACTAGCCAACACGTCTAGTCACTTTCTATATATGTTTCTAGTATGCTACTTTTAACTATAATATTTAACAAAAACCTATGTATTATACTTTGATGACATCCTTATGTTTTCTTTAGTACATTGGTAAGATGATATTTGTGGTGCATCTAAGATTATAAATATAAATATCACTTTAAATGGTCACTTAGATATGTAAAGCACAACAATTTCTTCTTCTTTGAGTGATAAGAGGTGGTCAACTCAATTTAAAAATAAAAGTAACTGTAAAGAAACAATGATTTTGCAACTTACGACCAATTTTGAATTTGAACAAAAGATATGGTTCCTTACATCAATAAAAATGGGAAAATCAAATTGCATGATATTTGACTCACACACCAACTCTAACATCATGTCATTTTGAAACCAAATTGCATGATTTTTTCAACTAAAACCTTAAAATGGACATAAGGATTTCTTGATCTCTTGTACTAATAAATTATTCCAAATTTATTTATAAGTATTATTATATTTTTTAAATAAAAGCTTAGTATTATACTATATATATTATTTTTATAAATTTATATGCTTTCTCATTCATTTTATTCTTTTATATTATATTTATCTTAATCCTATGAAATATTTTTTATTTTTTGTTGACATCAATTAAATAGATTAGAAAAATGAATTACACACATGCACACATGTACACACACATTTATTTAAAAGATGAATATTATCTATATGGTAAAATAAAGTTAGTTTCTTAGACTATTTTTGCAACGTTGTTTCGTGAAATTCATTTTTAATAGTGCCCAAGTCAAGTTTTAATCCTACATTGGAAACAAATAGAATGTGATTACACTATGTATCAATTTTATTGTGATTATAGTTCATAATATTTCAGTTTCATTTATGCTTAAAATTTGATAGTTTATCTTATGTGCCAATCAATTTTTTCTTATCCTCGTATTTTAATAAGATCATGGGAGAGGACTTGGTAGTTGAGTACCCTAACTTCATTTATCTCAAAATCATGTATGAAAATTTAGAATCACTCACAATTATTTAGGACAACCTAATTAACAATGTGTGTTACTTAGTCAAGCTGGTAAACTTAAGCTCTTAAAGACCTTCTTGTAGAGCCTCCCCATTTATGCTCTTGGTCTTTTTAAAATTCCGGGTAAACATGTAGATATTATAGAAAAAATTCAAAGAAATTTATTATGGTCGGGAGTGGAAGATAAAATGAGATTGGCTCTGGTGGCTTGGGATAAGGTTTGTACCCCTAAATAGTGAGGGGCGGGGGGGCTGGGCATTCACCCTCTTAGAGTTACCAATATGGCTCTTTTGGCCAAACAGACTTGGATGACTTTTGGGGAAAAGAGAGAATGGAATGAAATTATCCATAAAAATTATCTCTTCTCTTTTTTCCATATCTCTGAATTTTGGAAAATGGATCTGAAAGTGCAAGGCTCTTTCATTTGGAATGGTATCCAGAATGGCAAGGAGGTAGCCTTTAAGGGGGCTAAGTGGTATCTTGGCAATGGAAGAAGGATCAAGTTTTGGGATGATTGCTGGCTCAAAGACTATCCCCTTAGCTTTGTCACAGATTTTCAAACTTTCATTAACCTCTACAGTCAAAGAGTTGGGTCAAGGGTGAGGGATTATTGGAGAAATGGTTCATGGATTGACCTCACCTTAGTGGATGAGGCACTTAAGCCTTTGATGTTGGATTTGATGATCTCGAAGGTTAGGTCATCAAGAGAAGATGAGCTATTTTGGGGTATCCTTCCTTCTAGTATCTTCACTGTGGCATCTTGTTTTGAGCTCCTACTAAAGCAGCTGAATCCTCTCCCATTTTGGGCTCAGGTGTGGGACAAAAGTTTAATTCCAAAAATTAATATTTTTTTCTAGTTGGTTTTGCAGAATAAAATTCTTACTATAGAAAACCTCTAGAAACGTGGTATGATTTTGAGTAATAGATGTTTCCTATGCAAGAAAGATGAGGAATCGGTCTTTTATCTCGCCATTGATTGCAAATTTTCTTGGGAAGTTTGGTGTCTCTTGTTACAATGCTAGCAAATTAACTAGTTTTTTCCCAACAATATGGAGAACTTCTGTATGTAGTGGAGAAAAGTAGAGATCCCCATGGAATAATAGTTGTGAAATCTTATTGCTCCCCATGTGATATGGAGGTTATGGAGAGAATGCAATGATAGAGTCTTTAGGAATATTGAACTTCCACCTATAGTGATTATTGAGAAGATTAAGAGAAGTCTCAAGGAAAACTATAGATCATCGACTGGTAGGGAGTTGGTCTTCAATGCTGGCATTTTTAGTGCTGGACCCACAAACAATGTTAGGAATAAGGTGTCTCAAACTTGGATAATTCCTATTCTTATTATTTGTTTTGTAAAATGTATTTCTTGCAAATAATGTAATTAAGTGTGAGTGTACATGTCTAGTTGGCATGTTGATGTGTCACTCCACTTGATGTGTCAGCATCTTGAATTGTGTGTAAGGAGATCATGGCTGAAATGGTTATGATGGATTCCTACGACACGTAAGAGCTATGTCTGGAAGATTCAATGATAGGTGAAGACATGTGGCAACTGATAAAATTGAGTATTGTACACTCTTCCCCAATTGTGGAAAAAAATTTCGGGTTCCTATTTTCTCAGAGAATGGTAAAACCCTAATACAGCTATCTTTGGAAGTTGCCCTAAAAAAGGAAGCGCATGATATAAGCATTTTTAGGGTTGTGAAGAGATGAGAAGTTAGTGTATTGTTGAAATGTTTTATGCTACCGCAATTTGTCTTCAAGAGTTGGAAAATCTTCTGAAACAACTTGCATTGCAAGTGTATTGTAAACTATAATAGTTTTGATTAATACACTGTGTAGGTTTTGGAGTGCTGGGGTTTTTACCGAAAGGTTTCCCCAGGGTAAATCATTGTGTCATTCTCTATTTTCTGTATGCATGGTATATGGATACAATATCTTTGTTAAAGTAGTTAATGAATCTGAAATTGTAAGGATTTAAAAGAATTTGCACAATACTTTCCTTTAGAGATTAGTGTAGGAAGTTGTTTCCACACTTGAGTTTCCTTACAAGTGGTATCAGATCTTGATCAACTTTTGATCCTAGTTGTTGTGTAGGGTTTTTTGAGCTAATCTCAAGTTGAGTGGGAGTTTTGTGCAAAGCATTCTGAATCTTATTTGCAGATTGAGATAGCAAGTTCCTCATATAGTAGAATGGAGGTGGAGAAATTTAATGGCACTAATTTTGAGCTGTGGAAACTCAAGATGGAAGACATGCTTGAAGACCGCGATCTATGGGAGGCTACTTCACTTGATGTGAAACCTGCAGTGATATCTTAAGCGGATTGGGAGATCAAAGATCGGAAGGCTAAGGGTCTCATCAGACTTTGTCTAGCAAATGTCATTCTTCTGAATGTTCTTGATGAGACTACTATAAATTCTTTGTGGAAACAACTTGGGTCTGTGTATCAGGCCAAATCTCTAGTGAATAAGTTGTTCCTGAGAAAGAATTTGTATTCTTTAAGAATGGAGGAAGGTGGATCCATAACTGATCATCTCAACGCATTCAATTTATTGATTGCACAGTTGGCATCATCTAGTGCCAAGATTGAGGAGGAGGATCATTGTATGACCCTACTTTGTTCCTTTCCAGATTTGTGGGACCATCTTGTGATGGTGTGATGCCCAAAAGTTCGGGACAAAACACAACCAACAATTTTTTTTTAAAGTGTATAAGTTCCACGTTTAAGATGCGGGTAAAAGGTGATGATGACAAAGTCTCAAGAGACAGGAGGTCATAACCTCTTCAAAGTTGTTTTACCAAAGGATGATAGAAGAAAATTTCAATATAAAAAGATTTAGATAATCATCTCAACGATCAATTTGTTGAACGTTAATCTATTAATCATATAGATTATCAAGGAGTAAGGAATACTCCTAAGGTATTTATTAAATGTTATGCTTATATATATAGATTAATTATTATCTATATCTATAAAGTAAATGTCAAATAGATTAGTATTGGTCAATTATTAATCGATTAATCCAATAACCAAAAATTAGATAAACTTGATCTAGTTCAATTAATAATTATAAATTATTAATATATTTATTAACCAATTAATAAATTACAAAATATTAATTAATGATTATAATTAAATATTATATATATAATTAATTAATAATTATCATATATTAATTAATTAATATAATTATTAATTAATTAATAAATCATAATATATTAATTTATAATATATACATACTATTTAATTAATAATATGAACAATTAATAAACAACAAAGTATAACAAAGAGAATAATAATAACTATCTATTGGGATAAACAAGATATTAATTCAAAATAACATAATTAATTAACTACCTAAACTATCTTATCAATAAACTAAACAACCTACTAAATAATCTACCTACTAACCTACTCTACCCAATCAAACAGCCCCACCAAGTCAACTAGTCTAACCCCCTACTCAAGCATCCTATCATCCCATCAAATCTCCCTTCACCCATCAACAAGGACTATGGGGGGGGTACGCATAAAAAGGAAGATGAAAAAAAAAGATTTGAAACAAATCAAATTTAATGTCTCTGCCAAGACCTGCGCCAAACCAGCGCATAGGGAAGAGGAAGCATGGAAAGGGAAGTGGGAAGTGGGACCCACTCCCTTCCATGACAAGGTGAAGTACTCCCTAATTCAACTTTGCAATTAAATTCAAGGCATGGCTTTGACCTGCGTGAGTTTTAGGAAGACAAAAGAGTTATTTGCATTTAGCACAAGAAAAGTGATGACAGCAAAGGACATTTCCATTGTCCAATGAAATTAGTTTGGAATTAATACAAAGACTTTTTAACCCTTCACATGCGCCTAGTAAAGGGGGAGAATTAAAGAGGTAAGGGGTATTATAATTTAATGTTATTTTATTTGCTTTATGACATAAGGTGGCAAGGTTTAATATTTTAAAATGACTGTGGTAAGATTTTGTATGGGATTTTTATAGATATAGATAATAATTAATCTATATATATAAGCATAACATTTAATAAATACTTTAGGAGTATTCCTTACTCCTTGATAATCTATATGATTAATAGATTAACGTTCAACAAATTGATCGTTGAGATGATTATCTAAATCTTTTTATATTGAAATTTTCTTCTATCATCCTTTGGTAAAACAACTTTGAAGAGGTTATGACCTCCTGTCTCTTGAGACTTTGTCATCATCACCTTTTACCCGCATCTTAAACGTGGAACTTATACACTTTAAAAAAAATTTGTTGGTTGTGTTTTGTCCCGAACTTTTGGGCATCACAGATGGCTCTCAGAAGTACTATAGTCACATTCTGTATGGATGATGTGGTGTCTTCGTTGCTATCTGAGGAGATGCAAAGAAAGACTTTGGATTTGTCTAAGGAAGCCCTTTCTGTTCGTAGGAGATCCAACGACAAAGGAAAGAAAAATGACAACAAGTCAAAGAAGGGTAGATCTAAATCCCGTGGGAGTTCTAAGACTCCTTGAAAGTCCAAGGTGAAATGTTGGAACTATGATAAAACTAGGCACTTCTGAAGGGACTGCAAAGAACCAAAGAAGAAGAAGAAAGGCTCAGATTCAGCTTTTGAAAAATCTCAAGAAGATGGAGATGCTTTTATTGCAACTTTGGTAGCCCATGCATCTGATGATGTATGGTTGGTAGACTCGGGTGTTTCTTTTCACATGACCTCTCATCAAAACTAGTTCTCAAAATATGAAGAGTTCAATGGTGGAAAGGTGTACTTGGGTGATGATTCTCACCTAAAGATAGTTGGACACGGAAGGGTCACTATCAAATTTCCTGATGGATGAGTAAAGGGAATCAACAAAGTTATGCACATTCTGGGCTTGGCACAAAACCTATTATCTATAAGTATGCTGAATGATGTAGGTGTGCAAGTTGTTTTTTTGAAAGAAGGATGCAAGATGATGAGAGGATCGATAGTTCTTGCAAGGGGTACTAGGAGAGGTACCTTATTTCAACTAGATGCATGTATTCCTCTATGTAATAGTTCTTCATCCTCACCATCTGAATGAGCAGTGAAGAAGTCTATGGTTATTAGTTCCGATGGCAGTGCAAACACTTTGGAAGGTAAGCTTCCTACAGAAAAGACAATGTTGTGGCATATGAGATTTGGCCACATTGGTGAAAAGGGTCTCAGAACCTTGAAAAATAAAAACCTTGTTGAGGGGTTAAATGATTGCAATCTTGAGTTTGACTTCTATGAACACTATGTCTATGGTAAACAAAATCATGTTCAGTTTTACTCTAGTTCTCACAAATCTTCTGATGTTTTGGATCTTATTCATTCTGATGTATTTGGTCTTGTAAAAGTTCCTTCAATCTCCAAGTCTATATTTTTTGTATCTTTCATAGATGATTATAGTAGATGGACTTGGATTTATTTCCTTAAAAGTAAGACACAAGTCTTTATTCAATTTAAAGAATTTAAAGCTCTTGTAGAGAATCAGACTAGTAAGAAGATTAAGTGTGTGAGAACTGACAATGGTTGTGAGTTTTTCTTAGCAGAGTTTGAATAGTTCTGGAAAGAACAAGGTATCAAGAGGCATAAGACAACTCCTTATACCCCATAGAAAAATGGAGTTGCAGAGAGAATGAACAGGACACTGATGGAGAAGGCTAGGAGTATGCTTAGTGGAGCTGGTTTAGAACAAAGGTTTTGGGCCGAAGCTATGGCCATTGCTTGTTATCTGGTTAATAGATCTCCTACATCAGCTCTTGTTGGTAAGACACCCATGGAGGTGTAGTCTGGTAAGAAGCCTTCAATTAGACATCTTCATGTTTTTGGTTGTGAAGCTTATGCACATGTTCCAAAGGAGAAAAGATCTAAGTTGGAAAATAAAGCTATCAAATGTATTTTCATCAGATACAGTGTTCATGTGAAAGGATACAAGCTTTGGGATCCTGTGACTAGTAGGGTGTTGTATAGTAGAAATGTTATTTTAAGAGAGCTAACATCTTCTCCTATTGCGCTACAACTAGATGAAAAAGAAAAGGAAAAAGATGTTGTTCAGTTTCCTCCTACCCCTGAGAAGACTGAACAAAGAGACCATGTTGGGCCTAATGATGAGGAGAGCTCTAGTAGCTCTGATAGTTCGGAAGAAGAGGAAGAACAACCTCAACCTCAGCCCTTGAGGAGATCCACGAGAGAAAGAAAGCAACCAGAAAGGTTTGGTTATTCTATGTTAGATTCTAGTTGTGCTTTTGCTTTGATTACTAACATTGATGAGCCTATATCTATGAAAGAGGCTTTGGGCATGGAAGATGCAGGTTCCTGGATTGAGGCTATGGATGATGAGATGACTTCATTGGAGAAAAACAAAACTTGGGACCTTGTACCTTTGCCTAAAGGGAGAGAATCTATTGGCTGTAAATGGGTGTTCAAGAAGAAATTCTGTGCAGATGGCAGTGTTGAAAGGTACAAAGCTAGATTGGTTGCAAAGGGGTATTCACAGGTAGAGGGAATAGATTATGGTGAAATATTCTCTCCTGTTGCAAAGTTGACATCCATTAGATTTCTGTTATCTCTTACTGCATCATATGATTTAGAGATAGAACAGATGGATGTGAAGACAACTTTCCTTCATGGTGATTTGGAGGAAGAGATTTATATGTCACAGCCTGAGCACTACATTGTTAAAGGTAAAGAATCTTTAGTTTGTAGATTAAAGAAATCTCTATATGGTTTGAAGCAATCTCCTAGGATGTGGTACCTTAAGTTTGATGCCTTTGTGTTGTCAATTGGATTTGTAAGATTGAAATTAGATCATTGTGTTTATTTCAGAGTTGAAAATGATCGCCTTCTTATTGTTGCATTATATGTTGATGATATGTTGTTGTTTGGGAAGGGTAAGGGTATGATTTTTTTATTTTAAATCTCAGTTGTCAGCACAGTTTGAGATGAAAGATCTTGGGGTAGCAAGGTACATCTTGGGTATGGAAATTAGTAGAGACAGGTCTAACAGAAAACTTTGGTTGAGTCAGAGTAAGTATGTGAAGTCTGTTGGAAAAGTTCAGCATGGCAGATTGTAGACCACTATGTGTTCCTATTTCTATGGGATCAAAGTTATCTATAGATGATTGTCCAAAATCTCCTAGTGAGGTGGAGGACATGAGTAGAGTACCTTATGCTAGTGTAGTTGGCAGTCTTATGTATGCTATGGTCTGTACTAGACCAAACATTGCCCAAGTAGTGGGAGTCCTGAGTCAGTTTATAGCTAACCCTGGATAGGTACATTGGGATGCAATTGAGCAAGTATTCAGATATTTGAGGGGTACATCAGATTACTCCATATGTTACCATGGTAACTCTTCTAGATCTCTACATTCAATTTTTATTCGTGGGTTTGTGGATTCAAATTGGGTAGGTGATATTGATAGCAGGAGATCCACCAATGCTTATGTGTTCACTATGTTTGGTGGTGCTATCAGTTGGATGAGTAAGCGACAACCTGTGGTTGCTTTGTCCACTATAGAAGCTGAGTACATGGCTACCACTCATGCTTGTAAGGAATCCATTTGGATTAGGAGATTGGGTTCTGATGTTGGTGTTGATGTAGAACAGATTACTATTTGGTGTGACAGTCAAAGCACTATTTGCCTTGCGAAGAATCCAACTTTTCATGCCAGAACGAAGCACATTGATGTGCAGTTTCACTTTGTGAGAGATATGGTGGAAGATGGAAAGGTAAATTTGGAGAAGGTAGATATTGTGAAGAATGTTGCAGATGCATTAATGAAACTAGTGGGCACTAAGAAGTTTAGATGGTGTTCAAAGTCTATGGGCCTTTTGGCCTATAGCGGTTAGTTCCTGTTATGTTCCTGTTGCTCTTACAAGGTGTTCGACAAGTGGGAGAATGTTAGGAATAAGGTTTCTCAACCTTGGATAATTCCTATTCTTATTATTTGTTTTGTAAAGTGTATTTCTTGCAAATAATGTAATTAAGTGTGAGTGTACATGTCTAGTTGGCCTGTTGATGTGTCGACATCTTGAATTGTGTGTAAGGAGATCATGGCTGAAATGGTTATGATGGATTCCTATGACATGTAAGAGCTATGTCTGGAAAATTCAATGATAGGTGAAGACATGTGGCAACTGATAAAATTGAGTACTATACACTTTTCCTCAATTGTGGGGTTCGGAGAATGGTAAAACCCTAATACAACTATCTTTGGAAGTTGCCCTAAAAAAGGAAGCACATGATATAAGCATTTTTAGGGTTGTGAAGAGATGAGAAGTTAGTGTATTGTTGAAACATTTTATGCTTCCGTGATTTGTCTTCAAGAGTTGGAAAATCTTCTGAAAGAACTTGCATTGCAAGTGTATTGTAAACTATAATAGTTTTGATTAATACATTGTGTAGGTTTTGGAGTGCTGGGGTTTTTATCAAAAGGTTTCCCTAGGGTAAATAATTGTGTCATTCTCTATTTTTTGTATGCATGGTATATGGATGCAATATCTTTGTTAAAGTAGTTAACGAATCTGAAATTGTAAGGATTTAAAATAATTTGCACAATACTTTCCTTTAGAGATTAGTGTAGGAAGTTGTTTCCGCACCTGAGTTTCCTTACAAACAATACCTCAATTCAAAGGGAGAATTCCATTTGGCTATCTTCTCTGCTAGGATTGATTAAAATAAACTTTGATGGTGCTTTGAAGGGAAACCCAGGCCCAACGGGTTGTGGTGGTATCATTCATGATAATATGGCTAATTGCCTCATTGCTATGGCGATGACCATAGGGTTGCAAAGAAACCACATGGCGGAGGCCATGGCCCTTCTTCAAACCCTTAAAATTATTAAGAATGATATGGCTCAAAATGTTTGCATAGAAGGAGATTCAATGAATATTTTAAGGTGCATCAATGAAATTAATAAACCATCATGGTCCATTAAGGCGATAATCGAGGAAGCCTGGGTAATTATTAGATCTCTTAAGCAAGTCATTATCTCTCACATTTACCAGGAAGCTAATTGTATTGCTGATGAGTTGGCCAACTTTGTGGTTAAATCTAAGGACATTGTGATCTGGCACGAATGCAACAATCTCACCATTTATATGAAAGCCAAGCTGGCTTTTGACAGGTCTCAAAGAAAAAGGGTGGATTGGGAAAATCTCAAGAAGTTATGATGATTAGATACATTTTAGCGAAATAGGGTAATATGATTACGAAAAGTGGTGCCTTTCCCAAGATTGCTAATTACAGACACAAGTTAATCTCTGTGAATTTCAAAGTTGCCTTTTCTTTCAACATTTGGTTTTTCTCTACATATGCTACTGAAATTGTTAGCTCTGAGATCATGGGTGAGGGGCTTAATCGTAGAGAACCGAAGGATTGTGTGAACTGGAAAAAAATGTCAGAGGTCTGAGATATTCTCACAAAGGGGGGTCTTACAACCTATATGGAACAATTGCATGGGACTAAAAGATAGTGCTACGAAAATGTTTTCCTAGTCTTGGAAAGATGGGGTAGTCACTATAGCTGGTATCACTCTGAACATAACTGAGGAACTCATTGTTGAGGTGTTTGGGGTTAGCCTCAAGGGCATCAAATTTTACAAAGACAATAAAATCTCGCAAAAGGCCATTTGGCACTTCCCCAAAAGTAAGGATGAAGGGAAGAGTTTGGTGAAAGATTCGAGTGGGTGCTATGATGTTGTTGCATTGAAAGAAATCTGGGCGAAGGTTATGATGGCGATAATGGAATATGTTACCCTGGATGGTAGGTTTAAACACGCCCATTCCTACCATTTTTTTTTTCTCTGTCATTTCCATCATAAGATTAGGGTGTCTTTGCCTTACTATATCCTTCAGTCCCTCCGCCTTAGTATTTCCCAGCATAGAAAGAAAGAGAAGAAACCCATTCTCCATGAATGGCTTATTCTTCTCATTGTTGAACATATTAAGAAGATTTCTACCACTAGCCCTATCATTTATTCACCCAAAACCTTTGGTTCGGCTAAGAAACGTATTAGGGAGACGACTGTGAAAGAGGAAATTTCTTTAGGAAAAAATTTAAAAAAGGAAAAGGATGCCAGTGTGGACACTGATACCACTGCTGATAGTGTAGATGCTTATGAGGATACAACTGATTCGATTGAGGAAGATAGTGATTCTTGGACTTCAGTCTCGAATGCAATTTCTGGGGATAATGAAAACATGAAAGAGGAGGTGACTAGTACTATGGAGGTGGGGAATACCTTTGGGATCAAGAACAATAATGAGGATGACAAGAATGAGGAGGATGTTGGCCGTCAACAGGTGCCCATCTTGGTAGAGTATGATAGTTCTAAAGAACATGACGTACCCATCTCCCCTAAGCTGGAGGTGATCATGGAGGTCTGTTCGGATATTTAGAAGGATGTCATGGATGTGGAGAAGATTTCCCCTGATGTGGAGATGGCTTCCCTTGGTGTGGAGAAACTTAATGCCCCTATTAATTCTCAGAACATTCCCTTTGCTAAAGCTATGGATATACAGGAACGAAATGTTCAATTGCTCAAAGAAGATATGGATGACAAAATCGACCCTCCCTTTGGGGTTCTCCAGACTGCAAAGGTAGCTTCCATGTATTCATTTCTCTTATTGAAATGGGTATTCCAGGAAATAAAGAATTGAAATTTAAAATGTTGCTCTATTTCTGCTAAGGTTGATTCCCTGCAGGAAAGGTTGGGGTCTAGTTTGAATAATGTAGATGGCAACATGAACATTGAAAGGGATAAGAAGGTACAGGAAATCCAAGTTAGAATGGATACGCTGGAGAATGCCATCAAGAAACATATGCAGGACAATCATCTGTTCATGGGTTCTGCCATGGACTATTTTCTAACCATTAAAGCGGAGTTGGAGGCTGGCTCCCCCAGCAAGAAACCTGAGGAGGATATTGAGGACATGGAAGAGGAAGGCCCGGGTAAATGTACCAGGTTTATGAAAAGGAGAAAGATCCAAGAAAGAATTCAGGAGCTTTCCGACTTCAATGCTGCCATAAAAAATTCTCTGAGGCGAAGAAGGAAGCAGATGAAACTCACAAAGAGTTTGCTTAATGCCCTGGGTCCCTCATGTTGGATTTTTTACTTTTTTTGGTGTTTGGTTTCGAGGTTTTTCCTGTTGGTTCTGGTTCTGGCGGATGGGGTTCCAGTCCTGTTTCTCTTTAGTATGCTTAAATGTTAAAACTTTTTATCTCTAACTTGTACGGGTTTCGGGTTCCCCTTAAAACCTATTTTTTCCTGTAATAAAAAATAATGTCCCCTCTCATAACTAATGTTTTAGGTTGACATCATCGAATATGATACACGTCAGTATGTTTTTTAATTAAGATATCTTAAAAACCCCACAAAAAGATAATTTGACAGTTATGGGTTTAGTTATATTTTTATGAGTGTATTAATGTATTAATTTTAGATATGTAGAGAATACATTTCATTGAATTATAAGTATTCATATTCAACAATAACAACTTTTAAGCAACAACTACTAGCTCTATACTATTAAAAATATTAGACAGTAAATCCATAAATTTTATCACAATTATTCTAACATACTCAAGTACTCCACTATGTCCCTATAAGGAAAAGACCAAACATTATCATACACCCATAAGATTTGAAGGGAATTCCATTCACAATAAATTTTTTCATTAGAAAATAAATTTCATAATTACAACATCCGACTTGGTAGCTAGTCTACTGTACTACATTAAATCTATTGTTAGATAAAATTAAATTTGTAGTTAAGACAAAAGAGTTAAATTGGTTGTCTATAACGACACCATTTACTCTACAATTTACCGACCTTAACGTTCTCTTCATTCCTCGCATTGATGGAATAGAACACGGAAAACAGCTCTTTGCCTTTGAATTGACATAACAATTACTAGTGCTGACCCACTTTAAGCTGTTGAAGAGGAAAACGTCACGTGAATATCAGTCCCACTTATCGAAAATCTACTAGTGTTGCCGACAGTTACGCTTTTTAGAAATGCCAGATTTGAAGGTGCGTTTTGATTTTAATTGCTTCATACTGATAGCTAAACAACCTCCCTGACTTATTTATTCTGCTGCTGCTCTGTAATATCCAGTGCAAATGGGAGCAGTGCTTCAGGCACATTTCACACTGCAAAATTGCACCCGTTGAAGCTTGAGCCAGACTGACCATTGATTCAATCCTGCCATCTTAATCTCTGTCCATTGATTCAATCCTGCCATCTGATTCAATTCTGTATTGTTCATCTTGCTCTTCTAGCAGTATATTGATGCAAAATGATAATGCGGAGGTCTATTCCAAGACACCCATGACTGATATTTTATTTAAGCTATGCCTTAAGAAAATAGTGTAAGAAAAGATCAGTGTGAACCTTTGGATTTTGTCCATGCATTATCGTCTCCCATCAACTAATTGTTAGAAGAGGAAGATGAAGATGACAGCATTAAATCTCTGGACAGTCTTGCTTTAGCTTCAAGTCTTGTGATTTCCAACTGTGACATGTGCCTCATCAGAGCTGAGGAATAGCAGTAAGACTAACAATCGTAATGATGGGGAATGCCCTTTTATAGATTATAGCTCAATTGATAGATGGTATGTATAATTGTGATCTTGATTCTCTTATTCACTTTGAAAACATATAATCAATGCATGTAGTTTCTTTTTGTCTTTCCAACAAAATATGGATTAAAATATATATGTTTTTTTTTTTCAACTAATAATGTTTTCGTTATTCTCAATTCAATTTATGCGAAAAAATGAGGGCAGCGAACTTTAAGTTTCATCTCACCATGGTAAGTAGAAAGGGGCAAAAAAGTTTCTCTTCTAATTTGTTTCGTTAATCTGAAGAGGAAACATAATAATATAAATGATTCTCAGAATATATGATTTTACAGGTTTATTTACTTTCTAAACAATGTTTGTTTATTGTCTAAATTTCGAGTTTGAATATTATTTGTAATTTGAATCTTTTATTATGATCCATGCATACAATAAAATTTTCAACATATAATAGTGTTTTGTTTCACGTGGTACCTTTATTAGCAACTTTACATTTTGTGACTCATCTTTGAATAATTTTGATAGTTAATGGACACCGGTTTTTAATTATAAATTATAATAATTAGAAGCTCAATGATAGAACTTGAATTTGGCTGTCCTCGGAATTTTTCTATTTTGTGTGGATGGAATTGCACATGGTCTTATTCATATAACTGAGTTACTTGTTTTATAACCATAGTCATGTCCTTTAGTTACATGTTCATCTTATCTAATTTGATACTTTTTTATTTTAATTATTATCTAGGATTAAACTTGATTATTTGGATAGGATGTTCTTCTTCACACTTCTATGTAATTTTATTGGGAAAGGGGGACTTTGAGAATTTTATTAGCAAAAAAGTCTGATAAAGGATTTAAAAGATTTCAAGTGGGAACATTAGAAAATGTCTAAAATTTCAAGGTGATAAGGATCTAGTATCTATGTTGGTAGTTGCATAGTAGGATGGTTAGGTTGTCATGTTATTGTTCATTTCATCAAGGTTCAAACCCCATTGGGGTGGTATTGTTAAATGTTTAAATGGGGATGAGGTCCCTTGTTGGTGACCTCACAAGTTAATAGCTCTCAACCAAAAATGTTTACCCTGTAATTAAAAAAAGAAGTGGATTTAATATTGATGCAAGTATATGTGTATATCAAGGAGGTACACAATCAAAATTGTGAGTGTTTCAAGTAGAATGATCACTCCTACTAAATTGTTAGTTCTATGAGTATGTTGTGTTATACACAAATTTAATTGTCTTTTATTAATAATTACATGACCATTTGAATGTTTTAACATACATGAAAGATAAGAAAACAAATTGATGTGATAAAAAGAAAGTTGCATAACTAGAAGATTACTTTAATCAATATTTGGGATGATAGCATAGACACTATAATTTTTAAAGAGATCAAATGATGTGAAGCTAAAATGGAAATAATTTGTTTAGGATCTAAAAATTTTAATGTGTTGTGGGTTATGAGGCTAGTGTAAACTAATTATAATAGGATAGCGCAATGTTTATTAAAATAGCTCGTAGTATCTATATATTACATTTTCTACTTGAAAGGAGTGGTATTGATAAACACTATTTAGTATATTGCTAGGTAGGGATTATTCTCCTTTAGTCAAACCTATGTTAACAATACAATAATTTGATACAAATGACCGACGAAAGTAAGTGAACGTATAATGACTTTTGGAATTAAAGTAAAATGATTATGCAATGCTAATGTTTTAGTTAACAATATGTAAATGAACTAATGCTTCATCTTAAATACAACACCCTATTTCATATTTTCACAAATCAATCCATTTATATATTATTTCCATGGAAGCTATATGTACATGAGATTGTAGAATGAATTTTTCATTTTCAAATTCTAGATAAGGTTGCAATCCCATGGAGGTGGCTCATCAAAAATTTCTAGTAGGCATCACTAATAGTTTGTGAGAGCTCTTATAAGCATAAGATCACATGGACATTTTAGTAATGAAATAACTTAAAACGTTAACCTCTAAAAGTTTAGGTAGCTAGTGATCTCATGATAGGTCTTTAGTAGCTAGGATTGATAAATTTATAAATATATAGCCCAATCTAAAAATATGTTGGGAGAAATATTAAAATATATAGATGAATGAAATGTGCTAGAATTTTTTCAAGAAGTAAGTGAGAGAATGTTTCAAACCCGAAACTCCCATTTTCTTAGAGATGATTCTATTTTATCATGTAGCATAGCTTATTTACCTGTCATGAGATCCCCTACTCCATGAGAATAGTTCTTGTAGTGGCGAACTATCTTAGTAGAGGCTCTAGAAAAATTGACTATAATGAAATTTGAATGTAAATTTTAAATGCTTTGGATATAGTTATTTTTCAATATTTAATTTATAAAGAAAAGACTTTTATGTTAATCATTCAAGTTCTTTTTTAAAGTACACTATATCAAGCATTACTTCATTAGGCCATATCTTCTTATATTTTAAAAACATAATAGAAATAATTAATGATAAAAATAATATTTAACCACACATTTAATTTATTCATATAAAATGAAAGGTATTTATCTAAAATGTCTAGTTCATAGTTGTCCAGGTAAATAATAAATGTGATAAATTGTGGCATAATATGACTAAATATTATTTCTTAATTTCCAACATTCAATTTCAAGGCAATGCTTTGATGTGTTTGTCACCATTTTATAATTTATTATTAATGAAAATTTATAATCTACATAATTTTGATCTCTAATATGAATAGTAACTAAAAACCCTTTTGTGCATAGGTTGTATATTCAGATGTTAGATCAATAAGAAATTAAGTATTTGACATTCATTTTAAATTACTCTATATATATAATGGACTATAGTAATTATTGTATAGCATCTTCTTAATATGAAACAATAATCAATAGAGTAAGAGGACATCAATATGCATAATTAATTTTGATTTATGCCTCATGCAAGCATTTTTGTACAATGAATCCTCATATACAAAAAATATTCATTTTCTTTTTATTATGTACCTTTTGATTATTTGCATGATTTGATAAGGGTTTATATAAATTTACACCCGAATATTTGATGGGGAATCATATTTAACCTTTAGTACCCTCAAGACACCTTCAACCTTGATTATATTATTATATATACCTTAGTTGTGTGATATATTTAGGGCTCATTCATGATTAAGAATAATAACATTTAACTTTATAGAAATTATATAATATTATTGTTCATGGATATATGAGAGAGAATGATGGAATTATCTCTTAATAAAATTTTACAAACATCATCTTAGTATTTTTTATTTAATATAGTTCATAACATCAGTTGTTTTGAACAAAGAAATAATAAAAGTTGTATCAAAATTGTTAAAATTTCTCTAATATTCATTAACCTTTAAAAATTCATTTGGTTTTTTATACTATGAAAGATAGGATGAATAATTTTTATTTCAAAGTTGATGTCACCTTAAACACTTAAATTCTATTATTTTCACATTTGTAATATATTAAGAATTATAGTATGGAACTTATAAAAGTTAATGAATATCAATTCTTAGCCTACTAGAAGGTTAGTAAAGGCTTGTTGTCTTATACTATTCCACAAAGGGCAGTGATGAAATTCTTCTAATTATATTTGACTAATAAACAATGTTATATAATTATCAGACATAACCTTGTATTCCCAAAATTAATAGAAGTATAATGTACAACCTAAATACATTAAACAATCTTGGAATCTTTTGATCCTTACCCTATACATAGATATAATACAACCTAAGTCTTTTACTATATAGGAAAAAATTCACTCATGTTCTCAATGAAGCATTCAAGGTTTTCCAAAACCTTGATGTCATCTAAGTATCCTTGTCAAATATGATAGTCTATAGCACTCAATGCAATCTAAATATCTCTTGTATAAACTTATTGGCTAAAGCCAATGATCTATCTCTAAAAATCCTTAGAATAAAGTGGGCCACTATGTTTAGTTTATCAAGTACAACCAAAATGACTTCATGGTTGTGGTTGGTCATGGGTGAACCCTAGATGAAATCCATATTGATGACTTCCCATTTATATTTTGGAATGTCATGTGGGTATAGTAGTCCAGTTGGTTGGACATGCTTAGCCTTGACTTGCTAGTATTCTAAACATTGGACTACATAAGCTGAAACATCACACTTAATCCTTAACCTGAAGTACAATGGCCTCAAATAAGAAACCATTTTGTTTACCCCTAGATGACCTAAAAAATGGATTACGATGCATCTTCTCAAGTACCAACTTCCTTAACCCTGCTCGGTTAGGAATATAGATCATGTCCTAATATCTTATAATGCCATCATCATCAAATGTGCATCCATCAAAATAGTAATTAGATGGATCAGTGTGTAAAGATAACTTGACCATCTAATAATGTCCATCACCTGGAAGATTATATAACACCTACTCCCTTAAGCATGTCTTAGAAGTAGAGATAGAAAAAATATGTCTCCTTCTACTAAGAGCAGCCACCACTCTTTTGTATTTCCCTTTAATATACTCAATGCCAAAATCATACTCACTAAAAAAACCTCTAACCATCATCTCTACCTAGAATTGAGGTTGGCCAATGCAAAAATATATCGCAGTCCCATGTGATCAATTTTCAGATCAAATGGCTTACCTAAAAAGTAATGCCTCCACATATATAAAGCATGAACAATCACATCCAATTCTAGATTGCCAGCTGCATAGTGTACCTCATGTTGTTACAACTTTTGTGACTCATAAGAAACTACTTTGTCATCCTGTATTAGAACACCTCCAAGACCTTCACACAAAGCATCTTTAATCATTGTCAACTTGTTAGTAATTTAAGGCACTGACAAGGAGGGTTGAAACAGTGCAACCACTAATCTGAAACTTTTACTAATTATCTTTGCAATTAACCAACATGTAAATGTGAATATTAAGTAACAATACAACACATTAAAAATCACACATTTGAACACATAACACCAAGATTTTTATGTGGAAACCCTTGTTAGAGCGACAAAACCACATGCGAGGATGATGTCCACAAGATTTCACTAGAGTGCATGGAAATCAAACACCCAATTAAGATTACTTATAGACTGATATATTACAACCTTTTCTGAAATCAACACCCAATTAAGATTACTTATAGACTGATTATGAACTATATATATATATATATATATATAAAAGACTACCCTACTATAAAGGATTTAAAAATTCTAGTTAAAGAGCTGTCTTGTTAGAGGATTTAAAAACTCTACTTAAAGAGCTGCCTTGTTAGAGGATTTAAAAACTCTAGTTAAAGAGCTGCCTAGGTTGTCTATAACGACACCATTACTCCACATTTTAACACCTTAATGTTCTCTTCATTCCTCACATTGATGGAATAGAACATGTAAACCAGCTCTTTACCTTTGAATTGCGCTACAAATACTAGTGCTGCCCCACTTTAACCTGCTCGAAGAGGAAAACGTCACGTCAATATTTGTCCCACTTATCCAAAAGCTACTAGTTTGCCGACAGATACGCTTTTAGAAATATCAGATTTGAAGGTGCGCTTTGATTTTAATTACTTTATAGTGATAGCTAAACAACCTCGCTGCCTTATTTATTCCGCTGCTGTTCTGTAATAGCTTTACTGCAGACCAAAGCTGAGGTATCCAGTGCAAATGGGAGCACTGATTTCAGACACATTTCACACTGCGAAATTGCACCGCTTGAAGCTTGAGCAAGACTGTCCATTGATTCAATCCTGCCATCTTAATCTCTGTCCATTGTTTCAATCCTGCCATCTTAATCAAGGCTACAAAGAGATTCAATTCTGTAATGTTCATCTTGCTCTTCTAGCAGTATATTGATTCGAAATGATAATGCGAAGGTCTATTCCAAGACACCCATGACTGATATTTTATATAAGCTATGCCTTAAAAATAAAAGAGTGTAAGAAAGGATCAGTGGGAACCTTTGGATTTTGTCCTCTCCCATCAACTGATTGCTAGAAGAGGAAGATGAAGATGACAGGTTTAAATCTCTGGACAGTCTTGCTTCAGCTTCAAGCTAAGGGATTTGCAACTGTGACATGTGCCTCATCAGAGCTGAGGAATAACAGTAAGAGTAACAATCGCAATGATGGGGACTGCCCTTTTATAGATTATAGCTCAATTGATAGATGGTATGTATAATTGTGATCTTGATTCTCTTATTCACTTTGAAAGCATATAATCAATGCATGTAGTTTCTTTTTGTCTTTCCAACAAAATATGGATTAAAATATATATGTATTTTTGTTTCAACTAATTATGTTTTAGTTATTCTCAATTCAATTTATGCAAAAAAATGAGGGCAGCAAACTTTAAGTTTCATCTCACCATGGTTAGTAGAAAGGGGATAGGTGGTAAGGATCTAGTATCTATTTTGGTAGTCGTATAGTAGGATGATTAGGTTGTGGTGTTATTGTTCCTTTCATCAAGTTTCAAAATCTATTGGGATGGTATTGTTAAATGTTTAAATGGGGATGAGGTCCCTTGTTGATGACCTCACAAGTTAATAGCTCTCAACCAAAAATGTTTACCCTGTAATTAAAAAAAGAAGAGGATTTAATATCACTGTAAGTATATGTGTATATCAAGGAGTTACCCTATCAAAATTGTGAGTGTTTCAAGTAGAATGATCACTTCTACTAAATTGTGAGTTCTATGAGTATGTTGTGTTTATACACATATTTAGTTGTCTTTTATTAACAATTACATGACCATTTGAATGTTTGAACATACATGAAAGATAAGAATAAAAATTGGTGTGATACAAAGCAAGTTGCATAACTAGAAAATTATTTAATCAATATTTGGGATGATAGCATAGGTACTATAATTTTTAAAGAGATCAAATGATGTACATTTAAAATGGAAATAATTTGTTTAGGATATAAAAAATTTAATGTGATGTGGGTTATGAGGCTAGTATAAACTAATCATAAAAGGATAGCACAATGTTTATTAAAATAGAGTAGTATTTAAATATATTGCATTTTTTACTTGAAAGGAGTGGTATTGATAGACACTATTTAGTATATTGCTAGGTAGGGAATATTCTCCTTTAGTCAAGCCCATGTTGACAATAAAATAATTTAATGCAAATGATCGACGAAAGTAAGTAAACGTATAATGACTTTTGGAATTAAAGTAAAATGATTACACAATGCTAATGTTTTAGTTAACAATATGTGAATGAACTAATGCTTCCTCTTAAATACAACACCCTAGTTCATATTTTCACAAAGCAATCCATTTATATATTATTTCCATGGAAACTATGTGTACATGAGTTTGTATAATGAATTTTTCATTTTCTATACCTATGATTGACTTTCATCTTCACTCCTATATTATATTTTTTATTCTAAAATCCTAGATAAGGTTACAATCCCATGGAGGTGGCTCATCAAAATTTTCTAGTAGGCATCACTAATAATTTGTGAGCGCTCTTATAAGCATAAGATCACATGGACTTTTTAGTAATGAAAGAACTTAAAACATTAACCTCTAAAAGTTTAGATAGCTAGTGATCTCATCATTATTATTTATTAACTAGGATTCATAAATTTACAAATATATAGCCCAATCTAAAAATATGTTGGGAGGACTATTAAAATATATAGATGAATGAAATGTGCTAGATTTCTTTGAGGAAGTAAGTGAGAGAATGTTTCAAACTCGAAACTCCTATTTTCTTAGAGATGATTAAATTTTATCATGTAGCATAGCTTATTTTCTTGTCATGAGATCCTCTACTCCATAAAAATCACTCTTGTAGTGGCCTACTATCTTAGTAGAGGCTCTAGGAAAATTGACTACAATGAAATTTAAATGTAAATTTGAAATGCTTTGGATATAAGTAATTTTTCAATATTTAATTTATAAAGATAAGACTTCTATGTAAATCATTCAAGTTCTTTTATATGGTACACTATATCAACCATTACTTCATTAGGTCATATCTTCTTATATTTTAAAAAAATAATAGAAAAAATTAATGATAAGAATAATATTTAAGCACACATTTAATTTATTCATATAAAATTAAAGTTATTGATCTGCAATGTGTAGTTGATAGTTGTCCAAGTAAACAATAAACATGATAAATTATGGCATAATATGACTAAATATTATTACTTAAGGTCCAACATTCCATTCAAGGTAATGCATTAATGTATTTTTCACCATTTTATAATTTATTATTAATGAAATTTTATAATCTACATAATTTTGATCTCTAATAGTAACTAAAAATGCTTTTGTGCATAGATTGTATATTCAAATGTTAGATCAATAAGAAATTAAGGAGTTGACATTCATTTTCAATTATTCTCTATATATTATGGACTATAGTGATTATTGTATGGCATCTTCTTAATATGAAACAATAATCAATAGAGTAAGAGGACATCAATATGCATAATTAATTTTGATTTATGCCTCACACAAGAATTTTTGTATGACGAATCCTCATATACAAAAATTATCCATTTTCTTTTTATTACGTACCTTCTGATTATTTGCATGATTTGATAGGGATTTATATAAATTTCCACTTGAATATTTGTTGGTGAATTATATTTAACCTTTAGTACCCTTGACACCTTCAACCTTGATTATATTATTATATATACTTTAGTTGAATGATGTATTTAGGGCTCATTCAAGATTAAGCATAATAAAATTTAACTTTATAGAAATTATATATAATATTATTGTTCATGGATAGATGGGAGAGAGAATGATGGAATTATCTCTTAATAAAATTTTACAAACATCATCTTATTATTATTTATTTAATATAGTTCATAACATCATTTGTTTTAAAACAAAGGAAGAATAAAAGTTGTATCAAAGTTGTTAAAATTTCTCTTAAATTCATTAACCTTTAAAAATTCATTTGGTTTTTTATACTATGAAAGATTTGATGAACAATTTTTATTTCAAATTTGATGTCATCTAAAAGACTTAAATTCTATTATTTTCATATTTGTAATATATTAAGAATTATACTTATGGAACTTATAAAAGTTAATGAATATCAATTCTTAGCCTACTAAGGTTAGTAAAGGATTGTTGTCTTAAACTATTCCACAAAGGGTAGTGAAGAAATTCTTCTAATTATATTCAACTAATAAATAATGCTATATAATTATCATACATAACCTTGTATTCCCAAAATTAATGGAAGTATAATGTACAACATAAATACATTAAACAATCTTGGAATCTTCTGATCCTTACACTATACATAGATTATACAATCTAAGCCTTTTACTGTAAAGGCAAAAATTTACTTGTGTTCTCAATGAAGCATTCAAGGTTTTCCAAAACCTTGATGTCATTTGAGTATCCCTATCAAATATGATAGTCGCTAACACTCAATGCAATCTAAATATCTCTTGCATAAACTTATTGGCTAAAGCCAATGATCCATCTCTAAAACTCCCTAGAATAAAGTGATCTAATATGGTTAGTACATCAAGTACAAACAAAATGACATCATGGTTGTGGTTGGTCAAACTGGGTGGACATGCTTAGCCTTGACTTTTTGGTATTCTAAACATCAAACTGCATAAGCTGAAGCATCACACTTAAGCCTTGACCTGAAGTACAATGGCCTAAAATGAAAAACCATTTTGTTTACCCCTAGATGACCTAAAAAATGGAGTACAATGTGTTAGAATAACTGAGAGGGGGGGTGAATCAGTCAGATCAGTTATCCAATAGTCCCAATTACAAAATGTATCTCTCAAAACAAATTTAGTAAATCTTTGCAACTTGGTAACATAAAATACTAAACTGTATGTGCCTTTACCGATTACCAGTTAACTACTCACTATGATTACCAACCAAATCAAATATGCAATATGTAAAGTATGATAAACAAATATTCATCACAGAAAAACATAACACAATGATTTAACGTGGAAACCCTGTAAAGGGAAAAACCACTTGGGACAGGTAACCCAAAATATTTTTTACTCTTTTGAAGTGAGCTCGGTGAAGAGCCAACCCTGTTAAAGGTTACAAAACACACTATAAGGTGTGACCTTGTTAGAGGATTTAAGACTAATAATTATCGTCCAACCAGCATTCACTATGGGGTTGAGAGGATAATAATGTACATTCTATGAATGATGTAGGGCAATCACAAGACGGTTAAGTCCACTCAGTTAAGATATTTTTCTGTTACAATGGTTCAACTAAAATAGTAGGTGATTTGATTACAATACAACTTTACTTTGTAGATCTTCAGATCTATTCTAAACCCATAAAATCCTTTGATCAATATTTCAATTTAGTTCTTCAATATTCAATAACTTACTGTCCCTCGGTAAAAACTCTACGATGCTCAGTACAGTTCTACAGTTCGGTTCTTCTTCAACCAGTCTAATCAGGCATGAATGAAGCTTTGTTCACATGATATCTCTAGAGTCTCCTTCTTCTAGCATAGTTTCAACAATGAAACCAATGTCTCTTATATAGACAAGTAAACCATTTTCTTTTCATCCATTAGATTTTGCCACTTAATCTCCTTCGTTTATTTTTCCGCTTAAACCTTCCTTGGTAGATGTGTCAATAACTTGTTTCAATTATATCCTTTAGATCTTCTTCAAATTTTGTTAGCTATTGATCTCATAATTGTTTTTATCTTCAACCTTGAAATCATACACATTCCAACTCATCAATTTATGTCAGTTAAACTAAATATTTAGTTCTTTCATCCATACTCAGTTAACGAAGAAATGTGTCGATGAACACAAGCTTGGTTAATATTATCACTCGGTATACACTACACTGGCTTGGTGTATACTATGGTGCTCCATTTACCAACCACACTACTTTGTTAAGTTTTTCTTCTAACTTCAAAACAGATTAGTGTAACATAATCAAGTCAACAATATGAAGTCATAGACTCATCAATAAGCTACCAAGAGTATTCCTTATCCTCATTTGTCATATCCATCTTCCTCTATGTAGATATCTGAGTTTTCCATCTTTCTCTCCTCTTTATAGATGTTTAGATATTTGCAACTATCATGATAAGTACTGTCAAAACTACTTGACATCAATGACAACATAATGACTAATTTAAATATCTTACATATCATTTCAGTACTTGGTGATCTCTAATCACTGATCTTCAAGTCATTCAGGTATTCAATCAGTTGTAGTTCATCAATCTCTCCCTTTGGCATTGATGGCAACTCAAGCAATATGAAATATACCATACACATACCAAACATGTATTCTACAACTATGTAAGAAAATTTTGTAGCTCAGTAAGCTCTCCCTAGCTTAATATGTTTGATCACTACGTTACATGACAGCATTGCAAGTGCAGAATTTCCTCTATAGATATGATATTTCCATCTCTCAGATTCCTTCTTATGTTCTCAGCAATAAATCTTCAAAACTCTCCTTGAATTTCATAGATTATTTATCCCTTAGATAGATGTGATCTTTATCTTTTCATCATATTATTTATCTCTCCCTTTGACACCAATGCCAAAAAAACACATAAACATATAGCTCTGCAATAGCCATGTGAGTCTCTGTTGTCTGGTGCATACAATGTATCTCGGTATACTGTTATGAAAATCTCTATTCGAGTTCCTCAAACCTTTTACAACCTTAGACAAAATACAAAGTGTGAAATATGTTGCATCAATATGAATGATCTTTTGATAAGATTAGGCTGATGCAACCTCCATATCACATTAGTGACTGGTAGACAGGGGATGGACCCCGAGTCTAGTCCTCAAGTATTCAAAAGTTTCCTTCGGTAGAGGCTTGGTAAAAATATCAACAAGTTTCTCTTTTGATGTAACATATTCTAGTTTGGCTTGCTTAAACTATACTTGTTCTCTTAAGTAGTGATACTTAATAGAAATATGCTTGGTCTTTGAGTACATTACAGGATTCTTTGAAATATTTATTGCACTATTGTTGTCACAATATATAATCATCGGATCAGTGATTACCTCATTCATACCTTCCAACACTTGCTTGATGTAAGAAATGTTTGAACAGTTTGTAGTAGCAACAACATATTCTGCTCCCACAATAGACTAAGAAATAGAAGGTTATTTCTTACTTTTCCAAGTAACAAGTCTTTCACCAAAGAAAAATGCTCCTCTAGTTGTACTCTTTCTGTCATCTATATTTCTAGCCCAATCTACGTTCATGTAAAATCTTAGTTCAAACTTTCCTTCCTTTGGATACCATAAGCCATAATCCTCTATTTTCTTTAGGTATCTCAAGATTATTTTTGTAGCAACCACGTGTGATTCCTTAGGATTGGTAGAAAATCTAGCAACAATCCCAACTACATGTGTAATGTCTGGTCGACTATGTACTACATACATCAATTTACCAATCATAGATCGGTACAATGTCTAGTTGACCTCTATAGATTCATCATCTTTAGTCATTTTTCAGCATGTGACCATCGGTGTTCCAACTAGTTTAGCATCTTCCATGCCAAATTTTCTCAATACTTCCTTTATGTACTTTGATTGTGGGATGAATATTCCATCATTCTATTGAATAGCCCGCAGTCCTAGAAAGAACTTAATCTCTCCAAACATAGACATTTCAAATTATTTTTTCATCTCATTAGCAAATGATTTATAGATATGATCTTGTCCTCCAAAAATTATATCATCCACAAATGTTTCAGTAATCATAATAGTTTCATCAGACTCTCCTTTCATATACAAATTATTGTTTTCACTAGTTCTAACAAAACCAATACTTAACAAATAAGTATGCAGCCTTTCATACCAAGCTCTAGGTGCTTTCTTCAAACCATATAAAGATTTATGTAATCTACATACCATGTCATTCTTATCTAGATCAGCAAACCCTTCTGGTTGTTCTATGTAGACCTCCTCTTCTAGTATCCCATTCAGAAAAAGCAGACTTAACATCCATTTGATAGATGTTAAACTTCTTATGTACTGCATATGCAAGTAACATGCACACTCCCTCCAGTCTAGCAATAGGTGTAAAATTTTCACCATAATCTATACCTTTCTCCTGTGCATATCCCTTGCAAACAAGTCTAGCTTTGTTCCTTGTAACCTCTCCATTCTCATTCAGCTTATTCCTAAAAATCCATTTAGTACCAATAACATTATTATCTTTAGGTCTAGGTACTAAGGTCCATGCCTTGTTTTTCTCAATCTGTTATATCTCTTCATTCATTACATTTACCCATTCATCATTCTCCAGTGCAACCTTAACATTTTTTGGTTCAAACTCACAAACTAAGCATGTACCTTGTCTTAACTTACTTCTTGTCATCATGCCAGCTTGCTTGTCTCCAATGATTTGGTTCTCATGATGATGTCCTATGACAAATCTTTCTAGTACTTGATCCCTTCTTTGTTTTTCATCTTGTTCAAGTTCACTTCCTTGCTCGGTAGCTCCTTCCTGATCGTCTGTTTCCCTTTGTTGTTCCTCGACGTTGTTTTCCTGATGCTCAGTCGACTCAATCAGCGGCTTGGTAGGTGCTCTAGATGTTCAATATAAGTGAATCTACCATAGTCTTCTGGCTCCTTAGTGCTTTCTTCACTATTTTTATTATCAAATTCATCAGCTCTGACATTGGCACTTTCAATAATTTTATTAGTAACTTTATTTAGACGCTTGTAAGCTTTTCTTTTAGTGGAATATCCAAGAAATATCCCTTCATCCCCTTTAGAGTCAAACTTTCCATTTCTATCATCTTTTAGAATAAAACATTTGCTACCAAAAATTATGAAGTAACTTACAGTCGGTTTGTGACCAAACCATAGCTCATAGGATGGTTTGTTTGTGTCCTTCAATTCTACTTGGTTCAGGACATATATAGTTGTGCTGACTGCCTCTCTCCAGTATGTTTGAGAAACATTCTTTTGTAACATCATTGTCCTCGCGTAACCAACAATTGATCTATTCCTCCTTTCAGCAATCCCATTCTGTTGAGGTGTTCTCAGTGCAGAAACCTATCTTTTTATACCATGCTCATTACAATAGTTAGTAAATTCATTAGAAATAAATTCACCACCTCTGTCAGATCTCAAGCATTTTAGTCCTTTCCCATTTTCTTTCTCTACTTTTTCTTTGTACCATTTAAACATCTTAAATGCCTCAAATTTTTCTTTTAAAAACATTATAGTCATCAATCTAGTGTAATCATCAACAAATAGAATGAAATATCTATCTCCATAGTAGCTTTGTGTTCTCATGGGACCATATAGGTCAGTGTGAACTAACTCCAAGATTCCCTTTTTTGAATAGTCTTTACTCTTAAAACTATATTTTGTCATCTTACCTTTCTAACATTGATGACACATAACATTATCCGGTTTAGTTAGACTAGGCAGATCTCTAACCTTTTTCTTTCTACTGATCTTAATCATGTTATCAAATTTTACATGACATAACCTTTTATGCCATAGCCATGCATCCTCATTTTTCATCATTAAACAGGAAGACTCATCATTGTCAAGATAAAACAAGTTACCTTTGGTTTGTGCTCCTATTCCAACAAGTTTTCCTCCATCATCAAATATCTTTACCTTCTTGCTCTCAAAAGCTACTCAGTGACCTAAGTTGTTAAGTTGTGCCACACTTAGAAAATTATAATTTATTCCTTCTACCCAATAAGCATTATCACATTTGATTTCATCATTTATCAGTAAAGATCCTTGTCCTCTAACCATACATGGTGTATCATTACCCATTTTTATTGATCCTCCATTATATTGCTCAAGATGATCAATTTTTTCTTCATCATCATTCATGTGATTTGTATAGCCACTATCAATGATCCATGTATCATTTTTATTAACTTTAGAAATGAGTGTTGTCTCTACATACCTTTCTTCTTCCTCTGAATCATCCTTTATCGCAACAAATACTACTTCAACATCATCATCTGTGTCAGTATTAGTATCATTCTCTTCAGCAATGTAACATACCTTTTTTCCTTTATCATTGTTGTCTCGGTTATCTCTTTTGTAGTGTCAACAACTTATGTTGTTTCTTCTCCCATATCTTCCTTCACTAGGTCGATCTTTGTTTCTATCATCTTCTTTCCTATTTGGGCATCTAGCAGAAATATGACCAACTTCTTTGCATTTAAAAAATGCTAAAGGTAATTTACCCCTATATCTACCTTTACCTTTAGGTAACCTCTAGGCCATAAGAGCTTCAAGTTCATCAAGCTCATCATCAGTTTTACTATCACTATTATCCCTATTATTTCTACTGCTAGACTTACCGATCTTCAGAGAAGTCATGAAAGAAGACTCAATAGATGGTACAATACTATTATTAAAGTTGCTTAGTTCAAAATTTATTAGCTTACCAATAAGATTATCGAGAGTGAGAGTACTGCCAGATGCATACCTCATTTCATGTATTGCAGATATTTAGAATGCACAAATAGGCAATAAGGTCCTTAGAATTTTACTTACCACTGTATCTTCATCAATGACATGACCAAATCCTCTGATAGAATTGACAACCTCCTTTATTTGGTTTGTATACTGTACAATATTTTCTCCTTCTTTCATTTTCATTTCATCGAATCTTCCTCTTAAACTTTCAACTCTTTCTCTCTTGACATTTGCATCACCACTATAAACTTGAGCAAGTTTATCCCTCATTTATTTTGAAGTAAGGAAGTCCTTGACATCTTCAAATTTGACATCTGATAGAGCATCAACAATCTCCATCATAGTAACATTATGCTCATGCTTATCTCTTAATTGATCAAGAGTAAAAGGTCCTATAGGCAATGCTAAGTAGCCATTGTCCAATAGGGCGAGGGAAGAATTTCCAATTCCAGATATATGAAGTCTCATTTGACTATACCATATTGTAAAGTTGTCCTTATTCAACTTTGGCACTTCCCTCTTATACATTTTGTGATCTTTTTGCTAAAGTCCTTAAAACTCTATTCCAAGCAACCAATAAGCTCTGATACCAATTGTTAGAATAGCTGAGAAGGGGGGTGAATTAGTTAAATCAGTTATCCAATAGTCCCACTTACAAAATGTATCTCTTAAATCAAATTCAGTAAATCTCTACAACTCGGTAACATAAATACTATATTGTCTGTGCCTTTACCGATTACCAGTGAACTACTCACTGTGATTACCCATAAAATAAAATATGCAATATGTAAAGTATGATAACCAAACATTCATCATAGAAACACATAACACAATGATTTAATGTGGAAACCCTGTAAAGGGAAAAACCACTTGGGACCGGCAACCCAAAATATTTTTCACTCTTCTGAAGTGAGCTCGGTGAAGAGCCAACCCTGTTAAAGGTTACAAAACACACTGTAAGGTGTGACCTTGTTAGAGGATTTAAGAATAATAGATATCGTCCAACCAACATTCACTATGGGGTTGATAGGATAACGATGGACATTCTATGAATGATATAGGGAAATCACAAGATAGTTAAGTCCACTTGGTTAAGAGATTTTTCTATTACAATAGTTAAATTGAAATAGTAGGTGATTTGATTACAATAAAACTTTATTTTCCAGATGTTCAAATCTATTCTAATCCCATAAAATCCTCTCATCAATATTTCAATTCAATTCTTCAATATTCAATAACTTATTGTCCCTCGGTAAAAACTCTGTGACACTTGGTATAGTTCTACACTTCGGTTCTCCTTCAACCAGTCTGATCAGGCATGCATGAAGCTTTGTTCACATGATATCTCTACAGTCTCCTTCTTTCAGCATAGTTTCAACAATGAAATCAATGTCTCTTATATAGACAAGTAAACCATTTTCTTTTCATCCATTAGATTTTGCTGCTTAATCTCCTTCATTGATTTTTTCGCTTAAACCTTCCTTGGTAGATGTGTCAATAAGTTGTTTCAATTCCATCCTTTAGATCATCTTCAAATTTTGTTAGTCATTGATCTCATAACAAACATTATCTTCAACCTTGAATTCATACACATTCCAGCTCATCAATTTATGTCAGCTAAACTAAACATTTAATTCTTTCATCCATACTTGGTTAACGAAGAAATGCGTCCATGAACAAAAGCTTAGTTAATAATGTCACTCAGTATACACTACACTAGCTTGGTGTATACTGTGGTGCTCCATTTACTGACCACGCTGCTTTGTTAAGTTTTTCTTCCAACTTCATAATAGATTACTGTAACATAATCAAGTCAACAATATGAAGTCATAGACTCATCAATAAGTTACCAAGAGTATTCCTTATCCTCATTTGTCATATCCATCTTCCTCTATGTAGATATCTTAGTTTTCCATATTTTCTCTCCTCTTTATAGATGTTTAGATATTTGCAACTATCATGATTAGTAGTGTCAAAACTAGTTGACATTAATGGCAACATAATAATTGATTTAATTATCTTACATATCATTTCATTACTCGGTGATCTCTAATCAATGATATTCAAGTCATTCAGGTATTCAATTAGTTGGAGTTCACCACAATGCATCTTCTCAAGTACCAACTTCCTCAACCCTGCTCAGTTAGGAATATAGATCATGTCCTAATATCTTATAATGACATCATTATCAAATGTGCATCCATCAAAATAGTAATTAGATGGATTAGTCTGTATAGATAATTTGACCATCTAATAATGTCCATTACCTGGAAGATTATATAACAACTACTCCCTTAAGCATGTCTTAGAAGTAGAGATAAGAAAAAATGCGCCTCCTTCTACTAAGAGCATCTGTCACTCTTTTGTATTTCCCCTTAATATACTCAATACCCAAATAATACTCACTAAAAAACTCTAACCGTCATCTCTACCTAGAATTCAGGTTGGCCAATGCAAAACTATATCTCAATCCCATGTGATCAATTTTTAGATCAAATGGCTTATGTAAAAATTAATGCCTCTATAGTGTATCTATAAAGCATGAACAATCACATCCAATTCTAGATTGCTAGGTGCATAGTGTACCTCATGTTGTTACAACTTATGTGACTCATAAGAAACTACTTTGTCATCATGTATTAGTACACCTCCAAGACCTTCACATGAAGCATCTTTAATCACTGTCAACTTGTTAGTAATATAAGGCATTGATAAGGAGGGTTGAAATAGTGCAACCACAAATCTGAAACTTGTACTAATTATCTTTCAAATTAACCAACATGCAAATGTGAGTATTAAGTAACAATACAACATATTAAAAATTACACATTTGAACACATAACACCAAGATTTTTATGTGGAAACCCTTGTTAGAGGGAAAAAACCACATGCAAGGATGATGCCCACAAGATTTCACTAGTGCACATAGAAAACAGACCCGTTACCTAATAAATTAAAACATTTCTGAGGTTAGCATTTGATTAAGATTACTTATAGTCTGGTTATGAACTAGAATAGTCTTATTTAAGACTACCCTACTAAGGGATTTAAAAACTCTAGTTAAAGAGGTGCCTTGTTGGAGGATTTTCACTTCAGATTGGTTAGGATCTTGCTCACCCTATGAGGAGTGACCATGTTAATGGAGTTCACTTCCCAATCTATTAGAATCAACAAGTAAAGAATGACTTGATATTTCCACTCAATGCATGATTGATCCAGTGAATTCTAGATCAATTACGTTTCTCTGAATACTTTACTTTCTCTATAATATCTCCAAAAATCATCACATATTATCACAACTCTACAACATTAATTTCTTAATCATTTATATACTTTTTATAGGTAAGAGCTAGAACCCTAAAATATTTTACAAGTCAGCCCTCAAATCCAACATGTCATTATGAGCTGCAAGTGTTCCAAAATAAAAATTAAACATCCTTGATGTTGACCTAGAACATTAAAACCTAAAAACATGTCGGCCCGACACAAACATTTAACCGCAACAATGATCTAACCAACTATATCCATTGGTTCACTATTCTAACTGCTAGTTTCACTTCAATCTTCATTAACTTTCATAATAATAAAAGATAACTAATGAAATCATAGTAATAGATAGATATACCCTTGTAGATGTTAAATCTATTACCATGCACCTTAACTCGATCATCTACTCTAGAAATAATTCATTGTTGCTTTATTTTTGCACTATTATTGACCAAGAACACTTAGGCATTCTTGAATCTGGTCCTATAGTACCATCATTAAATATATTTTCTTGACATTAAAAAACATGTTTCCAACAATGGCAACACCATAGCTCACTCATGGGACCAAAACACATATGACCTTCATAAAATGCCAATAATCTCCCCCTTTGGAATTGATGGAAACACTTAGAAAAATTGCTAAGTTCTAACTCCCCCTTACACTATTCCTATTCACCCTATATGCTATACATAATAATTTGATATAAGATTAATTTTTATAACTACTACTATTCCACCTTTCACAACAATGAAAAAGGTAAAAATATGCAAAAATAAACATTTTATTGATCAAGAGTAGCATAGTAAAATTTACAATCTACTAAAAATTTCATAGAAGTTGAGCTTCAACATTTTCCAGTCACTCACCCATGACTTTTGGAAGTTCTCCATTATGATTTTATATTCATGAAGCAAAAATGTTGATTCCTCTAATCCTTCAAGTGTGTTTAGTAGATGGAGTATTAGGAGTAGCTCAACCTTTTTAAAACTCTACTATAGAATGTCCATTGTAGGTAACAAAATGATTTAAAGCTAAATTAGATTACCAATTCCCTTGTTTTGTTCATCTCTATAGATCTTTTGTTGGCCTAACTGATGCATTGATGGTAAGTGAGTTTTGGTATTGTCATGATAAATATTTGGTTGCATGATGATCAGTTATTGGGTTATAATTGATGTCAAGTATTGACCTAGTGTTTAGGTCATATGATGAACAAGGTATTGCGATGAGTTTTACTTGTAGTGATATTTATCAGAGAATTGGGGATGTATTTGAATGATAGATGTCTAACCGCCACTGTTGATAAAGACAAGTAAGCAATTTATGATTGGATGAATGTTCATATTCTAACTACTAGAACAGTTAGCAACATAAAGTAGGTAATTTGATTGGTTTATCAAACCTATTTTGAATTATGCAGTAGGGTCACATGAAAAGTTTTTTGATAGTGTGTAGAAGCTATGGCTATAACTACAACTTATTTGGATGAACCATAACAAGATATTGTAGTTAGAGAAGTGGTTTCAGGATAAACAACTTATGTTCTTGAGCTACTGATGGTAGATCTTGAATTGGTCAATGGTATGAAAGTGGTGAATAAATTTTTGTTAGTCACGATGTGGTTTAATGTGTTCCAATGACTAGAGGTGATGATATAGCATTTCAGTGTTTGATGCTAGTGTTTCATGAAGGTTATAGAAGAAGGGTGTGTTTGGTAAAAGTGTGTTTGACTGTTATTCATGAATTCATAAGTAAATCTTACCATGGATCGATGCAATCATAGTAAAATTGTTTTGTACATCGATATGTGTGCATTGGTGCATTATATTTGAGTGGGAAGTTTGAAATTCAAATTATAAGTTTCTTAGGGCTTGATTAAGGAGGTGGACTTAAAATTTCAATACATAATGAATGAAGTTGAAATTTAAAAGTGTTGATCATGTGTTGCAGAAGTACAATTGTAAAGTTAAAATTGCGATCAAGCTAGGGAAGAGTTAAGTGTGTTGAGAAGAGATTGTGTGCATTAGTGGATCTAATCAGGAAGAGGTAGTGTTGTTCTAAAAATAATTCTATATTGTGTTCCCTAACAGTTGCACCAATAAAAATATCTTAACTAGGTGGATCCTAACAGGTCCCTATTATAAATCCTTTAATACATTGTCACATTACCTTGTGTTTAAATTCCTCTAACAAGGTTACTCCTAACAAGGCTAGAGGTAAATCCCTTAATCAAGTAGCACCTAATAGTGTCTTTATAAACTCCTTATAGGGTTAAGATCCTCATAGGGAGTACTTTAGAAGAGTACATCATTTAGTGGATACTAATCCCCACACATGGGTTTTTCCCAAATTGAGATTCCACAAGAAAAATTTGTGTGTCAACTTTGTTGATGTGCTTATATGTTTTAAGGTTTCATTTTCTACTATTAAGTTAATCTTGTGAATGTTATTGTAAGGCTTAAAGGTTTAAAAGTTGTATAATCATTCGATTACTAATTCACCCCACCTCTCAGTAATTTGATCTTAGGACTAACAATTTGTATCTAAGCTTTGGTCCTCTATTGTGGTGAAGATTAACAACTTGAGGTAAATATATGAAGATGATGAGAAAGGAATTTCCTAAATTCACAAGAGACAACTACTTTGTTTAGTGTAGATGGATGAAGCTCTATCTTAAAGGTACGGTTCATCAATATTTGGGTGATGTGGTTATTAAGTATATTGTCCCTTCAGGAACCTTGATTGTAGATGAATTCAATATCAGACAAGAACATACTAATATCATGGAATCTATTGCCAGTACTCTTTCAAATGTAGAGTTTATTGATATCAAAGACTTGAATACTTTTTATGATATGTGGGAGAAGTTGAAGACCATCTATGGTGGAGATCTACATGAGAAAAATGAAAAGGTTGATAGTTTGAAAATAAATTATGAGGATATGAGGATGCAAGAAAATGAGAACATTGAAAAATACAGTTAGAGAATCAAAGAAGTTGTTGCTATTTGAGGCATTGTTCATAATCTTCCTGAGGAGGATGTGGTAAGAAAAGTGTTGAGAATTGTATTGCCTTGGTATGCTATTAGGGTTTCATCTATACAAGAGCTCAGATATATAGAAAATTTTACTATTAATCTTGATGCATTAATAGGAAAATTAATTGCATTTGACCAAAACTGGAAGCTTCTTTCAAGTCATCTTTGAATCTTGCAGCATCTAGGAAAGGAAAGGAAATATCTAATAGTTATTTGACATATTACCCTATTGATCATGAATCTTTCTTGTTTGAATAAAGAGAACAAGAGGAATTAAAATCTTTATTTGTTAAATGGCTTCCTAGAGGGAAAGGTAAATATAAGGGTAAGTTTTGTTTGAAGTTCTTTGCATGCAATAAGATTTAACATATTGCCTCTAGATTCCCTAATAATGACCAGAAGGAAATTCCAAGGAGATTCAAGGACAAGAAAAAAAGGCATGCTACCTAGTTGAGGAAGGTGTTACCAATGAGGAATATGATGGAAGAGATGAAGAAGAAATTGTGTTTGTTGCAGTAAAGGAAGAACCCTCAGAAGAATGTGAGAAAGCATTAGTTTCATGCATGAATCTAGTTGGAGATTGGATTATTGACAATGGATGCACTCATGATATGACCGGTGTTAGAAGAAAATTTATCAAAATGGATGAATGTGATGGAGGATTAGTACGATTTGGTAATGATGCTTATTTTTTGGTAAAAAGGTAAAGGATCTATTTCTTTGATTGATAAGATAAATTATGATGATGTCTATTGGGTTCAAGGTATTTAGTATAATTTGTTAAGTGTTTCTTAGTTGAACAAAAAAATATATAGTTTGAAGTTCAATGGAGGTATATTCAAGAATATTGGGAAATCAGGAGAATTGATCACTACCACTGAACTGACCAAAGGTAAGACTGAGCATAGTTGGCTATGGCACAAAATATTTTGTGATTTTAATTTTTATAGATTGATTAAAATAAGTAAGAAGAATGTTGTAAGATGTTTTCCATATCTAGGTAAACCAGACAATGTAATGTGTACAAGGAATGTTAGTTAAGAAAGTTAACTTGGTCTAGTTTTGTCAGTAAATCATACTGTTATGAAAGTATTTTGGATCTGGTGCATACCAATTTGTGTGGTCCTATGAGAACTAGAAGTTACTATGGTGATAATTACTTCATGCTATTTGTTGATTATTTTTCTAGAATGATGTGGGTAGGTTATGTTTCTAAATGAAAAGTCCAAATATTTTCATATGTTAAAGATTTACAAATATTTAGTGGAAAGGGAGACTAGTAAGAATCTAAAGTGTTTGAGATTGGATAAAGGGGGTGATTTTACTTCACATGAATTTGTTACATATTGTGAGGAATAGGGAAACAAAAGGTTGATGTCATCTCCTAGAAACCCATAGCATAATGGTATTACAAAAAGAAGGAATAGATCAACAATTGATTGTGCAAGGACACTAATGATTCAGAAAGTTGTGGAACAACATTTTTGGAGGTAATCTATGAGCATTGTTGTGTATACATTAAACTAGATTCAAGTAAGAAATTAACAAACAAGACTCCTTATAAGCTATGGCATGGTTACTCATCAAATGTGATTTATTTAAAATTATTTGGGAGTAGTTGTTACATTAAGAGAGATGAAAATTTAGGAAAGTTTGATCCTAAGAGAAATGAATGGATATTTTTAGGGTACTCTACAAAAATCAAGGCCTATAAGTGTTTTAACAAAAGAGCCAACAAGATAATATAAAGTGAAAATTTGAGAATTGATTAATTCTCTAAGATAAATGTTGAATCCAGCAAGAAGGAACCTAAAGATTATCAAGGGTTTCTGTATGTACAATTAGTAGAAAAAATGCTGAAAATTAGGATAAACAAGTTAATCAGGAGGAACTAGTACAAGTAGTAGAAGACGCTCCTAGATCTGAACTAGTGTTACCAAGGCATGTGAAATTGAATCATTCTATTGATCTCAAATAATTGGTTATAAGAATTTTGGTGTTCTAATTAGAAGAATGACAAGGGAAAGTACATGTTTTATTTTAGAACTTAAGCCTAGAACAATGAAAGAAGCATTGAAAGATGATGATTGGGTGAAATTTATTGAAGAATAATTGGAGCAAATTGAGAAGAAAAAAACTTGTACATTAGTTCCCATATTGGTCGACAAGAATGTGATTGGTACTAAGTTGATTTTTGGAAACAAGATGAGTGAGATAGGTGAAGTGGTAAGGAACAAGGAAAGATCAATGTGTAAAGGTTATGCATAAGAGGAAGGTTTTGACTATGGTGAAACATTTTCACCTATGGCCAAACTTGAAGGTGTGAGGATTCTACTTGCATATGCTACTTACAAAAAGTTTGAAGTATATCAAATGGACGTCAAGTCAATATTTCTAAATGGTATTTTGGAAGAAGAAGTGTACATTGAACAACATGAATTTTTTTCTTCATCTAAAGAAAGAACATGGTGTGAAAGCTGGAGAAAGCTTTATATGGATTAAAAAGCACCAAGGGTATGGTATAAGAGACTACATTCATATCTTATCAACATTGGTTTCATCGGAACAAGTGACAATAATAATTTATATTTGAGGATAGAAAAGGATGACAAAATACTGTTTGTTGAAGTATTTGTGGATGACATCATTTTTGGTGGAAATGATGAGATGGGCATAGCATTTATAGATGATATCAAGGATTTTGATATTTCTATGATCAGTGAGATCAAAATTATCATTGGATTACATATATCACAACTTAGAGATGAAATATACATCAGCAAGTCCAAATATGTTAAACAGATAGTGAAGACATTTGGGTTAGAAGACTTGAATTGGGTTGCTACCCCTATGGTAACCAGTTACAAATGGTTAAAGGATGATGATTATAAAGAGGTGGATGAGACACTTTACAAATCCATGATCGATAAGTTTCAATATGTTGTGCACAATAGACTAGATATAGCACAAGGAGCTAGATTAGTGGCTAGGTTTTCTACTACTCCTAAGGAATCACATATGGTAGTGGTGAAAGGGATATTAAAATATTTAAAAGGGACTAGAGACTATGGTCTTTGGTATGCTCACAAGGTTGATTTATCTTTATGTGTTTTTACTGAAGGAGATTGGGTAGAAAATATGGATGATAAGAATAGAACATGTGGTGGTGAATTCTTTCTTTGTGATAGGCTTATAGCTTGGTCAGGTAAGAAGTGGAACTGTATATCTGAATCCATAGCTGAAGGTGAATATGTTGTAGCTACTATAAACTATACACAAGTGATTTGGATCAAGAAGATTCTAGAAATAATTCAAGAGAAGGTAAATGAACTGATTGTTATCTATTCTGTTAATACAAGTGCTATTTATATATCTAAGAACCCAGTGATGTACTCTAAGATTAAGCACATTTCTATCAAGCATAATTTTTTTAGACAATAGGTACATGAAAAAGAGGTATGGTTGGTTCATATGTGCCAACTAAGGAGCATGTAGCAGATATTTTCATCAATCCATTACCTAAGGATACATTTGAGTATCTAAGAGGTAGGTTATGGGTCATTCCCCTACCTAGGTTGAACTAAAAGAGATGTTGTTACATCAGTCCATTATATTCATTGAATATGTTATGATAGGATTGATGTTGTGGGACTACTCCTTAGGGGGAGTAGTCAGTATAGTGAAGAGTTAGAGGATTTCAAAACCATGGTTAGTTAGTTTGATTGATGACTTTGGAATTATTTTCAAAGGGGGAGAGTAAGGAAAAGTGTAAAGAGGAAGAGAAAGTAAGGAAAAGACCATAGGTAGAGAAAGTAGAAGAGGAGAGAAAGTGAAAGACACATAATGTAGAGGATGGTGATGAAAAGTAGTTTAGTGAAAGGGGGAGAAACCTTGGATCTATCTAGAGATGAAGATCAGGTGATAGGAGAAAGATAGAAGTGGAAACATTTTTGTTTATTTTGAAAGAATATAAATGATTGAGAAGGTAAGAAATGGATTTTTTATAGTTTCATCTATGCCAAATGGGGATATTATTGGTGTAGCTAATGCAGTGATGGTAAATTATTTTTGGTGTTTTCATGATACATATTTGGTTGCATAATGACCAATTATTGGGTTGTCATTAATGTCAAGTATTGACCTAGTGTTCCTAGTATGTTGGTAAGTATAAGTATGATGAACAAGGTGTTGCAATGAGTTTCAATAGTAGTGATCCTTATGAGATACTTGGGTATGTCTCTGAATGTCAAATGTCTGACTGCTATTATTGATGAAGACTAAAAAGAAATTTATGATTGGACGAAGGTTCATAGTGCAACTACTCTACAACTGTTAGTGAAAAGTAATAGGTGATTTGATTGGTTTGTCAAATCTATGCTGAAATATGTGTCATGGTCATAAGAAAATATTTTTTGATAGTGTGTAGAAGATATGGTTTTGACTACAACTTCTTTGGATATCTAGTTACAACACATTGTTGTAACAGAAGTTATTTTAGAATAAAGAGCTTATGTTCTTGTGCCATTGATTGTAGATCTTGAATTGGTGACCAGTATGGAAGTGGTGAATAAATTTGTGTTAGTCATGATGTGGTGATTTGTTCCAACAATCAGAGGTGGTGATCTATAATTTTATTATTCGATGCTAGCATGTCATGAAGATTCTAGAAGAAGGGTGTGTTTGGTCAAAATGTGTTTGACTTTTCTTCATGAATTCATAAGTAAATAATATGGATCGACGCGGTATAGGAAAATTGTTTTTTACATTGAGATATGTGCATTGGTGCATTATGTTTGAGTGGGAAGTTTGAAAGTCAAATTGTAAACTATGTAGGGCTTGATAAAGGTGGTGGGCTTAAAATTTTAATATATAATAGATGAAGTTGAGTTAAAAGTGTTGATTGTGTGTAGGGTAAGTACATTTCTAAGGTACAAGTTGTGATCAAGACAAGGTAGAGTTAAGTGTTTTGAGAAGAGATTGTGTGCTTCAGTGGATCAAATCAAGCAGAGGTAGTGGTGTTCTATAGAGTATTCTATTTGTTGTTCTGTAATAGTTGTAGTAGTATTTGAATCCCTTAATCAAGTGGATCCTAAAACATCCCTATTGTAAATCTTTCAATAGGGTGGCACATTATCTTATGTCTAAAGTCCTTCAACAAGGCTACTCGTAATAGGGTAAAGATCCTCACATGGCTAAAGGTAAATCCCTTAATTGGGTGGCACCTAACAATATCTTTTTAAACTCCTAATAGGATTAATCTCTTAGCATATGGCGTACTTAAGAAGAGCCCATCATATATGGGTGGTCCCATAATAGCGTGTCTCACTTTTTGGCCAACTTTGACACAGAGATCAACATTCTGAGAAAAAATTTCACTTTAGAACACCTGTTGCCGCAAAACTATTAGGAATTTGAAGATGATGTAAACTGGAGTCTTTTAGAAATATTTTTAAAAAAATGAAAATTTATTAAAATTCATTTTCCCTTCTCCTTCGAAAAGTGATTTGTGTGAAAAACTATGTTTTTAAAGAGTTACTATCACTTGGATCAACATAACTTTTTAAAAAAATACGATAATGATGTAATTATTTCGAGATTATATTTGTAACTTCAATATCTAAAGGATGCAATTGGTTTCATTAATTTTGGGTCAATATTTCATATTTTATTAAGTTCTAAAGTGACAGTAATTGTAATTTAGACATAAGGTCACTTGGATCACTCTAACTTGATCTGTGTATATCGAAATTCATTTTTTCTTTTTTAATAGAAAGGTGAAACAAATACTCTTTTCCTACATATTTTTTATAATTTTTTTTTGTAATTTACTATTTTTCTCGAAGTCTTGAAGAGACAGGTTGTTGAATGACCAAACAACCGATGTTTAGTTACAGTAATATTTAAAAGTGATAATGAACTCAATATGTATTAAAATTATATTCATTAGAAAGCTTGTTCCAAAGAGCATCATACTACATAGATAGGTTTTTCAAATGGATTTATTTGATCTACCAAAACATAAAGTCGAAGTGATTTTTTGTCATCATTTTAATAGGTACGAAGGAGACTCCATTGTAGGTATGAATGAGGACTATATATGTTATATCAATGTTTTTTTAATCTAGGACTCCATTGTAGGTATGAATGAGGACTATATATGTTATATCAATATTTTTTTAATCTAGGAGGCTTTGAGCTAACCATTTGTAATTAATTCCTTCAAATGGAACCTCTCAAGGCTTAAATCATCATATTTTATTAAAAATGTGTTATTTCAGCAAAAACCAACATGTCTAAAAAAGTGGGACACACTATTATGGAACCATCCATAGTGGGTACTAATTCCCACACATTGCTTTTCCCAAATTGGGTTTCGACAAAAAAATATGTGTCAACTTTGTGGATGTGATTATGTGTTTGAAGTTTTTATTTGTTGCTATTAAGTTAATCTTGTGAATGTGATTGAAATATTTAAAGGTTTAAAGGTTTAAAAGTTGCATAATTGGTATATTACTAATTCACCCCCCTTTCAATAATCTGATATTAGGACTAACATCTTCAACTGATGATCAATATATCCTATCTCAACTCCAAAAGTTGTAGTATAAATAAGAAGGGCATCAAAAAAAATTGACAAGGAATTTAGTTCCACTTGAACTTCACCCTTCTTCTCAAGATCTTGCAAAAAATCAAAATTGTCACAAATAGTTCCTAGTGTCTTACCTCTTTCATGTAATGCTTCCTTAATCTGGCTCACAACTAGTGTAAGAGTGTTTTTATCTTGAGAAATTGACTGTGACATTTTCTCATAGCTTTTCTTTTCATAATCCTTTTCATCTCCCTCAAATGATGCATCTTCAATATTCTTAATCTCTTCTTTAGTAGAAGTAATGAGTTTCCCCAACTTCTCAATAAGAGTAGCTTTCTTTTCATATTCAACTTCTTGTAGTAGTCTATAAAATAAATATCTGGCTTTTAATATGATTTGTCCTTCTTGCTTCATCTTCTCATTTTTGCCTTTGGACTTAATTGCAAGTGCAAAATTCATCATGTCCTTCAGGCTCATTGACACTACAACAACTTGATCCTTTACCAATAAATCATCATCATCAATTCTTATCTTTTACACTAAGAAAGATGTAATCTTTTCTTGTTATGTCTTAGTATTTAATTCCTCTTGTGTATCTTGCACAATATCATCTATACCATCCTTTTTATCACATTTGCTTTTGTTCAAATACATCAATAGTAACAGTTACTTGTGCATCATCAGGAAAAGCTTGACCAATAAAAAAGTTTACCATTACATCCTCCTTTATTTCTTCTTGAATGTCCAGTTAACCAAGTATGTCGATGGGTTTAACTTGTGCTCCTTGTGCTTAAATGTATCCTATGTTATCCATATTATCCTATATAACATTTAACAACTTATTTTCAATTTTGACACTAACATTATCACTATTCCATCCTTCATTGGTTTGAATAAACTCTGGTTGATTTTCATCTGGTTTGAGTCTCACTAGCTCCTCAACATGTTCAACAATTTTCTCCACATCTACATTCTTGAGAATACCAAATGTTTCATGAAAATTTCTTTTGTCTCATCATGTACACCAAGAGATTTTCCACATAGAAATCTAGTGAGTCTCTTCTTTTCCTTGAATAAAGGTCTTTTTGCAGAAAGTACCTTTTTTAGTTCTTCTTGTAATTTCATTAACACATACTCTCTCAATTCCTTATCCTATCGAATTAAAGTATGCCATTTGGCTTCTAGGTTGTTATATAAGTAATTTGGAGCTTGACCTTGCAGTTCCATCACTTTTTCCTGAATTTATTCATGCTATATACAATGAAATGTTCAATCAAATCTTGATTATTATTATTGAACTTATTAAAATATTTATTCACTTTAAAAAAGAATATCCATTTCTTTACTTCTTGAATTATGTCATCAACACTCATAAATTTACTGAAATCATGACCTACTAATTTTTTAGTAGGGGAACCTACGACTTTAGACTTTTTTCCTTTCAATTTTAGGTATCCCTTCTCCTCCAATTCAATCTTCTCACTTTCTTAATCAGCTACACCTTTGTCTCTTTTTACTTTCTCTTTTTAACTTTTTCCTATAGTAGCTTTTGGTTCGACTAATTCTCTTATCGATGTAGAAGTCTCGGCAGCCTTGGATGATTTCTTTTCATAAGATTTTATCAGATCTTCTAATTTATCTTATTTCACCTTCTTCATTTTACCACTTCTTCTTTCTCTACCAATTGGGGCACTACCCACTACACCCACTACTTCCACATCATCTTCTTCTACTATCCTCCCATAAATACTTGCTTGTTCTGTAATGTGATAGGCTCTAAATTTCTCAAAATTTTCCTTGGTAAAGCCTCTTTATTCAAATAATTGTTCAACTTTATTTCTTAATTTCTTCTCAGTGAGTAGTTTCATTAAATCGATATGTACTTGCAAGATTTTTTCTTCATAAGTCCCAAAGCTTGGAGTCTTGGGATCTAATGGTTGAGCTAACAAGTTTTCTACATATGATTTCAAGATGTCTCCTTCAACTTTATATCCTATAGGAATTATCCATCATGTCCTATGCTCAACTTCCATCATCAAACATGAATCAGTATCAACCATAAAGAAAAGAGTATCCTTGAATTTTTCAACAAATTCTGAAGGTATTTTTCTTTCTCATGCATCCTTTTCTAAAATTCTTTGAAATATCCACATATCTTGCTAGTAAATTCACTACCCAAGATTATGGTCATGTTAGTTATCTAAATACATACTAGAGTACCTATTGTGCATGCTATACTAGTGATACTAGGAAACATATTCTTAAAATAGATGAATAAATATATAATCTGTTGGAAATATTCAGGAATTAACCGAGTTACTGAGAGGGGAGGGGTGAATCAGTAACTCCAAATTTTCTTACAATTACAGATGTATTAACATATAGTTTACTTTTTCCTTAAGCATATAGGAAGCATGCAACTTAAAAGCATTCACAACAATGACACATAGATTTGGTTACCCAGAAACCTTCCAAAAAGAAAGTAAAACTGGGGTGGGGATGAAACCCAAAAAGCTTTAGTACTGCAGAATAAAGTTGGCCGGTTAAGGCTTACAATTTGATCACTTCTGATGATCTGCCCTGTTAGGAGCAATAAGGATTGCTAAATCCACCTTGTTAAAGGATTTACAAACATACAATGAAGTATGCACTCGGTAAAGAGATTTTACAAAAGACTGTTAAGTCTACCTGGTTAAAGAATTTTAGTACTGATTCACCTATTAGGATGAAACAGTAGATCTCTTGCTTTGCAACTGGATTGCTGATTGAGATTCGCTGAATGTACTAATCACCTTCTGTGATGAATTTGTCTTTGCTGTTCCCTATACTGTTGTAGCCCTTTGTAATTCACTTATCTCTGCCTTTCTTTCTTTTTCACATACATACTCATTTCTTTTTATCTTGACATTTTTACAACATTGTTTATATACAAGTCTAAATAATTAATTACAATTACAAAGTCGGCTTGACAAATAAACATAAGTGCCACTAAGTCGGCCCAAGTATGGTTACACGGTTCCTGCAAACTAACTCAGTGACTTTCTGATACTCGGCGTCCACTGCATTACTCGGCATCGTCATGCACTCGGTAGAAGTGAAGGCACGGTTCATACTAACCACTCGATAGGTTTTGAACTCTGTAAATACTGGTGACTCGGTAGACATAATGTTACTCGGTTTACACTGTCCTGCTCGGTTTGCACTGTCTTGTTCGGTTTGCACTATCTTGCTTGGTTTGCACTGTCTTGCTTGGTTTGCACTGTCTTGCTCGGTTTGCACTGTTCTACTCGGTTTGCACTGTTCTACTCGGTTTGCACTGTTCTGCTCGGTTTGCACTGTTCTGCTCGGTTTGCACTCAGAATGCAAATAAGTGTTGTCACTAGTGGCAATTCTGCTTAATGCCAACAATCTCCCCCTTTGGCATTAGTGACAAAAACACTTATTGCCCAAAACTTATATACATGAATCATGCTGAGATTTTTTATTTTTTTAAAAAAATTTGTCTTTGTTATAGGGCTTAATACATTATCTCCCCCTTTCAATGTGCTAACCTTTTTTTATAAAAATCTTCTTCTATACAAATCTTCTTCTATACATATCTCCCCCTTTTTGATGATAATGCCAAAGGTGTATATACAAGTGATTTACAGAGAGAATCCAAAATTTGATAGAAAATCAGAATGTACCTTCATGATTAGTGCCAGGGTTCTGTCCCAATTTTCTTGCAGAATCTTGCATGTTTGGATTGCAATTTGGACTTCTACAGAGAGTTCAATCATGTGATCTGCTATAGAGAACTGATTGTCATGAATCAATGTTTTGGAATGTTCAATGTGCTTATACATTGTATTCATGATGGGAAGGATCATGTTCTGGATGTCTAGCAGTGTGGACCGGATCCTTGTGTCTTCTTTCAGTAGATCTGACTGCATATTTGATAGGTATGAGATTTTCATGTGATGAGAAGAGCTTGAACTTGGTTCGAGTTTTAGCTTTTGTATGCTAATCTTCATATCCTCATCCATTTTATTCATTTTATCCTTGACATCCTTTGTGAACTCGGCAATATTACACAGTCTGGCCAAAAGAGAGATGACATTCGAATAGGTAGATTCAATATTTGAAAAATCTGAAGACAATTCCACTTGATTAATAGCTATGTGCTGAGCAATGTGCTCAAGCACTTTATTGTTGAATCTCTTCTCGGCTCTTTCAACTAACTTTTTTGTCCTAGATGAATCCTCATTGTATTTATTTATTGCTTCAGCTAATTGTAGCAAAACATGTTGAGAGGAGTCTACTTTAATACCTAATGCATCAGACAAAATGTCTTTAGCATGCTTAATGATTTGATATTCCTTGTCTCTCTCTTCTTTAAGCTTCTTTTGCTTTGCTTTCCTTTGGAGGATTTCACCTATATTTTGCATTTGGTCCGCTGATAGATTTGCAAAATCTAATGTTGGAATCTCTATTTCTTCATCTAGGTCTATATCCTCTACTATATTCTTACCCAAAAATTTTATACTCGGTAGAGCCTTAGGCTTATCTGTACTTAATGCCTTAGTAGTAGTGACAATAGACATAGTAGGACTGTCTATAGAGCCTGGCACACTGTCTACTGGAGAACTCAAAATATTTACACTTGTAGAATCAAAAACTGGAATACTTACTGCTAGAAAACTTGATGAAGTGGGAGACTGCAACTCGGTAGAAGAAATGGTGGTTGCTTCTGTTGTTGCTATAGGTGATTGGACAAAAGTTGAAGTTGTCACAACCATGCTTGAAGGTGTCTCCGGGCTAGATGTAGAAACTTTTACTGGAGAGGTAGGAAGTGATGCAATGACTTCTGCTACTATCCTCACAGTATCATCTACCTCGGTGGCTTCTTCTTGTTCATCACTATCAGCTTCAATATCTTTTATTATTACTTTTTCAATACTCGGTTGGTGAAGATGGTATATGTTCTTCCATGTGGCATTTGCAGCCTTCACAACTGATTCAATATTGTTGATCAGAATCAAACAAGTATTGAACTTTAGTGTCATCTTACTTTCATTTTCCTTTAATGCCTTCTTTATTTCATCATTTTTCAAGCTCGGCATTAACTGTCTTAGGGTTTGATCAAATATGTCTATTACAGTTTGCTTTGCATTGCTCCATCTCATTTTTATTGGATTTAATAAGACTGCTGGAACCTGTGGGGCTAATTCATCAGGAGAGTATTTCCACTGTCCCATCTTTTCAATAACAGCATCTTCTATTTCCTTCTGTTCTGTTTCTGATCTGGTTTCATATTTAAAAGATTTTATGTTACTTACTCCAGATCCTGATCCGTCTCTAAAAAGTTTGATCCTCTCTTGAAAGTTTAGAGGACGCCTTTTGAATACTATATCTTTCTCTGCCTTGTCTGCCTTGTCTGCCTTACCTCTTGCACTTCTCCTTGTAAATACAGCAGTGGGAGGCTTAGGTGCCTTAGTGATGAATACCTTTCCTTTCTTCTTTGCAGGTTCTGGTTCCTCTGTTCTCTCATCCTTTTCCTCTTCTTCTTCATCATTTTCTCCTTTGTCCTCGGTTAGCATTTGCATTTTGGTTATCCTCTTCTTTCCTTTGTTTACCGCCTATGGAAGCTTTATGCTTAATTCAATTCTCACCTTTTCTTCATCATATGTTCCAAAATATGGAGCTTTGGGATTAACAGGCTGATTGAGAAGGGCTTCAATGATATTATTAGTTTCATCAATATTTACCTCATAAGGAAGAGGTTTTACATATGCAATCCTCGGTTTAGCTGCTTGAATATATACATTGTCACAGTCTACCATGAAACAAATGTCATCCTTATAATCTTCCACCAACTTCTGTGGAATCTGGAATCTGTCATTCATTTTCTCTTTGAAAGACTCAAAATAACTATCCATGATGCTTTCAAAATTTTCACCCATTTCTAAGATGTATTCATTTATCTCATAAAGGACTGGCACATCTTTTCTCCATACAAATTTTCCTTTGGAAGGGAAGAATTTCTGAACATAGAAGAATAAACAGACCAGTAGAGATCCAAACTTACATGGATTATTTTTGGAAGTTTGAATGCTTTCCATGTTCTTGTTAAACTGTTTTAACAATAAATCTGCAAGGTCAAATGATAAGTTGTTCTTGACCACTTTGTATGCTAGGTCAATAGCTTCACAGGAGACACTATTCTATCGACTTGAACTGTATATTTTATGGGAAATTATGTGTGCACCAAACTTCAGTTCAGCATCGGTAATGCTGCTAACTTTCATGCCTCTACCGTCCCACTCGGCTAGGGTTTTCTTCTCCAGTTCTGACCGACCTAGGGTTTTGGTAGTTTTTGCTTTGTTCAACATGGGAAGACCGGTGATTTGATGAATCATCTTCTTGGTGATCTCTATGGGTTGCTCAAGCCAAATCTTGCCATCATGTATACGGCTGAGAATGTATCTAACCCATTTCTCCCAAAAGTTTGGAGGTAAATGTGCAATGTGAACTAATCCCTTATCTTCTCGATGTTTGTGCTTGGGTTTTAGAGTACCATCTACATACAGTTCTTCACGCACAATATCTAGTTCTAGGTTTCCTATTTCATGAATTGCACAGTTGAAATGATTGCGAATATCATTAATAAGTAGTACCTTAGGAGGAATTTGAGATTGAGCTCCGTTTGGGTCTAGGGCTGCTGCAATTGCGGGCACGATCTTGAAATTTGGTGCTCTCCATTCCCCTTGGACTAAAATTTCAGATCCTTTCTTCGCTGAAGTGCTGGATGATGCCATGGTAGCTCACAGAAAATTCTTTTCGCAAAAAGTATTTGAATCGCTGGATTGCTCTTGAAATTTTCTGCTCTCAAAGTGCTTAAAGTTCGCGGTGAAGAATGAGTTCGATTTCTTGCCTTTTGTTTACAACTCTGTCATTAATGCTCAGTACAAATTAGGGTATGAATTCCGACAGACTGTCACCCACTAAGAATTAATTGCTCGGTAAAGACTTCACAACTCGGTGAACTCGAGAATTCATATTGCTCTGACCTCACTCGATAAAGACTGATACCGACCTTGCTTAGTGAAAACTAATACCGACCTTGCTCGGTAAAGACTGATACCGACCTTCCTGTGATCTTACTACATCTTGTATGCTGATTTAGATCTTTCTTTTAATTCAGTTCTGGAACTGCTTGAAGTTTGTCAATGAGAATACAGTTCCAGTGCTTTCTTGGAAATTTAGTTTGAGTCGGTAGAGCCACCCATTCCATTACTTGGACTGGTTTTCTCGGTAGATTTAGGAATCCACTTTTGTCTCACTTGTTTCCTGACCTTAGTTGCTTCATTCTTCTTTCCATCTTCAACTTCACTAGCATTCATGCAATTTCTGGCTATGTGACTGAGTTTAGTGCATTTGAAGCATCTTACGGTAGTATCTCTTTTCCTTAGATGATGTTTTATGCAGTTCATGCCAATGTGTCCATATTCTCCACAGTAATGACATCTACACCAGGTGTTGTAGTCCCATCCAAACATTGCTTTCACAATTTGTTCTGCTGGATTGAATGTTTTGGATTTGCACTCGGATGCTTTGTGACCTTGTTTGTTGCATTTGTGATAATTACCTTTGAATCTTGGTTTTTCCCTGCATTCATTTGCTTTGTGACCATGTTGATTGCAGTTGTAGCATTTTCCATTGAATTTTGCTTTTTCATTGTTCCAACATTTATTTGAAGTATGTCCTATTTTACCACAATGATTACAAGTAGGTTCCTGATTTCTTTGAGTACCTTGCTTAGAAGATTCACCTTCTCCTTTGTATCCAAGTCCTGCTTTTCCTTTCTGCCTATGAAGATTTCACTCATACAGCTGATTCAAGTCTTCTTGGCTTTTCAGCATTCCTTCATTGATTTGTTTTTTGGCGTTTAGGTCATCCACCAATCTTAGATTGATTTCTTTTTCAGATCTTAGTTCTTCTTTTGTGCTTTCTATTTCTGATCTTAGATTCAGAATTTCCTCATTTGTACGGGAGATCTGATCAATTAGGTTTTCTAGCTGAAGGGTTTTATTTTGGACTTCATTGTTCCTTCCATCTAATTCATCTTTCAACTTGTTTCTTTGTTCTAAGATCTCACAAAATCTTGTTGAGTGTAGCTCTTGTTCTCTTTTTAATTTTCTCACTTCTTCCTGCAGAGACCCATTCTTTTCTAGGAGTTCTTTGACAACATTGTTTGCTTCATCTGAGCTATTTGAGGGAAAAAGATCTTCAATCTTTTCTTCAATGTAATTCTGATCATTCATCTAATTTGCAAGTTCCTTCCTTCTTCTTAGGGATTGGGAAAGATGTTCTTTTGCTTCTTTAAGTTTAGCTATGGCCATTTCCAGATCTAGCTTTTCATTTTCAATCACCTTGTTCAGTTTGAATACCTCCATCATCCTGGATCTTTGCTCAAGCTAGTTAAGCTTTATCTTGAGAACCAACAAAGCTCTGATACCAATTGTTGGAAATATTCAAGAATTAACTGAGTTACTGAGAGGGGAGGGGTGAATCAGTAACTCCAAATTTTCTTACAATTACAGATGTATTAACATATAGTTTACTTTTTCCTTAAGCATATAGGAAGCATGAAACTTAAAAGCATTCACAACAATGACACATAGATTTGGTTACCCAGAAACCTTCCAAAAAGAAAGTAAAACTGGGGTGGGGATGAAACCCACAAAGCTTTAGTACTGCAGAATAAAGTTGGCCGGTTAAGGCTTACAATTTGATCACTTCTGATGATCTGCCCTGTTAGGAGCAATAAGGATTGCTAAATCCACCTTGTTAAAGGATTTACAAACATACAATGAAGTATGCACTCAGTAAAGAGATTTTACAAAAGACTGTTAAGTCTACCTAGTTAAAGGATTTTAGTACTGATTCACCTGTTAGGATGAAACAGTAGATCTCTTGCTTTGCAACTGGATTGCTGATTGAGATTCACTGAATGTACTAATCACCTTCTGTGATGAATTTGTCTTTGTTGTTCCCTATACTGTTGTAGCCCTTTGTAATTTTCTTATCTCTGCATTTCTTTCTTTTTCACATACATACTCATTTCTTTTTATCTTGACATTTATACAACATTGTTTATATACAAGTCTAAACAATTAATTACAATTACAAAGTTGGCTTGACAAATAAACATAAGTGCCACTAAGTCAGCCCAAGTATGGTTACACGGTTCCTGCAAACTAACTCGGTGACTTTCTGATACTCGGCGTCCACTGCATTACTTAGCATCATCATGCACTCGGTAGAAGTGAAGGCACGGTTCATACTAACCACTTGGTAGGTTTTGAACTCGGTAAATACTGGTGACTCGGTAGACATAATGTTACTCAGTTTACATTGTCCTGCTCGGTTTGCACTGTCTTGTTCGGTTTGCACTGTCTTGCTCGGTTTGCACTGTCTTGCTCGGTTTGCACTGTCTTGCTCAGTTTGCACTGTTCTGCTCGGTTTGCACTGTTCTGCTCGGTTTGCACTGTTCTGCTCGGTTTGCACTGTTCTACTCAGTTTGCACTCATAATGCAAATAAGTGTTGTCACTAGTGGCAATTCTGCTTAATGCCAACATAATCAAATGACCAAATTTATATTTATGCCTCTTATCCTTCTTGATCTTCTTGAAATTCAACAATAACTACTCCCTTGGTGCTTTAGCTATATAATAATCCTTATTTTCCTGGATAATCATTTGGGAAGTATGAATGAAACCACTGTGTATATTGTTCACCAAACCAGAGTGATACACCTTGTATCCAATCACCATTGATTTATATTTAACTTTTTCATTTGTGATATCATTCGCAGTCATCGCACACCCATCCCATATAGTACAAAGAGTTTAGTTACATTACTAATTGCAGATAGACCGGTTATAGAATGGATTTATTCCTTGCTTATCTTATGTTGTATGTCCAACCATATAAATTGATCATGTATACTAGTGAGAACATATCTTATTTTATCATCTTCAAATTCATCGAGATAGTTAACAACATGATGAAACTATTATCATAAATTCATTTGTGTTCATCCTTCAATATCAAATTCTCATCATACAACTTCTTGTACTAATCATAGATAGCTCTTGTACCAATATCTTCCAACTTGCACTGGATACAAGCTTTTATATCTTCCATGTGTAGAACTCCATAGGGTACATTTTTTAGGAAACATGTTGGATCATTTTCCATCGACTTGAATGGGTGTCATTTGAAATGTATTCGTGGTCTCTTAGTTATATTGATCAACTTATGAGTAGAAATATTAAATTTCAATCACTTAAATAGATAACTAATAAATACCTCAAATTGTTCACAACTGTGGCTTTTCCCTAAAAACACGGCAACCACCACAACCTTTGATCAATTTTCTCTTTTAGATCATCACTATGAACTTTTTTATGTCACTAAGATCTTTGTAAATGGCCCAAACAACTCTTCTTTCTCTTTGCAACAAGATTCACAATGTGCAAGGTAAAAATAAAATTGAAAATAACATTTTTATCTACCTTCACATATGAGCATTAAATGTGCTAACTAATTGAACATACCCTTTTTCACAAGTTGGTATACAAGCTTATACCAATTGACAAAACCTTATGTGATTGATAAAAAATTTCTCAAATCAATTTAAGATACCTCATTGCATTTATATATACTAATAGATCTTATCGCACACTTGTAGTGGGGGTTCAAAAATGGATTTTTAAATTCTTTCTCCCCCTAAGTCAAAGGTGGCATAATTTGATGAATAACCATCAACACCCGATGCTGATATGGATCCCTTCGATGTCTTTTTCTCATCCTTTTTTTTTTTCCAAATTTTTCTCATCTCTTTTATGGTCTCATCCACATTAACAATTTGTTTTCTCTTTTGATTTTCTCACCGGTTTACCGGTTGGTTTCTCATTCTACAATTTCTTTCTAGATAATCAATCTTGTGATAGTGAAAACATGCCATACCACTTGACTTCCATGTTCAACATTACCTCAATTTGTCCTTATTCTATAGTTCATATCCATATGTCCATAATTCCCACAAATTGAGCATGTGACGTTGAATTTTCTTTTCCTTTGGTAAGAGTTTTCATAGTTCACGGGTGGCCTCATATTATTCACTCTTGACCTACATTCATCAACTTTGTGGTCATATAAATGGTGGATGTATAAAAATATCCATCAAAGCTACTATATCTACTTCTAGATATTGATATGTAATCATATGCAATGTATCCATACTTATTATAATTATAAAAATACACATCAAAAGTGTTAGGCCTATTAACCAACCTGCTTCTACAAATATTAGTAGTCTAACCCACTTTATGAAAATTGAAAGATAAAGGCCTGTATTTTATCTTACCAGGAATCCTTGGATTTAACTTCGGTGGAGACTTTTCTTTTTATGGCTTTTCATCCTTAGTTCCTGAAGATTCACCAATCTCAAAGGTATTCTGACCAATATATCCTAGACTAGTTATATCCTTGGTTCTTCTTTGGCTTCTCAATTGGTCATCAAGTTTCTCAGAACTCTCATGCAATTTCTTTAGCTTGTCCTTGGCATTGTTTAGTTATCCTTTCAATTTCTCATTCTTTCTTCCCAAATTCTCATTTTTTATCATCAAATTGTTGAGTTATCCTCTCAAATCTTCCAGTTCCTCTTTAGTCTCACGAAGATGTGCATCCAAGGTACCTACCTCTTGTTTTGACTTGAAAATGTCATTTTCCTTATCCTTCAAGGTGTGGTCGTTATATTTTAAGGACTCAGTAGTCTTCCTTTCTTCCATCTCTTGACCCCGCTTGATAGATAATGTTTCTAACTCCCTCCTTATATTATTACTATCCTTATGTAGTTTTTCATTCTCTTGAGACAAGGTTGCATTAGCTTCTTTAGATTCCTTAGATCCACTTTGTTCAGATAATTTCTCAATGTAGTCTTGAGTCTCATTGAGTTTTTTAACAAGCTTTCTTCACTTTGTGAATGAATGATTCAACCAATATTTTAGTTCATTGATCACCTTTTCAGCTTCATCAAGTTGTCTTATGTATCTCAAACCCTCCATGTTTTCTTTTAAGGATCTACCAAAAATTCTAGCCTTCTTCAAGGACATAAGGATATAATATGAAATGTTAGTATTATAAGGCACTGAGGGGTGGGGGGGGGGAATTAGAGTAACCAAAAATATGAAACTCTTACTAATTATCTTTCCAATTAACCAACATGAAAATGTGCATATTAAGTAACAATACAACACATAAAAAATTCACACATTTGAACACATAACACCAAGCTATTTCTATGGAAACCCTTGTTAGAGAGAGATGTATAAGCTAAATATGGACCTCTAATTTAGCCTCACACTTCAACATAGTCATTGTTCATCAACTGCAAACAAGAATGAATATGAGATTATTTATCTTGCCTATCTGGATGATTCGACCTATTTCCTCCTATCTAGGTAGGGTTCAAGATTGCTCGTAGAATCAAGAGTCCAACAGCCATAGACTAGCACTAGAATGGAGGGTTTATGCAATTTATTCTAGAATGAGTATGAAATTAATCTAGAAATGATTGAAGTATGAATATTAATCTATGATGCAGGGGCATTCTTGTCCTTAGTGAAACTGCATGGGGTGTTGGTATTTTTGCTGGTGTTACTCGGTTCTAGCCTTGACCAATGACCTCGGTCATTGAAGGAAGCTCGGTCAGTGAAGTAACTTAGTAGTCTTTGGCACTTGGTGAAAGTGTTACTTGGTCATGCCCGTGGTGCTCGGTTGACACTGGTGCTCGGTGATGCCTACCATGCTCAGTTAATTCACTATCACTCAGTAGTTCTATCTTACCGACTAGAGTTCTGTGTGATTTGTTGGGCTAACTTGGTGCATTTATTATTGGTAGCTATTGTTATAGGCCAAAATACTGAATTAAATGTTTGTATATAATTTGTAAGCTAACTTGTATGGAATTTAATATTTTTTAGGAAGAATTAAGGGTTTCATCTTGCCGACTTATGGCTGATGATTAGTATTTAAGGAGTGCTTGGGTAGATGTGTAGAGACACAACTTAGAAAAACTGGAATATCAGATGTGAAGCTTGAAAGATGAAGTTGGCGAAGTTGTGGAAAAGATCTTGTATGATCTTGCAGATTAGATTGTAATCTGATAGTTGTTTGTAGCAGAGCTAGTGGTTTTCATACTTGGAGATAAGGAGATTTCTTGGAGGCTTGTGATCTCAAGTTTAGATCTGCCTCAGGCTTTCCATTAGATTTTGATTGTCTTCAAAACTGAAATAACTAAAATTGTATTAGATCTAGTTGTAGATCTTGTAGAATTGTTTTCTGATTGTAATTGCCCCTAACCAAAAAGGCCTTATAGTCAGGTATGTTAATGAAAATTAGAGTTAAATAATTACTTTGTGTTGCATTATTGAGTATTCCACTGTGTAATTCTGGTGGATGCAAGGTTTGGATTGTTGTTAATTGGATCCACCATCTTTGACTACATCAGGTGGTATCAGAGCTGAAGTTTGTTCATGTTGGAGCTGATAGTTTATCTTGAAGGTTAACCTACCAAGGCAAATCTTGCAAAGTTGATCCTATTGGAGCAGAGATTGTGCACAATCTGGATTGTAGATCTGAAGCACTGAACTTGTGAAATCTTTCCCTAGTTTTTTGTTCAAGGTGGCAGGTTGAGATCTAACTTGTACACAACTTGGAGATTATCACAAGGTGGTCAGTGAGGGTTTGTTGCAGAGGGTTATTTTGCATATCTTTAAGGATTCCTCTGAGAAGATTGGACCCTAGAGCTATTGTAGATCTTTGTGATGCTATTGACTCAAAGACTTTTGATAAAGTCAGATCAGATGTCTGATATGAGATAAAATTGATGAAGAATGATATGGTCACTGAGATCATGAGAGTTTTTGCTGGTGTACCTCAAAATGTTAGTACTAAAGATGGATATGAAGAAGTTACTGAAGAATTTGAAACTTTTGGATCTAGTGGTGATGACTAGAGGAATAGATCTGGTGAAGACAGAACTACTCAGTTGGATAGATCTAGAGCTCGGTTTAGTAGTAGTTACCGAATGGAAGTTTCTACTTTCTCTGGTACTTTGAAGCCTAATAATTTGATTGATTGGATTGGTAAAATTGAAGATTTCTTTGAGCTGGAAGAAATTGAAGATCCTCTTCAGGTGAGATTAGCACAGACAAAATTGAAAGGACATGATGCTCTTCGGTGGAAAGAACTACAAAGAGATCAAGAAGATGAAGGTGAAATAAAGATCAATCAGTGGAGGTTGATGGTGACTAAGTTGAAAGCTAAGTTCATACCTTTTGACTATGAGCTTGACTTGTTTAAGAAGTTGTAGAATCTAAAATAGAAGGATTTTTCTATTGAAGATTATATCGAGGAGTTCTACAAACTTACTATTCGGTCTGGACACCGAGAGATTGGTAAGGAAAAGGTAGCTCGATATGTGAATGGTCTGAGATTCAATATTCAAGATGAGCTTGGTATGTTGAAGATTTATTCTATTGAAGATTCTTATAAGTATGCTCTGAAGGAAGAAGATAAGTTGAAGAGGAAAAAACCTAGTAACTCCTGAGGGAAGGAAAAGATTGATCACTCGGTGAAGGATAATTTGAGTGATGCAAAAGATGAATAGAAACCTATAGAACTAAAGAAGAAGATAGGTTGAGTTATCTTTAAGGGTACTTGCTATAACTATGGAGAGGAAGAACACCATTATTTTGAGTGTACATAGAGGAAGGTTGACCGACAAACTACTATGATGAATGAGAACATTCAGAATGAACCTAAATCAGAGAACTTGTCACTTCAATGAAAATTGCTCGATACAAAGGAGGAACCTTGTCAGAGGAGTAACTTTTTTAGGACCCGATGCAAATCTAAAGGTAAACTCTATGATGTTATTATTGATAGTGGTAGAACTGATAACCTTGTTGTTGAGGACTTGGTTTAGAAACTTGGGTTGAATAGAATGAAACATCCTTGTCCTTATAGGCTTGGTAGGTTCCAAGATGTTCATGCTTTGGAAGTTAGAAAACAATTCTTCATTGATGTTTAGATTGGCCAGTACAGGGATCTTGTGTTATGTGACATTGTGAAGATGAATAGTTGTGATATATTGCTTAGTAGACCTTGGAAATATGATTGTAGAGCTATTTATGACTATGTTCAAAATGTGTTTACTATTGAGAAGGATGATAGGAAGTTTTCATTGATGCCTTTAATGGATACAACTCTCGGTAGGAGAAGCCTAAGTATTGGTTCCCAAGTTGAGATTGTGGATCCAGATAAAATGAATGATCATTATGGAGAACTGACATGTATATTGTCAAGAAAAGACTTGAAGAGATAGAGGAAACTAAAGTGGAATAATTTGCAAGCAGAAAAGGTGGAGGACTTGTATGTGAAGAACCAATTCAAGATTTATGTGTTGAATCATGGAAGATTTTCTTCTCACATATGATCATCTTTTGGAACCTGGGGTGCCTGATGCGGGTACATCCAAGGTTAAGGTAGGGGCATTCTTGTCCTCGGTGAAACTACATGGGGTGTTGGTATTTTGGCCGGTGTTACTCGGTTGCAGCCTTGACTAATGGCCTTAGTCATTGAAAGAAGTTCAGTCACTGAAGCAACTAGGTAATGTCTGGTGCTTGGTGAAAGTGTTACTCAATCATTCCTGTGGTGCTCATTCGACACTAGTGCTTGGTGATGCCTGGCGTGCTTGGTTAATTCACTATCGCTCAGTAGTTTTGGCTTACTGACTGGATTTTTGTGTGATTTTTTGGGCCGACTTGGTGCATTTATTGTTGGTAGCTATTGTTATAGGCTGACATGCTGAATTAAATATTTGTATACAATTTGTAAGTTGACTTGTATGGCATTTAATATTTGTTAGGAAGAGTTAAGGGTTTCATCTTTCTAAATTGTGGCTGATGATTAGTATTTAAGGAGTGCTAGGGTAGATGTTTAGAGACATGACTTAGAAGATCTGGAATATCAGATGTGAAGCTTGAAAGCTAAAGTTGGCAAAGTTGTGGAAAAGATCTTGTATGATCTTGCAGATCAAATTGTAATCTGATAGTTTTTTTTAATAGAGCTAGTGGTTTTCATACTTGGAGACAAGGAGATTGCTTGGAGGCTTGTGAGCTCAAGTTTAGATATGCCTTAGGGTTTCAATCAACTTCTAATTGTCTTTAGAACTGAACTAGCTGAGATTGTATTGGATCTAGTTGTGGATCTTGCAAAATTGTTTTCTGATTGTAATTGGCCCTAACTCGGAAGGCCTTATAGCTAGGCATGTTAATGAAAATTAGAGTTAAACAATTACTTTGTGTTGCATTGTTGAGTATTCTTCTGTGTAATTCTGTTGGCTACAAGGTTTGGACTATCCTTAACTAGATCCACCATCCTTGACTAGATCAATCTAAGAGAAATGAAAGAAAATTAGATTAAGACAAATGCATTACTAAGATAAACATGATATTAATCTAAAATGATTATCAAACTAACAATGAAAATGAAAGCTTTGAATATAAACAAGTAGCAATGATAATGCGACAACACTGCATTGCTCAAAAATTAGGATCCTTTGAATGAGAAATGAGAGTTCTTTTATAGAATCTTGGGTTGAATCAACAGTCGAGATTGAATCAGATGAATGGTGGAGATTGAATGAGAGTTCAGTTCAAAATAGCAAGTTTCCTGTAGAGAGGTAGTAAACTATTTGCCTTTTTCCTATGTGGAGCAGTTAACTATTTTATTGCCCTTTTGGATTCTTAGTTAAGTCAAAGTTTGTTTTTCTAAACTGAAGAGAAGATTTTTTGGAGAGAATATTTGATTAAATAAATATAATATTTCCTCATAAGTGTATTTTCTCAATTATTTGGATAATTAAATTCAATTATTGAAATAAGGATATCTATTTAAAACCAAATATTCATTTAGTTCATTTTTCATGTGTATTTCAACTAAAGAGGGTGAGTTTAATTTAATTAAAGTGTTAGGACTTTCTAATTAAATTAATCAATCATAGGGTTTATTTAGCCATTACAATCGATATTTAGGAATTAAATATAGCATATGATTAATGCAGATTTAAGGTTTTCTGCATTTGACACTAAGTCAAGTAGAGTCAATTAGAACACAGAATTGCCTAGTACAATAGGACTTTGATGATTCAAAAATTGATAGAATGAGACTAAATGCAATAAAATCGGTTAGGATATTGAGATGCCAATTTTGGGGTATTACATTTTTCCCCTCTTTGAATTGATGTGCGAGCAACGCGTTGATTCAAAGAATAGTCTGATGTGACAATGAGGAGAGTTTCAGGATTATCTCTAGAAGAGAGCTTAATTCTCAGACATCGAGGTTAGATTTATAAGACACTGATCAGATTTAGTTGTAGAACCATCTCTATAATGAAGCTTGATTCTCTGAAATCTAAGTTAGATTGCAAAGACATCAATCAAATTACCACTTTTAGTAAGACTGTCCCTAAAACAAGGCTCAATCTTTAGGAGTCAATGTTAGATTGTCCTAATACCCGTCGATTAAATGATAACTAATGCATATTTTTAGGACTATCTCCAAAACAAATCTTATTCCTCTGAGACCCACGTTAGATTTCCCAAATATCAGTTAAAAGAGCTTTTGAAAGAAATCTCCAAAATGAAGCTTGACTTTTAGGGATTGAGGTTAGATGTCCCCAATACCTAAAGTGATTTCAAGAGCCATCTCTAGAATGAAGCCTGACTTTTAGGGATTAGGGTTAGATTTCTCTGATACCTAATAAAGATCTTGAGAAGCATCTTTCGAATGAAGCTTGATCCTTAGGGATCTGAGTTAGGTTGCTCAGATACCTAGCAGTATGATGACAAGATGCAAGGCACATAGATGCCGCTAGTGATTCAAGATCATGGAACATCCAATTTTGAATGTGAGGTACAAAAAACTAAACATGCCCCAAGTGATGAGATCATCCTAGTGATGAGGACTTTTAATTTAGATTAGATTCATCCAAGAATTGATTCGATGAGATTTAATGATGCAATCATCCTGCCCCCTCAGAAGCAAAATGGAAAGATGACACATCATAAAGGGGGATTGGTAGCAATAGGTTGTAGATAGAGATATAATCTGAGGTCTAGAAGAACTTAGAATAGATTACGGAAGAATCGAGAAGATTCAAAAGCAATCCGAAGTGATCTCGAGGTCCAATTGACCAAGCTTGACCATGGTTGACTAGGATTGAGTAAAGTTAAATAGAGTCAAGTTTTGATGAAAAATATGAAGAAATTAAGAAAATGATGACAAGATGTGATTCTATCAAGAATAGGACATCAAAAGTTCAACTACACAAGCATTTGATCACATCGATCCTAGAAATTTTAAAACACAATTTTGACCTATGTAGAAGTGTCAGATTTCAATTTCAATCTTGAAAATGGATTCAGAGTGGTCAATTTAGCCAAGGGTGAAGTTTTCATGCAAAATGGAGCACTTTTGAAAATTAGGTCAAAACCTATATAAGGCCCAAAAGGGTCATTTTCAATTCATTTGAAACTATCAACTTTGTGAGAAAAGAAAACTTTGAGTGAAAATGCAAGGTGTTCCAGTGAAATTGCATAGGTTCAAGTGCTCTACATGTCACAGCTAGCCTCTGACATATGACCCACCTGTGAGTAATCAATAACTTAGCCTGCATTTCAATTTCATAACACATTTGAGTAGATTTAGATAGAATCTTAGGTCTAGTTAGGAACTTGCTCACAAAAACTTGCACAAGAAAATGGATTCTTCATGAGGGTTAGTGAGGATGATCATGTGAGATAGTATGAGAAGAGGACTTCCTTGCATGGGTCTCTCCATGGGCTCGCATGAAAAGAACCTAGAAGTCACGCGAGAAACCTTTCGCAGGGATGATCCCTCGCATGAGCCGGTGCATAGTCTTGTATGATAGGGAAGTCTCACATGAGATTCCTACTTCCTAGCATGGGAATATGTAGCAAAGAACCAAAATTTGATTCAAAATCAGAATTTGTGAAAGCAGGCCAAGTAGATCATCAGATAGCCAGCTTTAGGTGTAGGTGCATACTTTCAAATTTTGTTTTTCTTTGAACATCATCATGATTGAGATACTAATAATGTGTTATTTCTTGTATTGTAGGTGGACTCAGATGTACCATGAGATGCACAAGATCATGTATCGAGATGCATAGAGTATGGCAGCAGGTATCTTTTCACTTTAGATATGGGCCTAGGAGCATCTCCCCATTAATAAACCAGTGTTCTAGGATACCAGACGGCCCTTGGAGCCATATATTTATAGGTACAATGGCCCAATGACCTAGCCAATTCTTGGTAAGATAGAGTAATGGTGGGCTTACATGGATGACATGGTTGCAGTTGTATGGCAACCATGGATGGGTATAAAGGTCCAGGATGATGCTAGGCATGAGCTATAGTACATGTTATGTTCACATCCTTTGATCGGCTGCATGATTTCTATTATTGACTGATTCCTACTATCACAGCTTTTGTGGTAGTTTGGCAAGCCACATGACATGTCTCAGGAGTATTGTTCATATGCCCACTTCACCGATGAGGTGAAGAAGGGGTGGTCATCAAGGATAGATTAGGGTCATTCTATGATTGAGGAAAAGGTGACACCATCCCGATGAGACTATATGGCAGTGGTGGTAGATGGTGGGATGACGCCAACATATCAGGATCACTTAGTTGTGCATCCATTCCCTTGATTCATAGATCCAATTGGCATGGGTCACTGAGTAGTGTAGGTGGTGTAATAGTAGGCATCTCATCCTCCACCACAATAGTAGGTGTCTCAGCCTCCACCACAGAAGGATCAGGCTCAGCAGTAGGTACCTCGATAGAGGGTTACACAGGTAGCCATTCCCGCTCATCGAATGAGGATAGACCCTGGTGTAGGGAGTAGTAGATCATAGGAGAGATCAATGAGGCAGAGTAACAATGTTTCGCCAGAGCAGCCTCCGGCCATAGAGGCACAAGTCAAGGGTGGAGATGATGAGATGCAAGGTCAAGTTGCACAAGATCCCCCCAAGAGATTTAGTCACATAGTTGTAGGACTCCCTACAGAGGAGCAAAGAGAGAGTCTAATTGGCACAAAGGCAGCTAGAGGACCTACAAATATAGGTCACCATTTGAGATGCCTAGTTAGTGGAGAGAGAGTGGGAGAATAGGGAGCTATGAGTGGAGCTGGCAATATCTTGGATAGAGACTTGATACGAGGTTGCATAGGCATCATATTATTATGCAGCCTACATCGGTGTAGTTTCAGAGCCAACAAACTAGGTGTTGTGATTCCCAAAGTATGCTACAACACTTGAGGTTCCACAAGGACCTCCTCCATAGGCACCGCCTCAACCAGACATGCCACCTCCTCCACCTCCTCTGGGTGGTGATGGCTAGAGATAGATTGAGCATTGATTTGATTTTATTATGATGTATCTAATGTATCTGCATCTTTATATTGTAGCCCATTTTTGAGATAGAGACTATGCTCAAGGAGCACCACTTTTGTATACTGACACTCTAATATATATAGATATGAGCTTGATTCTTTTGGTGTCATTGTATGTGTCATTCTTGTTGTAAATGCTTATAATGTTGATGTTTTATGAGATGTATCCTAAATGATGAATGAGTATATGTGAAATGTATGACATGTATGAATATGTAAATAAATATGCACATGTTCTCTATTATGTATGCATGTAATGTGAAATGCAATGATAAATAGTAAATGAGTAAATGTAATGGATGTTTTGATTTATGCTTATAATGAATGGACATGTATATGAATATGTAGAGGGTATGTGTAGGATCATAGTATGCTATGAAAAAGAAGTCCTGATTGATAGACTCTTTGAAAAACAACTATAACTTTCAAATAATATAACATTTTTGAAATCTAAAATATACATCACATTCTATGCTTCACCTAATAATAATAATAATAATAATAATAATAATAATAATAATAATAATAATTCTTTCAATTTGATGAAGTTTAGACTAACATAAGGTGGTCAGAGATGAGAGTTTTTATATTCAGCAAAATTTGTAGTAGAAAAATCATAATTAATTATTTACTTGGAAAAAAAATACAAAAAAATATACATCACATTTGGACAGGAGTCTACTACTTTTATCTAAATCTTATAAAAAAATATTATCATTTGATTTTGTTTAATGTGGTGAGACATACACCTACTTGTTATCATTCTAGTCCTGATTCATAGACTTATTGAAAAATAGCTATAACTTTCAAACTGTATAACATTTTTTAAATCCAAAATATGTGTCACATTCTATGCTTTTCCTACTAAAAGAAAAAATAAATCAATTTGATAAAGTTTAGACTAAGTTAATGTGATCAGACACGAGAGTTTTTGTATTTTGGAAAAGTTGTAGAAGAAAAATCATAATTAATTATATACTGGGAAAAAAATTACAAAAAATATGTCACATCTAGACATGAGTCTATTACTTATATGTAAAATCTTGTAAAAAAAATTATCATTTGATTGTGTTTAAGGTGGTCAGACATACACCTATTTCTTTTTTTTTCCTGAAATTTTCGTACTACTACATTGAAATTTGAAATTTTCAACATATAGAATAATTATTTTTCAAAAAAGGCCTACTATCTTAGAAACTAATTCAATTTTATACAGATTCTCTTCTTACATATTTTTGATATAATATTTATAACTTTTTCAAATTTTTATGTCAACTTGCCTAAACCTGATCTTCTGAATTTTCATTGCCACTTAAGGGCCTAGTTTGGCATACCATGATCCTACACATACCCTAGATGTAGATATATTCCAATAATATATGATAATGCACTTTGTCGATGCAATGTGTGGTACTAACATCTCATGCAAGATATTACAATATATGACAGGTACTAACCAAAATAACTTTCATGAAGATTGAGAGCGAGGATCTAACACTTGTGCAGTCATGACAAACCTAAGACGTGAGATGAGAACCCCCTCATAAAAATCAAAGAGAATGCAATGAAATGAGCCTCAAAGCACTATTACAAATGAAAACCTAGAATGAGAATGCAATCCTAAGCTAGATGTAATCCCTAGGACATTGTTGCTGGACCCATTAAATAGTTTTCATCATAAAGCTTTTAGTATTGGATGATCATGAGATGTCATACAACTCTCACTGATAGGACAATCATGAGAATATGAATATGACATTAGTCTTAGATTTGTCAGAATGAGGTGTAAGCATTAAGGCACCAGAAGCTAGAATGACCTAAACACCTATTCCTTTTGATTTAGCAAGTGAACATAAGCATCAAAGCATAGTTGCTAGGATTACATGAATGTTGCTTGCGTACAAACACGCTAGACATACGAGACTCCCTTCTTTCTCTAAGTGATTAACAAGCATACTAAGAATGCTCACAGTGACCCTTATGTTCACTTCATAGGATGAGCATTTGAAAGTCACTTGCAGCAGAGAGAAGTCACTCAAACAGACAAAGAGAAGAACCAACCTCACCAAAGTTTCCATATAAAAGGAGTCGAGGTACACATGGCCATCTAAAATGAGATAGAGGATCTCATAGTGGACACCCATTTTGTATGGATCCATTGGATCATTGGAACTAAACCAACAAAGAGAAAGAAAAGAAGAGATCATGTCCCCAGTCTCCGCATCTCTCAGTCAGGATAGACATCTTTGAGTTTCTCGAGGAGGAATGATAAAGTGAAAAGATAAGAACACAAAAGAAAATCTTAGCATGTCTTAGAGAGTCACATGTTTAGTTTTAGTTTTAGTGGATTGATGTCGGATCAAAAGTATATATCGTATGAGAAAAGGTCTCAATAGGATAATGATAGTAGATAGACGCAGTGGGAACTAGTGGTGACTAACGTGAGAGAGAGTCTCAAGGAGATTGTAGTGCTAACTAAGTATTAGAAGGTAGACACTATGAGAATCATTGGTGATCGATACAAGGAAGAGCCTCAAAGAGAGAGATCTTAATACTAGCTATGCATTAGTAGGTAGGTGTAGTGAGAACCACTGGTGATTGATGTATGAGAGATCCTCAAAGAGAGGGATCTAATAGCTAAGCATCAGTAGGTAGATGCAGTGAGAACCACTAGTGACTGATGTATGAGAGATCCTTTGAAAATGATAGGACAGTGCCCCTAGACCAGGAAGGGTGCCCCCAAGTGTGACCAGTTTCAATCCATGTAGAGTCGGGCATAGTCTTAAAGGTAACTAAGAGCAATTGCATAAGCTAGCAAACTAAAAGCAGTAAAGTAGGAAAGCAACTATATAGAGCCAAGTGGTGCTATGATAGGTAGATAATTGTGGAACAAGAGGCACCTATTTACCAGGTTTTCACCTTCTTGGTAGAAATTTGTTGCTTTTGTCACCATGATGCCTCTATGCCAGGTTTTCATCAATGGCACATTTTTTTGTTTTTCAATTTTTTTATTTTTTATTTTTATTTGTAATTTTGAATTTTTGAATTTTTTTGAGATTATCAAGGCACCTGTTTACTAGGTTTTCACTAGGATAATAGATTTTTTCATGACATTTTGCAATTTTAAGGATTTTTTCAGAATTAAGTATGTAAATGGAGTATTTAGAAGATGTCTTAGCTTTAGAATCACTTCATATGCAAAGCATTGATCAGTTCTTTGAGCTGTTCTCCTTCAGTGCTAGAGAGTTGATAGGCACCAGACCTAAACGCTATAGTAACAATATATAGACCAAGCCAATTTGGTTCAAACTTTCCCTTCTGGATTCGTTGTTGTTGATTCTTAGGGTTCTCTCTCAGGATGAGATCACCCACTTGGAAGTCCCTTGGTCTAACCTTCTTGTTGTAGCTCTTGGATATCCATTTTTTATATACTTAGAGATGATCGAATGCCACTTGTTGATGTTCATCTAGTAGTTCTAGCTCTTGTATCTGAGATATTCTAATGTCATCATCAATGATGAGGCCTATTAGAGAGACTTGCAAAGTAGGAATCTCAACCTTAATAGGTAGCACAACATCCACCCCATAAACCAAAGAAAATGGGGTAGCCCCTGTTGGTGTTTGTGTGCTTGTGTGGTAAGCCCATAGAGCTGGATTAATATGGAGGTGCCATTCTCATCTAGATTTGTGAACTATGTGGTGCCAGATTTTTAAGATCACTTTGTTGGATGCTTTTGCCTGTCCATTACCTTGGGGGTAATAGATTGAAAACTAGTGCTACATGATTTTGAACTTAGAGAAAAGATATTTTAGATCCTTGTTTTTGAACTACCCCCATTGTCAGTGATTATTGAGGAGGGTACACCATACCTTCAGGTGATGTAATTCAATATGAACGTGGCTACAGATTTTTTGTTGGCTATGGTTAGAGGTACTGCCTTGACCCACTTAGTGAAATAATATGTAGTAGTGATAATGAACTTATGTCCATTCGATGAAGAAGGATGAATCTGACCCACCAAATCAAAGGCCCATTGCTAAAATGGCCAGAAAGTGATGAATGAAATTAGCTCCTTTGTGGGAGCATGAATCAGATTCTCATGAAGTTGATTGTTTACAAGCCTTAGCATATTGTGTAGCTTCCTTTTCCATAATGGGCCAATAGTAACCAGCTCTAATAAGCTTATGGGCTAGCATTAGGCCCCTCAAATAAGATCTATAGATGCCTTCATGCACCTAAGCTAATGCAAACTTAGACTCATCGAGTTCTAAACACCTAAGGAGGGTATCATCTAGATCTCACCTATATAAATCATCAGCTATGATAACGTACCATGAAGCACTATGAATTAGGTGACATTTCTCATTTCAGGTGTAAGTGTTTGGAACAATATGGTCACGGAGGTAGGAATAGATATGATGGTAGTGGGATGAATTATCTCTAATGACTGAATAGATCATCCTAGATTTAGGGGTGTCATAGGCTGGGTAGCATAACATCTCCACCAGGAATTCATGTCGAAAGTCATTTTTTGGCATTTGTAGCATAGAGGAAAGAGTAGCCATGGCATCAACTACTTTGTTGTCTGCACTTGGAATCTGCTAGAAAGTGACATGTGCAAAGTACTTTCTTAGGTCATTGACCATCCATTTTTAAGGTACCAATTTGTCATTGTTTGTCTGATAAATGTTATTAACCTAATTGATGACCAGTTGTGAGTCTCCAAAGACTTTTAGTTCATCTACTCGCCATTCAATGGCTATCTTCATTCCATTGATCAGGGCTTTGTACTTAGCGATGTTATTTGTACAAGGAAAAAACTATTCATAGCTTAACGTGGACCTCTAATCCATCCATATGCACAACATAGTAATTGCTCGCTCATTGAATCATGAAGATGAGTATGAATTAATCAATTTGCAAGATTCTATTGATTCAACCTGTTGCCTCCTAATTAGCTGGGATTTTTGAATTACTCTTACAACAAGAGCTAACAACCAAAAAGAAAAAACTAAGATGGAGGATTTTTTAAAACTTGAAAGATAAATGAATTGCAATTACTCTAAGATGAAGATGCAATTAATCTAAGAATGAAATGCAGATTTTAATCTAAGAACATGGAAAAGAGGTATGAGAATTAAGCTAACAACAATAAGCAAACTATATTATATGAGAATGCAATTAACTAGAAATGGAAATTGATCTAATTATGCAATGAAAAATTTAAAAGCATGAGAGAATTGAGACTAAAAATGGTTATAGTTTTGATACTCTAAAAATTGACTTCTTTTCGAATGAAGGAGAAGGTTCATAATATAGAAAATCCTGGGAAGAGGATGAAGAGTTTCTTGAAATGAAACGATTGACTCTTCATTTCTCTTTGAGACAAATATTGAGGAATTACTTAATTAAAAGAATGAATTATTGCCACATATGGGTGACCCTTCGAATAATTTAAATTATTAAATTCAATTGAGAGATAATCCATTCAAATAACTAAATAATATTAATTCCTTTTATGTGTATTAGCCAAATGGGGTGGTTTTAATATAATTTAAAGCATTTAGGACATTAGAATTAAATTAATTTATCATAGGGATTATTTAGCTAATAAATTCAAATACTTAGGAATTAATTATTGTGTAAGATTAATGCAATTTAGGGTTTTTGCAATTGACACCAAGTCAAATAAAGTTAGGTAGGAGAGAAAATTTCCTAGTAAAATAGGATTTTAATGATGTAAAATTGAATAAAATGAACCAAAATTGATTGAAACTATAAGGTGGCAATTTTGGGGTATTACATTTGCCCCTCTTTGAATTGATGTACAAGCAACGCATTGATTCAAAGAATAGTCTTATGTGATAGATGAGGTTTCAAGATTATCCCTAGAATGGAGCTTAACCCTCAGAAGTCAAGGTTAGGATACCAAGACACCAAAATAGATCAAAATGCAAAACCAACTTTAGAACGAAGCACGATTCTCCGAAGTCTAAGTTATATTGTGAAGACAACAATCTAATGAAAACTTGAGAGGAGACTGGAATAGGGCTTAGATTTCCCCATTGATCAAATGATGATAGATGCAGATATAGGACTAATCTTCAAAATTAGGGTTAGATTGCCCCAATATGAAGCTTAGCCCTCTGAGACTCAGGTTAGATTGTGTAGATAATGGTCCAAAAGAGATTTTGAGAGCCATCTCCAGAATGAAGCTTGACTTTCAAGAATTAGGGTTAGATTGCCCTAATACCTAATGAGATTTCAAGAACCATCTCCAAAACAAAGCTTGATCCTTGAGGATCTGAGTTATATTGCTCAGATACCTAAAAGATAAATGACAAGATGACAAGATATGATTCCTAAAGATGCCCCTAGATATGAGATGCCCCAAGTGGTGAGGACTTTGATTTAGATTAGATTGTTATGAGACTAGTTCAAAAAGATTCAATGATGAAATTATCATGCCCCCTCAGGAGTGAAATCAAAAGATGACATGTCATAAAGATGATTGACAACAAGAGGTTGCAGAGTAGAAGCAATCAGACTAGATTCAAGGAGCTACAGAAGCAATTTGGAGCAATTGGGAGGTCATGTTGACCAAGTTTGACCAAATTTGACTTGATGAAAACATTGAAGATCTTAAGAAGATGATGAGAAGATAAGAATCTGGTAGGAAAATGATGCCAGAAGGTCGACTACACAAGCCTATGATCCCAAAGGATCCCAAAATTTTAAAACATGATTTTGAGCCATCTAGAGATGTCAGATTTCAATTTTGATCCCAAAAATGGATTCAGAGTAGTCGATTTAGCCAAGGGTACAATTTTCATGCAAAACGGAACACTTTGAAAATTAGGTGAAAAAGTTATATAAGGCCCAAAGGGGTCATTTTCAAATCATTATTCACTTTGTCTTCTAGTGATTCTGAGAGCTCTGAGAGAGAATGGAGGGTGTTCCAGTGCATACACATCGATTCAAGCACTCCCAATGCCATAGACAACCTCCAGAGTATGACCCACCTATGAGTAGCCAATAAACCATCCTGCATTTCAATTTTTAACACTTTATTAAGTGATTTATGCTAGATTTAACACATTTTTAGGCCTAGTTCTTCCAATGTTGCATGAGGAAATGGTTTCCTCACACTGGCCTAGGTCACCTCTCACATGAGGAAATAGTTTCCAAACGTAGCTTAGGTCTTCCTCACTCGAGGATTCTCTATGAGCTTGTGCAAAGTGCCAGTTGATGTCAATGCGAGATTTCATCTTCTTGCGCAAGAAGAGATCTTGTTTCACGTGAGGGAATAGTTTCCTCCTATGAGAAGCTATTGCAATTTACAAAAGTTTCATCCAATTTTCTGTAGAAATAGCCAATTAAAACATTCCATAGTCCTATTTAGGATAGATGTGTAGCCTCATTTGTTGTTGTTGCTTTGATGTCATCATGTTGAGATACTGATCCAATGTCATCACTTGCTTTGTAGATTGACTTCCCAAATGTCGCATTCTAGTCACACCACCTAGTCATCACCATATTAGTACAAAGGTTGACCAATGGGGAGAGTGCCCATATCAAGGGGCTAGGATTGTCTTACTTGTGTGATATACCTAACATTCGGGTAAATCATAGTCTTCTAGGTGCATTGGTCGAGCGTTTCCATTCAGAGACAAACACATTTCATTTGCCGATGGGGGAGATGACAATCACTCCTAAGGACATCTATAGGATATTGAAGATACCCTTCCATTATGCCCATGCTGAGTATGATATACAGCTGAGGGTAGGTACACTGATGTTGAGGGCCATATTCAGAGATGATTTATTGATGGGTCCTGCCATCTCATGGGATGAGCTAGTCAGTAGATATGGCAGTGCCCACCAATTAGTAGTTGTTTTAGCCATATTCCTGAGTTGTTACTTGGTTCCTGATTAGGGCCAACATGGATTAGAGTGTGGCTAGGGTCACATGCTGTAGAGGATGCTGGATAGGCCAACCTTTAGATTCGGATGTGGTGAGTGCATGCTTGCACAGATATACCATGAGATGCACAAGGTCATGTATTGGAGCACCAAGACTATGGTTGCTAGAGTTCTTGTAATGTAGATCTAGGCCTGGGAGCATCTCCCTATTTGTAGGCCAATATTCCATGATACACGGCAGGCCCTTGAGCCTTATATTTATAGATATGCAGGTCCCATGACTCAAACAACATTGGGTAAGACTGAGCATTGGTGAGGATAGTTAGATGACATGGCAATAGTTGTGTGGAGACCTTGGGTAGCCACAAAGCCATGGGATGATGCTCAACAGGAGCTTTCACACATGTTCATCTCACATCCACTGATTGGACGTACTATTTCTATCATTGAGCATTTCTTACTTACACATGTTATGAGATAGTTTGGGAGACATCAAGACATCTCCCAAGAATACACTTCATATGCTCACTTCATTGATGAGATGAAGAAGGGCTGGCAGCCCAGGTTAGATCAGGGTAGATGCACTATTGAGGTGTGAGTACCTCCAGCCCAGTGGGACTACATGGTGGATTTCACCAATGCAGCAATGATGCCTGCATATTGAGATCACCTCCTGGCACACCCCTTCTTGAGGTTCACAAATCCTATCAAGATGGGATAGAGAGCACAGTAGTAGCCCACACAAAAGCAACTTTCACAGCAACAACCCACACAATAGCAACCTATACAACAACTGCAAGGACAATAGAAGTAGGTACCTACCTAGTAGTAAATACCATTACATCAGCCTAGGCAGAGAGTATTAAGGCCTAGGACAGGGAAACTAGACATCCCCACTAGATAGATGGGGTTAGATGCAGGTGTTGGGAGAAATGGGATCTAGCAGAGGTCCACTAGACAGAGGATAGGAGGTACCTCACATCAGCCTCCTCCTGACAAGGAGGCATAGGGTGTTGATATTGATATGTTAGATCAGGCCACATAGGGGCTAGTACAGCTAGCACAGGTACAAGAGGCTCTCAGGAAGAGCTAAGAGAGAGTGAGATAGGTGTAGCAAGAGAGCAATGATTACCACACCTAGGTCATCATCTAGGAGACACGAGTGGTAGACAAGGACCGAGAGATTAGAGAGCTCTAAGAGGAACTAGCGAGGTCATGGCTAGAGACTAGATATGAGTCTACTTAGGTAGCCTACTACTATGCGGCATATGTTGACATGGTTCTAGATCTATTAGAGCAGGTGCCTCCATTTTTTGAGTACACTGGAGCACCATAGGGACCTCCACCTCAACCACTGCCATAGGCACTAGCACAAGAACCACCACAAAGACTGATGCCTCCTCCTCAGGGACCACCATAGCAAGCTCCTCCCCCTCCACCTCCTCTAGGTGGTAGTGGATCATGATGTATATTATAGCCCATATTTTGATACTGTGATCGAGCAGCACCATTCTTTTTGTACATGACATTGATCGACTGTGAGATACATATGAGATTGCCTCTTTGACATCATTGTACTTGTTTATATATTTCTTTAATGTTGATGTTCATGTTCTATGAGATGTTTCTTAGATGATTTAGATGTATGGATTAGATATGTATGAGATGCACATGCTTTATTTTATGATATGAATATGCACATGTTTTATTTTATGATGGCATATGAATATGAAATGTGAAATGTGATGATGGATGGTAGATAAATGAATGTAATGTATGATTTTATTCATGCTTATAATGGATGAAAAAGGAAATGAATATGTAAATGTATATAGATTTTATGGATGTAAATGGAAATGCAATGTACATGCAATGTATGTGATACTAATCATCTCATGTAGGATGTAGAAATATATGACAGGTACTAATCAAAAAGATATTTTGAAGATCGAGAGCGAGGATCAGACACTTATACAGCCAAGATGAAACTAGGACAAAAGATGAGAACCTTCGATGAATAGATCTAGAAGAAGGAAATCAAGAGAGCACCAAAACACTATCTCAATGCAAGCCTACAATGAAAAAATGCAAGCTTAAGCTAGATGCAAGCCTACAATGAACATGCAATTCCTAGGACTTGGTTGTTGGACTCATTGTATTATCATCATAGAGTTTTTAGGTACGGGATGATCGTAAGATGCCATACAATCCTCACTGACATTACAATAATGAAAATATGAATATGACATTAGTCTTAGATTTTTGGGAATGAGGTGTAAGGATTAAGGCACAAGGAGCCCAAATGACCTGAACACCTATTCCTTTTGATTTACCAAGTTAACATAAGCATCAAAGAATAGCTGCTAGAATGACCTGAATATTTCTTTCATACAAACATGCCAGACACATGAGAGTTCCTTCTTTTTCCAAATAATGCTTGCAGTGACCCTTACGTTCACTTAGCAGGATGAGTGTTTACAATTTTACTTGTAGCAGAAAGAAGTCGCTCAAAATAGACAAGGAGAAGAACCAACCTCACAAAAGTTTCCATATAAAAGGAATCAAGGTACGCATGGCCATCCAATACATGATAAAGGCTCTTACAAATGGACACCCCTCTTATGTGAATTCTTTGGATCATTGGAACTAAACTAAAAAATATAAAGCAAAGGAAAGATCATGCCCCCAGTCTTTGCTTCTCTCGGTCAAGAAGACATCTTAGAGTTTCTTTGTGAGGAATGATAAACAAAAAGACAAACACACAAGAGAAAAGCTCAGCATGATCCAAAGAATTACAAAGTCATTTTTAGTTTTAGTTTAAGTGGATTGATGTCGAATCAGAAATGTACAATGTTTGAAGTCTTAATGGAATAGAGAAAACAAGTAGATGCAGTGAGAACCACTGGTGACTGTCTCAAGAAATGAAGTCTCAAGGAGATATCAAAGCACTAACCAAGTATCAATAGGTAGACCTAGTGAGAATCACTAGTGACTGATACAAGGAGGATTCTTGAAAGAGAGAACCAAGCACGAATGAAACATTAGTAGGCAGACGTAGTGAGAACCACTAGTGACTGATGTAAGGGAGAGATCCTAAAAGAGAGGGGTTTGAATGAGAGCTAGGTATTAGTAGGAAGACACATTGGGAACCACTGGCGATTGATACATGAGAGATCCTCAAGGAGAGAAATCTCAAAAGTAGCTAGGCATTAGTAGATAGATGCAGTGAGAACCACTAGTGACTAATGCACGAAAAAAACTTCCAAACATGATAGGACAATGTCCCCTAGACCAAGAGGGTGCCCACAAGTGTGACTAGTTCCAATCCATGAAGAGTCAAGAAAAATCTCAAAGATAACTAAAAGCAAGAGCATGAGCTAGAAAAACTAAAGCAAGAAATAGACTAAAGTAGGAAACAAACTAAAGCAGGAAAGCAAGAGCTAAGCGGTGCTGCAATAGGTATAGCATTGGGAAACAAGTGTTGGATATTGCTAATGCATGGGTGGTGATTGAGATATTTAATATGTTTAATCACTATATTACTTAATTGGCACTCATACTATTGTTATTTTTGTTTTGTCACTGATGTCAACATATGCTTTTATGAAGGAACCAGACTGGTAATCACAGTGTATGGAAGGTGTACAGATGTTTCAGATGCTACAAAGTTAGAAGAGAGTTCAAATGGATGTTGTGATCTTATATCTAAGATCACATCATTAATGGATGGATAGTAAGAAAGATACAACTATTTTGGTAAATATTGGTCACTGGACTGTGACAGTGAGAATTGACGGAGTTAGTCTTTGAGTTTTTGGTATAGATTTCAGAGGAATTAGATTCAAGGTATGCGATCTTGAAGGATGATGATAGAGGTACTGATGGATGTTCATTGGTTAGTGCAAGGTACAAAATGATTGGTGATGTCATCTATGGTGTGTGCTCTAGTAATGGCTTATTGTGAAGCTGACTTAGGGAATGAAACATGTGTTTTGTTTGACAAGCATAATTCAAGGATGAGAGTCCTTAATTATTGTAATGTAATCATTGTAAACCTATTTTTTATACTGTGTGTATCTTAGCAAGGGCCTATGTAATTTTTTGTCATTAGGAAAGCCTTATGGGCCGACCTATGCTTGGTAAAATGTAATAAGGTATAAATAAAAGGTCTTTTCTTTGGAAGAGACATGGATGTGATAAGATGATGAAGGGTGCTCCCCTTAATACCACAAACACATGACAAAAATAGAGAAACAACAACAATATGCAAGAACAGAAAATGGGCTTCTTATTATCTCCACAAATGTGGAATTGCAAACTTTCAGAATTACAATATGCAAAGACACATGGGCATTTCCCTTACAATATTTTGTAGGAAAAAGCCTTGAATCAATACCTAGATCTACTACCCAAAACTATCCCAAACTGCCTAAGACAACACTACAACCTTCCTTATATAGGCAATTTTCCACTGCCTTGAAAGGTTCCAAAAATTTTAGCCAACAAGGCTGACCAAACTTAGAATTATTTTATTTTCCAATTTATTACATCAAAGTCAGCTCAAAATAACTTTTGAAACCTAAACAGAAATTTTGAAGGAAAATCATTTTCTGCCATTTTAGGTGACCCAACTTCCAAAGACCATAAGTCATCGCTAGTTGACTCAATTGACTGTTATAACCCCATTCTAGAAAGGTCGTGAAGCTCTCTATAGGCTTGACTTGTGCAAGCACCTATCACCCAAATTTTTGACCTCATCCAAGGCCTCTAAAGCCTTCAAAACTGAGTTCAAAGTTTCTGTACCTTGTTGCCAATACTAAAATTTTTTAATTTCTACAAAGCTAGACTTGTTATGTCAATGAAACTTTACTGGTAGGCTAATATGACCAAAATGAACCTCTAGGGAAGAAATTAGAACATTCTGAGATCACATGAAAAACTTACTAAAAATAGAAAGTTTCCATAAATAGCAGCTCTACACAAGATATCCATTATTGAATACAAAAACATAAATATTTTTGGGTGATGCAAGATTTCTCTTACACCTAGGATGCTCCTGCATTAGACACCCAAGGTAATTTGAGAAGTGACCCTGTCATGACTTAGGTGTGTAGAGGAAAACCAAGATGGTTAACCTCCTCCTTTGTTAGCCATGACGAATCTTCAATAGGTCATCCTTTCCATTTGACCAAATACTCTTCATGTGTCTGATTCCTCGTGCTTTTTCCAACATGACTATCCATTATGTCTTCAATCTCCTTGATATCTGAACTGGTTGCTAAAATATTCCACTGTGCTACTATAACATCATCTTCAGCACCTTCTTCATGATACTCTATCAGATTTGAAACATTAAATATTGGTGATATATTCAACTTAGTAGGCAACTCAACCTCATATGCATTTCCTAAATCATGCTTCTTTAGTATCTTACATGGACCAAACTTCTTCATTTTCAACTTGTTATATGTACCAACCAGAAATCACTCCTTCCAAAAATGAACCATGACTTCATCTCCAACTTGAAATTTATTATGCCTCCTTTTCTCATCTTCCTTAGCCTTATACTATGCATTCATCTTGGTAATATGCTTCCTCACCTCCTCATGGATGTTCTTCAAATGTTCTACAAAATCCTCAGCTTCAACACTACTTATTTCTCATTTATCTATCTTTCTCAACTTAGATGCATTTATGGGACTACTCCCATATACAATCTGGAATAGTGATTTACTAGTGCTCCTGTTGACAAAATTATTGTATGCAAATTCTACCTATGGTAAAAACAAATCCCATCTCGTTGGCTTATCTCCAACCAAACATCTCAACAAATTTCCCAAACTCCTATTCACCACCTTTGTCTGTCCATCAGTCTATGGATGATGTGATGAACTAAACTTTAGATTTTTCTTCAACTTCTTCCACAATGTATGCCAGAAATATCCAATGAACTTAGTGTCCCTATCTGAAACTATACTCTTTGGCAAACCATGTAGTCTTACTACTTCTCTAAAAAACAATTATACTACATCAACAACATCATTAGTCTTCTTGTAGGGAATAAAATGTGCCATCTTTGAAAATCTATTAACTACCACAAAAATTGAATCATGTCCCCACTATGTCCTTAGTAAACTAAGAAAAAATTCCATACCGATATCCTCCCAAGGCTTCTATGGTACATGTAATGGCCGATACAACCTAGTATTTTGCTTCACTCCTTTTTCCATCTGACATACTCTGCAACTCTATACAAACTTCTTGACATGTTGCTGCAACTATGGCCAATAATAATTCTCACTAACCAAAGCAAGGGTTTTATCATGACCAAAATGTCCAGCCAATCCTCTGCTATGCTTCTCCTTGATGAGATTCTCCCTTATAGAACTTCTTGGAATGCACAACTGACTCCCTCTGAATAGCATATCATCCTGAATGATGAAATGCAACCACTTCATTTTGTCTAGAGTAATAGGTTCTTTACAAGCTTTCCAAGATTCACCAAAATCAAGATCCTCTAGATACAAATTCTTGAGTTACTTGAACCCAGCCACCTCAATCTGCATCTCTATCAGTAATAGTTGTCTTTTGCTAAGCACATTTGCAACCCTATTAGACTTTCCACTTCTATGTTTCAAAATAAATGTATAACTCTACAAAAACTCAACCCATTTCAAATGTCTTTGATTCAAATTTCCTTGACTATTCAAATATTGCAAAGCTTGATGATCAGTATACAAAAAAAACTCTTTAGGAAGTAGATAATGTCTCCACTTCTTCAATGCCTGAACTATAGCACAAAATTTTGATCATAAACAGAATATTTTCTCTTGGCATCATTCAACTTCTTACTGAAATAAGCAATAGGTTTACCTTCTTGGCTCATAATAGCTCCTATTGCAGTACCACTAGCATCACAATCTACTTGAAATGCTTTATTAAAATCTAAAAGTGCTAAATCAAGTTGTTATGTAACTTTCTATTTCAACAGCTTAAAAATCTTATCTACCCCATTAGTCTACTTGAACTCTTTTCTATCCCCTCTCATTATTTCAGTCAAGGGTCCCCAAATACAGCTAAAATTTATGATAAATTTTTTGTAAAGACTAGCCAAACCATGAAAAGATCTTACCTCAGTAGCACTCCTTGGTGTAGGCCATTCAAGGATAGCCTGTACTTTCTCTAGGTCCATTTTCAGACCTTCTGCTAAAACTACAAATCCCAAATACACTAACTCTTTCTTCACAAAATTGCACTTCTTCAAATTAATCAACAATTTCTCATCTCTTAGCTTCTCAAACACCATATGAATATGCATCATATGTTCCTCCAATGTCTTGCTAAAGATCAAAATATCATCTAGGTAAACAATGACAAACTTACACAGAAATTCTTTCAGAAACTCATTCATGAGCCACATGAAAGTTCTCGGTGCATTGGTTAGCCCAAAATGCATGACTAACTAGTCATATAGTCCTTCCTTTGTCTTGAAGGTAGTCTTCATTTGATCTCCTTCTCTGATCTGATTCTGGTGATATCCACTCTTCATATCTATCTTTGAAAAATACATAGCCCCACTCAAACAGTCCATAATATCATCCATTCATGGCAATGGAAATCAGTATTTGATTGTGATCTTATTTATTGCTCTAGAATCTATACACATCCTCCATTCTCCATTCTTCTTTGGTGCTAATACCACTGGTACAGCACAGGGACTCAAACTCTCTCGAATCAACCCCTTCTACAATAACTCATGTACTTGTCTATTCAACTCTTCACTTTCTACTAGTGTCATTCTGTGTGCTACCTTGTTTGGAAAATTGGCTCTTGGAATCAAATCCATCTGATGACTAATCTTCCTTACCAGTGGTAATCCATTAGGTACATTATCAGATATAATATCCTAAAACTCATTCAACAAATCTACAGCCTCTACAAGTACATCCTCTACTTCCTCCTTAACAGCTTTTGGAATTAAAGAAAAACACACATGCTCATGCCTGATACCATCTAAGAATTTCCTCCCATCAACAAAATTTATTCTTGAATTACTGCATATCTTTTCTTCGATCTTCTTTAATGGCTTTAGCTTATGTCACACTCCATCCTTTGTCAGGGAATAAGTATTCGCATGACCATCATGTACAACACATCTGTCAAACTACCATGGCCTACCCAACAACATGTGACATGCATCCATAGGTATGATATCACATAGTACCTCATCATGGTACCTTCCAATCTTGAACTTTACTAGGCACTATTCACTAACCATGACCTTGTGGTCATCCTACACCTAGGCAATCTGATATGGATGTGGGTGTTTCTATCTCTTGAGCTTCAACTTTGTCACCATCTCTTTTGATACCAAATTGTTAATCCTTTCACTATCAATAATCACATCACAACATTTACCCTCACACTTGTATCTAGTGTCAAACAGGCTCCTCCTTTGTTCAGGTTCATTCTCACCACTCAGCAGGACTCTTCTGTTAATCAAGATTTCTCCTCTTTTAGCATCTTCATAATTTGAGGATCTGGCATCTTCATCTACATGTGCCACTCTGGCTTGGCCTTCATTCCTCCTATCCATCTTTCCTTGGTTTTGAGGACATTCAAATGTCCTATGACCTTCTTCTCCATAGTGAAAACATGTTCCATGGAAGCATCCTCTTCTAGATCCTTGTCCTCTTCCTCTTCCTCTCTAATCTCTATTATTCTAATCTTGGAAATGATTGGAATTGTTTCCTCTCTAATTTTAATTTCTACTGGCCTCATCCTTATTTTTTAGATCTTCATTTCAGCCTCCATATGACCATCCACCAGATCATCCATGGAAACCTCTTCCATTTTGTTTTCTCTCGAACTTCTAGTTCAACTTTTCCTCTACTTTTAGGGAAAACTAGTATGCTTCTTCAATACTATTCATTCAAACTAGATTCAGCTCCTCATGAATGCTCGGCCTTAACCCATTAAGGTAATGAGAAAATTTCTCCTTCTTAGCTTCTACATGGCCTATTCTGATGAGGATTCGATAGAACTCCTCTGTATACTCCTGAACAGATCTTCCCGCCTGCTTCAAACTTTGCATCTTCTGCAGTAGCTCAAGCTCACAATCAACAGGAATGAACTACCACTTCAATTTATCCACCATTCGATCCCATCTTGTGATTTTATCTTTCCCTCTTCTATTTCACTCCAATTGAATCTCTTGCCACCAGATCTTTGCATGATCTTTTAGTCTAGCCTTCACAAACTTGACCCGATCAGGGTCCTCAATATCTTCATACTCAAAATATTCTTCTCATTCATTGATCTAGTCATCAATTCCTCTGGGTTAAGATTTCCTTAAAATGCAAGAACCTCAATCTTAGGTCTTTTTCGATCTTGGAAATGGCTTGAAAAAGTCTTTCTTCCTCTTGGTTCACAACTTCAACTTCTCCTTCTTGATCTTCTTCTTCAACTTCATCCTCACTTTTATCTCTAACACTAAGATTCACTCCTCTGTGAATCTCCTCTTGCAATGCTTGCACTTGTCTCTAGAGTGCTCTAACCTCAAGTGTTACAACACCAGCTCTTCTGCCATGTTCCCTTTGTGGAGGCATTTTTGCACTTCTCACTAAAACCCTAACCACAGTCCTGGTGTAAACTACCTCACAATTGATGATCTGTTTGCACACTCAAGAACTCCTACTCTGATACCACTTGATGAAGGGTGCTCCCCTTAATACCACAAACACATAATAGAAATAGAGAAACAACAACAATATGCAAGAACAAAAAATGGGCTTCTTATTATCTCCACAAATGTGGAATTAAAAAAATTTAGAATTATAATATGCAAAGCCACATGGGCATTTCCCTTACAATATTCTATAGGACAAAGCCTTGAATCAATACCTAGATCTACTACCTAGAATTGTCCTGAACTGCCTAAGACAACACTATAGCCTTCCTTATATAGGTAATTTTCCACTGCCTGGGAAGGTTCCAAATTTTTTAGCCAATAAGGCCAACCAAACTTAGAATTATTTTATTTTACAATTTATTACATCAAAGTCAGCTCAAAATAACTTTTGAAACCTAAATAGAAATTTTGAAGGAAAATCATTTTTTTCCATTTTAGGTGACCCAACTTCCGAAGACCATAAGTCATTGCTAGTTGACCCAATTAAATTTTATAACCCCATTTCAGAAAGGCCAAGAAGTGCTCTACAAGATTGACTCACACAAGCGCCTATCACCCAAATTGTCGATCTCATCCGAGGCCTCTAAAGCCTTCAATACTAAGTTCAAATTTTCTGTAGCATGTTGCCAATACCAAAAATCTTCAATTTCTACAAAGCTAGACTTGATCTATCAATGAAACTTTACTAGCAATCTGATATGACCAAAATGACCCTCCAGGGAAGAAATCAGAACATTCTAAGATCAGATGACCAACTTATGAAAAATAGAAAGTTTCCATAAATAGTAGCTCTACACAAGATAGCCCTTATTGAATACAAAAATAGAAATATTTTTGGGTGATGCAAGATTGCTCTTACACCCAGGATGCTCCTGTATCATAAGAGTGATATAAGGATGTAGCAAATTTGTGTTTTCTATATATAGAGCAGAGGATTATTAGGACTTCATTGGAATTGATCAAGTAAAGATAGTTGCTGGCAAACAGTTCAAAATATTGTGTATTTCTTGATATACACTTGTTGCGAACTAGTGAGTTTAGAAGGTGGACTTAACCTTCTTTAGGCAGTGAGCCTTCTTTGTTCTTGACTCCTAACAGGGTCTTTCATCTAACAAGGACTATGTACTGTAATGTTTCAATAATCTACTAATAGGGCTATATCTTCTAACAAGAATTACTATACTCTCAGCACATCATTAGTGGGTGCTAATTCCCACCAGGGTTTTTAGCTTTAACAAGGTTTCCCCGTAACTAGAATATTGTGTTATTGTGTTGGCATTCATTGTGTGCATTAGATCTGATATTGATAAGCTTAAATTTTAAAGTTTAATATTATGTCATACAATTGATTCACCCCCCCTCTTAGTTGTATTATGGATTGTTAATCCTAACAATTGGTATCATATCTTCTGGTCCTAAGAGAGAAATCTTAATAGAGTGAGGTGATCTTGGAAAATGGCATACTATAGGAGGGATAGTCCTAAGTTTGATCTTGAAAACTTTGACAGTTGGAAAAATAACATGCAAACACATTTTCTATGCTTGGGCATAGACTACTGGATGATTGTGAAGAAGGAAACCTTGAAAGCTAAGAATGACATATGGTCAGACACCGATGATGAAAAGAAACTATTTTCATGCAACATGGTCACAAGAGAAGCATTGATTAGTGCACTATCTGAAGGTGAGTTTACTAAAATTAAAGATCTGGATTTAGCACATGATATATGGAATAGACTAGAGGCACTCTATGAAGGAAAAAAATATACCAAACAAGAAAAATTGCAGATTTAGAAGAAAAAAATGGAGAAGCTACAAATGAATGAAGATGAAAGCATTAGAGCCTATGTTCAAAGGGTTATAGAAGCTATGGTTGGAATCATTAATTGTGGTGGTACTTATGATGAAGATGAAGTCATTGTAAAGATTTTCAGATCTCTAACTCCTACTTACAAATTCAAGGCAATGTTAATTCAAGAAACTATACCCCTGACTCCAAACTTTAGCAAAGAGATGTTGATTGAAAATTTAACCACCTTTGAAGCTATGAAATTAGGAGAAGTTTCTCCTAAAGCTGAATCTACATTTAGGGCATCCACACACAAGAAACTATCTGCACTGTTGAGTATAAGCAAAGAAGACCTGGGAGACGAACTTGGTGAATATGCTGAAGAATGGGAGAAGATAATGGAAGAAGAAAAGAAGATGGATGAACTTGTTACACTAATAGCTAGAAGAGAGAAAAGAGAAAAGGGATAATTTGAAGGAAAATTACCTTTGAAATTTTTATCATGCAATAAGGTAGGTCATTTTGCATCTAGATGTCCTACAAGAGTTCCAAAATACAAACCTGATTATGCAAAGATTAGAAGAGATAAAGAATGTTATTATGCTAGTGAAGGAATCTCTGATGATCATGATGGTTTAGACAATGGAGAGATTGGATTTTCTGCTATTAAGAATGAACCAATTCATGAAGAAAAAACCTCAGTATCTCATGTTGACAAGAAGACTGAATGGATAGTTGATAGTGGATGTTCTCATCACATGACTGGTGATAAGAACAAATTTGTTAAATTAGTAAATTATGATGGAGGTGTTGTAAGATTTGGGGATAATCTCCCAAAATCCATCATAGGAGTAGGATTCATCACTTTGGATGGAAATACTAATATAGACAATGTACTACTTGTTAAAGAACTAAAACATAACTTGTTGAGTGTCGAACAGTTGATGGATAAAAACTTTCAGTTAAGTTTTGTGGATGGTAATTGCTTTATCAAAAGCAAGGTGTTGGTGTTTCAAAACGGCTTATGCTCTTAGGCTACCAATATAGCCTCAGAAAGATTTTAGGAGTGGTTAGTTCCAAAATGTAGAAGGATCTTAGGGTAATTGGACCAACTATAGGGACAAGACTGCCCTCTTCACTTTTGGCTCTGCAAAACCAAGGCGGGTGCACCTAACCTAGTGAAAAATATACCTTACACAACAAAGTCTAGGTTGGTATAATAGATGATAGCAAGAAAGTACTAAATGCCAACCTTACATTCATTGACTCTCCATTGCTATGGGGTAACAAAACCACACAACCAAAGATTTAAAACTTAAAATGGTTCTTGATTTTAGGATTTGGATTGGAACAACTTCGATCAGTATATGTTAACAAGAAAGCTTATTCATTTAGGCCAATGCCTCATCCATTGGGAAAGATTTCTTAGACACAAGAGATACACATACTAGAGAATATCTGAGATTCATAGCCATAAATACATTTACCACAATCCTTACTACTTACAAAGAATCCTTATGTAGACAAGTGTAAACTCATATCCCATCTAGAGCATCATTTAATCCAATCCTAGATCAGAAATCAAGAATGAAGATACATACATAAAATAATATACAATGAACTAGAAAGCTCCAAGCCTACCTAACTTGACACAAAGGAGAGAGAAGAATCATATATTTGTATTAAGTATGATGAATCCTTTTTGTGCATACAATCAGTCATAAGAAACCATGCTTGCAAACTATAGCTTAGACTTGCAATTTTTATCTCTCATTAACAAGCACTGAAACAAAACTATTACAACCCTAACCGAGAACAGGGCTCACCAAGAAAGAGGTCCTGAACACCTAACTCCCAATGCCTTTGAATGATCATGAAAAATCCTTCATATCTCTAGGATTGCAACAAGCAACTAATGATCATTCAAAGAAACAATTCAAAATCACCTAACTCAAACAAATAATAAATGTAGACAAGATAGGCTCCAAGCGCATGGCCGGTGAGATAAAAAATCATGAAACTTTGCAATTGAGCTGACCATATACTAGCTCCAAGGACAAAAAATCATCACAGAAGCCTTGTTAATTCTGGCTGCAGTAGAGAATGCATTACCAACCTGTCAATATTTCCTTAGCAGAGGCTCACAAGGACATAATATCCTACTAGAACAACTACCAGGATCATCTTCAAAAAATTCTCACCTGCAACCGAGCTGGAAATGACTAAAAATGGTCCTGTGTTATAGCTCTTTTAGTGCACTATCTCCAAACCCTATAGAAACCCTCAAAACATTTGAAAACTAGTGGCAATGGTCATTTGATCCATCTTTAAAACATGCTCATTGATCCATTTCCTCCCGGTCCATCAGACGGTTCCAAAATATTAACATAACTGTTAGCTGGGCCCCAACAAGACATTAGCCAAATCATCAATCAACAACCAATCAGAAAAGAGCACATCAATAGCACCTGGCGGAGAGGACCCATCGCAAAGCATTTCATCTACCCTTTGCATTGGACATTTGTCCCTGCACCATGATGCTAAACCTCATGTATGTTATTCAAATGGTAGAATGATGGCCACACGATCCTACAGTACTTGAATCATCTAGAGAAATAGGACCCACTAAACACATCACCTACTCTTGTTGAATCACAAACTACCACGTCACAAAGACTGGCAAGTGGACCCCCTCTGACAATCTTTCTCAGCACCGAAAACCCTGACAACCGCCAGATCAAAATTTATTTCACCAATAGGAAGCTGCCATTTCTACAACACCTGGTAGATGGTCCCATTGCATCACTATCCCTTTAGCCAATAAAAATGTACACATTAGCTCCACCTGTTAGAAGACCCATCCTGACTTCAGTATCAAAAAAAGATCAATGGTTGTCGCTAAAGCGCTGACCTAAATATCAAGCATTTTTCATCAGCGATGTAACGACGACCATAAGATCTTATTGGATAATAACCCTTAAAAAAGAAACAAGCCCCACTGAAACCTCCTCGTCACCCATCCATCAACCAATCAAAACTCAATAAATAAGCACCACCTATCATAGGACCCACCTTGCACACTGTCACCTGAGAAAAGTAAAATCGACGCCTGGCATAAGATCTCATGGCTCTGACAGATCCCATGAAATCATACACCAATCATAGATCCTCTATGGATGTCAGGACCCAAAAAGGACATGCTAGAAACTAGGTCCCACTAACATGTTCCACTTCATCATGCCTTGACCAATAAGAAATGAACACGGTGGTGTGACCTGGCACTGGACCCACTGCAGAGCTCAGCCTTTAAGAGAAATCAATGGCTATCGTGAAAGCGTGATGTTAAAACTCTGGCATCTTCATCCAATAGTATCACAACAACTGTAGATCAAATTTTCTCCTTAGACTACCAGCAAACCTTGAGGATGGGCCTGCTAGGATAGGTGGTCGGTTTTCACTATACCGCATGTTAGGGAATCTGACAACAGTTAGTCTAGCGGTGCAACGACAGCCACAAGTTAAAAAGATTTATTACTTTGGAAAAATTTACCATGGGGACCTAGGTTTAGGATAGGAAATATTAAAAGGGGGTCTCGAAAACTTTATCTAACCACAAAACACATTACATAAACATTTTAAAAGGCACATGCGGATTTTGAGAATTTAGTGAGCCAAAAAGGTAACGTGAAAATATAACAGAACTTAAGACCAGTTAGGGTTTTGGATCAAACCTAGGGTTTTTTGGATTTTTGAAGGCATACAAAGGGTTTTTACCCTAGCACCTAGGGTTTTCTATAATTTGATGAAATTTGCAACCTAAAGACATGAAAATATGCAGAGGGACTCAACACCAAAACTAGGAAGACATAAAAACTTCAAAATTTTGGTGGGGGGGTGGGGGACAGGAAAAAATAGAGAACACTACCAATAGTGGCTCATCCTCAAGGACATGTATCTCCTACAAATACAATGAGTAAGCTAGAATCTCCTGGAAGAGCAGACCAAATCAAAACTTCGACCCAAAAACAACACGACTATACAGAGGAAAACCCAAACTACTGCTCATGGAAAAGATACTTCAAGAGAAGTAAAACTTTAGGAATATTCCATGAACAGGCAATTCCAAAGTACCACCAGTCAAATCCTTCAGGACATAAGAATCTGTTCCCCATTTTCTTTCAATAAGATAAGGGCCCAACTAGATAGGATCAAACTTCCCATGCTTTCCTTTGTCTTCTAATCTTGCTTTCCACATCAGGACAAGATCATCTACTTCAAAACTTCTCTGGGTAGCCCTTTTATCAAACAAATTCTTACATTGCCTCTGCAATCTTTCATTTCTTTCATGTGCATCTCTCCTTACCTCATCCAACTAGATCAACTCATCCATCCTTACCCTCATCTCATCATCTAAGTCTTCATCATATGCCTAGATAAACTTATACATCTGCAATAGATTATTTTGAGGCAATCTAGCATTTATCCCATACACTAAATCAAAGGGAGCACAACCTATAGCCTTCTTTACAGTTACCCTGTCAGTCCACAATGCCAACCATAACTTTGAGTCCCAAGATTTCTTATTTTTATCCAATACTCTCTTGAGAATCTTAATTAGACTTTTGTTACTAGACTCAGCCTGGCCATTTCCCTATGGATGATATGGGGAAGAGAATGAAATGTGTGTCCCATACTACTGAAAAAAGTCACTAAATTCTTGTGATGTAAAACACATTGCATTATCAACCACAAAAACCTCTGGGCAACCAAATCTGGTAAGAATATTTTGCATTACAAAATTTGTCACAACTTTGCTAGTAGCCTTTCTAGTAGGGAGAGCTTCAACCCATTTGGTAAAATAGTCTGTTGCCACTAGTATATAAGAATTTCCACCACTAGATTTGTTTGGAATTTCTCCAATAAAATCTATACCCCACTTCTAGAAAGGAGCCTGAACTACAACAGGCCTGAGTGGCAAATTCCCATTAAATTTTAACTTACCAGCAAATCTTTGACATGCATCACATTTTCTTACAAACTGATGTGTATCTTTAAACATTGTAGGCCACTAGAATCCAGACCTAAGAATCTTGTGAGTTGTGGTCTTTTCCATATAGTGCCCTCCACAAACACCTTGGCGCATTTCATCTAACAAGGCTTTGGATCTCTCATGGTCTAAGAACTTTAGTAATACTCCTTCATTGCTTCTCCACCACAATTTACCATGTATAATAACATACCTTGCAGATTGCAACTTGATAGTTCTCCTTTTGTTTTCATCCATTTCAGGGGGAAAAACCAATTTTTGCAAATAACCAATAACATCCTTGTACTAGTCACAGTAATCCATATCACAAATATATGGCCTTTGTTCTTCCTCTAACATATTTACATGATTGGCAACTAAGTTGCTTTGTGCCATTAAATTTTCAAGACCTAAGCCTCTTATCAACTTTGTAACCTAAATGTCAATGTTAAATTCATGGATCCTATTGATCCATCTACATCTTTTCCCTGAAACCTCTTGTTGTACCAATATATCCTTAATTGCAGCACTAGGAACATAAGCAACCACCTTAGCTCCTACAAGGTAACATCTAAAAGCCTTGATTGCCTTGACCAGGGCATAAGCCTGCTTCTCAGTAATGTCATATTTTAGTTCTACTGCTTGTAGGGATTTTCTAAAAAATGATATGGGTTGTTCATATCCATCTGAATTCTTCTGCAATAAAACTGCTGCAACAATATGACAAGAGGCAAAAGAAAAAATCTGCATGGGCTTATCATAATCAGTTGTTCTTAAAATTGGAGCATCTTTGATGGCCTTTTTGATACTTCTAAAAGATTCATCTGCTTCTTCATTCCATTCAACCTTTGTCTCTTTTTTCAACATTCTAGAGATGGGGATATTGATCTCTGCAAAATTTGTAACAAATCTCCTTAGAAAGTTGACCTACCCAAAGAATGATTGTATTCCTTTAACATTTCTAGGTGGGGAAAGCCTATCTATAGCCATAACCCTCTTAGGGTCAATCCTTACTCCATCTTTAGACACAATATGTCCCAAGAGTTTTCCTTCCACAACACCAAAAGCACACTTTTTTGGATTCAAAGAAACCCCATATTCCAAAGCCCTGATAAAAATCTTCTCAAGATGCTCACAATGCTAACTTTCCTTCTCTGAATATGCTATGAGATCATCCTAATATACTACCAAAAAAAAATTTATAAAGTCTGCAAAGGCCACATCCATAGCCCTTTGAAAAGTGGCACCGGCATTAGTCAACCCAAAAGGCATTCTAACATAAACATATGTTCCCCAGGGGGTAGTGAATGCAGTCTTAAACTACTCTAACTCCTTGACCATGACCTGATTATATCTAGAGAAGCCATCCATCATGGACATTAGGTCTGATCTAGTAACCCTCTGCAGCATATTTTCCATGTTAGGCAAACCATAATTATCCTTCAAAGAATTGACATTCAGATTTCTAAAATCAACACACAACCTAATGTCACCATTCTTTTTTCTGAATGGAACCAAGTTTGACACCCAAGTAGAATGTCTGACAGGTTTGATGATCCCAGCATCTATCATCTTTTTCAGTTCATCCTACATTTTTGGTGCCAAGGTAGGATTCACAGGTCTTAATTTCTACCTAAAAGGTTTGGTACCTTCTTTCAGTGGTATCTCATGTTGGAACAGATCTTGTCTATAGGCTTTCAAATCATCATAAGACCACGCAAAAAACATGTCTAAATTTTTTGAGAAGGTCAATCAGATTTTTTCTAGTTCTTGGGGACAAAAACCTACCTATATAAACATTTTTGGGTATTTGACTTGTTCCTAGATTTATTTCCTCCAAATCATTGATCTTATCAACAAATTTAGTAAAACAAGCCCTTTCTTTATTATCAAATGCTCTCTCAAGAGCAACCAATCCCCTTGGGATCCTATTTGACTTCAATTGCAAAACTTCTTTCCCAAGAACATTTTCTTTCCCATTTCTAATGTCAACATAAGTGCTAAAATCCATCTCCTGACCACCAAAATGAGACTCACACTGCAAGAATCTTAGTATATCCTGATCATCAGAAAATACTTGCCAATTTTCAACATTGTCTAGGATAGAAGGCCTATACATAAACTCAATTTCAGATATCCCCACAAAGGTGATATCCTTTGGCCTCAGTGCTATGTTTTCCAATAAATCAGCCATCCTATTTTGGCTTCTATCCACCCAATCAATACCAAAAGCACTGAAACCTTCAATTTCATCCCAAATAGTATTTCTATATTGTTTCAGTCTTTGATTCTTTGATGCATACTTCAATCTAATTTGAGAGATTAATAACTCAAAATCACCAATCGCCCTAAGATGTTTAATCCCATGTCTTGATGCTAGTCTTAAACCATTCAGTAAGGCCTCATATTCAACAACATTATTTGTGCAAGGAAACAAGAGAGTGAAAGAAAACTTAAAAGTTTTACCATTTGGGGATATCAACAACACTCCTACTCCATCACCTTCCTTTGAACTTTCTCCATCAAAATATAAAGTCCATAAGACATTACCTTTTGCCATGTTATCGTCATCATCAGCTAAAGGGACAGGCTTGACCTTTTCTTGCACCCCTTTCTCCTGAACTTGGAAAGAACCAATGTCAGTGTCCACAAAACAATTCATGTTATCTTCTTCATTCTCCTCAATCATACGTGGAGTTCTAGTTTCCCTTGACACCTTCACACTTTCTCCTCCAATGTTAAAAGTAGCAAAAGACAAGTCACACTGGATACTTCCTCCCATAGAAGCACTCCATCTCCTAGATAATAGCATCCCATACTATGGAGGGATATCAACCACTAAAACACTCATAGTTAGTTGTTTGTCAAGAAATGCTAATAATTTATAAGGCAAAGCCTTAATGGTACCAATAACTGGCACCTCTCTTGAGTCCATAGCTTTGCATCTTCCATGAGGTGTATCAACTTTCACTCCCAATGACTTCATAATCTCTACAGGCATGATAGTATTTGATGCTCCAGAATCAATCATGCAATTCTTCAATAATTTGCCATTTATCATAAGCAACAAAAAGAAAGGATCAACTATCCCTGATGCATTATTTACAACATTTGCATCCAAATATATCTAAGGAATCTTAGAGATGATTTCTTCATTTTTACTATCAAATGTGTCATCTAAAGAAGCCACATGCTTATCACTTCTACTCATCCCTTGGACTTTTGTAGAAGAAGCACCATTTACCCAATCCAAAACCTTCACCTTATGTTCTTCTATCCTCATCATTTCCAAAAGTGGAACTTTGACAGTCATTTGTGAAAGCAATTTAGTCATATCAATGGGAACATACTTCTGGTCATCCATGTCCCCCTTAAATGTAGTGACATCTTTATCCTCTATTCCGACAATCAAGTCAAATTTATCTTTGTGTAGAGACTCATCTCCCTTTTGGGGTATGGGAGCAACTACTTCTGATGTCCTTGCTTTACCCTTAGGTATTGCAATAGGCCCAATCTTCTTTTTTATTTTCACCTTACTAACAACATCAGCACCTTTCCCCTTTTCCTCAGGCTATTGTGTACTCCTTCCTGATCTCTTGATAAACATGCTTCCTTGTTTACCAATTGTATTTCCAACTATCCTGTTTCACAAATTGTAATTGCTCTTGGCTTGAGTGACCATGTTTGCAGTGATTTGAGAAATTTCCTCATCAGAAGGTCACCTTAAGGAAACATGATCCTCACATTTCACTATGCCACATCCAACATCATCAAATTCTTCCTCCTCTGTGGAGTCAACCTCATCCCATGCATGTGAAGAAGTCATTGAACAACCATTCTTATCATATTGCTCATCTTTTTCCTGGTTCTCAGATAGATTTAGGGCAATAACACAATATTCTGGACTGTGAGGAGATTAACAAGTAGCACACCATGGGACATCATCACTCATATTAATTGAATTTCTCTGCAAAGGATCAGGAATCCTATCATCAGGCCTATCCCTCTTAGTTGGAAAAATGGGCTTGCCATCTTTCCAGTGAGTATTGTATGGGTAATTTTGCATTCTTGGCTGCCTGCTAAAATTATTAAAAGTCGACCAGTCATTAGTTACAGCCCTATTATTTCTTTTTTCATCAGGCCTTAGAACCTATAAATCATTTAGAATTTGTTTTAGATTATCCTCCTCTTTGGGTTTTAAGTTTGCAAACCTTCCCATCTATTTCTTATTTTGTACTTGAGGCCTACAATCATCTCTTCTCCCCAATTTTCCTAATATTCTTCTATTACTCTCTTTGTTAATAGCCAACTTGTAAGCCTCCCCAAGATTTCTAGGGTTCTTATCCCTTAAAAGATACCCCATCTTTGCATCAAAAGCATTTAATTATGTCACAAGACACACCCTATCATCTAATCTGATAAATTGTAGGAGCCTATGCATAGCTTTTTGGAATCTTATATTAAATTCAAGAACATCTTCATTCTGATTTTTCTTTATGTTATTGAATTCATTCAAAATAAAACCCTCATTTATTTTGTCACCGTAATGTTCCTTGAAACAATTCTTAAATTCATTCCAAGACCCTATACTGGCATGGGTCAATCCTCTAAACCAATCCCTAGCATCTTTGGTCAGAGATTGTACAAATAACTTCATTACAACATCATCGGGCTCAATATTATAATCATCTATTATGTCAATAAAGTTCTTTAGATGTTCTTCACATGTGATGACATTGTTCCCATCAAATTTAGGAAGCTTCTTTCTAATTTCATTAGGAATTACATTTGGATAACCAGGAATACCAAAAAAGATAAGTTGTTTGTACCTTTCATGAATAGGACCTCCTTGAGGTGGATCCATTCCTTGAGATGTAGATGTCCTTGTGTTTGAAATAGAAAAAAATTTAGCAGTGCCCAGAGATGGGATGCCCTTTGTTTGAGTTGCAAGGTTACCATGATTTCCACCTTGTCCCAAAGAAGAAACAACAACATTTGAAAGTCCTGAAGTATGCTTGAGAAACTCAATCTTCTTCCTCATTTCTACAGCAGTAGCCTCCAATTCTTCTTTCTCAAGTTCTTTGGCCCACAATTCTTTCTCCTTTCTAGCCTTCCCAACATCTGCATCTAATCTCAACTCTTGATCTAAAGGGTCCTCATCATTAACATGTTAATTGATTGTAACTCCAATAGCTCTTTGTTTTCCTTTATCTCTAGGATTCCTTGTTTCAAATGTTTGATGGACAACAGGCAGTTCACTTGTCTGTTCAGGCATAGGAACATGATTTATAGCTTCTAGGTTTGAGAGTTGTCTTCTTAACTGATCAGCCCTTATCATGGCCTGTCTTACTTTGTCCTCTTTATCTTTTTCTCTTTGCTGTCTGATAGCAACCTATTCTTGGATTCTTCTTTCCAACTCATAAACTTCTTTAAAGATTTCTTCTGATTCTAGGAGAGTAGTCTCAGATTCATCATCTCCCACTTGAAACTATTCCTCATACTGGTTCAACCCCAAATCAATAGCCTCTTCATATTCTGAGACATTTTCTTCTTGACCAAGCTTGATTTGATTTTCTTGCCTTGTATCCTCTTTATGTCTCCAAGTATGAGACATATTTCTTTTCTTCCTTCCCCCCCTTGCCTAACTAGGCCTAGAAGTGCTTGGAATACCTTCTTCCAATCTGTCTTGAGGATTCTCCTTTCTTTGAGACCTAGTACCTCTGTAACTCATCTTATAAATAATTTGCTGACTAGCACTGCTGCAGAGATGTTTGAGTTGCCACACAATTATATTGGGAATCTTAAAATACTATTTCCTCACTAACAAGTATCCTAATGAGCTTGACAGGACAAGGGGGAAGAATAACCCTATGTTTCCAATGATGACCTATTCATTATTATAGACTTGTGTAACATTTCCCTAGTGGAGTCACCATCTTGTTGGTGTTTCAAAATGCCTTATGCTCTTAGGCTGCCAATATACCCTCAAACAGATTTTAGGAGTGGTTAGTTCCAAAATGTAGAAGGATCTTAGGGTAATTGGACCAACTATAGGGACAAGACTTCTCTCTTCACTTCTGGCTCTACAAAACCAAGGTAGGTACACCTAACCCAGTGAAAACTATACCTTACACACCAAAGTTGGGGTTGATATAATAGATGATAGAAAGAAAGTACTAAATGTCAACCTTACATTCATTGACTCTCCATTGCTATGGGGTAACAAAACCACACAACCAAAGATTTAAAACTTAAAATGGTTCTTGATTTTAGGATTTGGATTGCAACAACTTTGATCAGTATATATTAACAAGAAAGCTTATTCATTTAGGTCAGTGCCTCATCCATTGGGAAAGATTTCTTAGACAAAAGAGATACACATACCAGAGAATATCTGAGATTCATAGCCATAAATACATTTACCACAATCCTTACTGCTTACAAAGAATCCTTATGTAGACAAGAGTAAACTCATATCCCATCTAGAGCATCATTTTATCCAATCCTAGATCAGAACTCAAGAACAAAGATACATACATAAAACAATATGTAATGAACTAGAAAGCTCAAAGCCTACCTGACTTGACACAGAGGAGAGAGAAGAATCATATATTTGTATTAAGTATGATGAATCCTTTTTGTGCATATGATCAGTCGTAAAAAACCATGCTTGCAAACTATAGCTTAGACCTGTAATTTTTATCTCTCATTAACAAGCACTGAAACAAAACTATTACAACCCTGACTGAGAATAGGGCTCACCAAGCAAGAGGTCCTAAACACCTAACTCCCAATGCCTTTGAATGGTCATAAAAAATCCTTTATATCTCTAGGATTGCAACAAGCAACTGATGATCATTCAAAGCAACAATTCAAAATCACCTAACTCAAACAAATAGTAAATGCAGACATGATAGGCTCCAAGCACATGGCCAATGAGATCAAAAATATCAAACTTTGTAACTGAGCCAACCACGTACCAACTCCAAGGATAAAAAATCATCACAGAAGCCTCGTTAATTCTGGCTATAGCAGAGAATGCATGACCAACCTATTAATCTTTCCTCGGTAGAGGCTCACAAGGATGCAATATCCTACTAGAACAACTACCAGGATCATCTTCATAAATTCTCACCTACAACCAAGCTGGAAATGACCAAAAATGGTCTTGCATTATGGCTCTTTTGGTGCACTATCTCCAAACCCTACAGAAACCCTCAAAACATTTGAAAACTGGTGGCAATGGTCATTTGATGCATCTTTAAAACATGACCGTCGATCCATTTCCTCCTGGTGCATCAGACAGTTCCAAAATATTAACATAATGGTCAGCTAGGCCCAGAAAAGTCATTAGAAAAATCATCTATCAACAACCAATCAGAAAAGAGCACATCAGCAGCACCCGGTGGAGAGGACCCACCACAAAGGATTTCATCTACCCTTTGCATTAGATGGTTGTCACTACACCACGATGCTAAACCTCATGCATGTTATTCAAATGATATAATGATGACCACATGATCCTGGAGTACTTTAATCATCCAAAGAAAATAGGACCCACTGAACACATCACCTGCTCTTGTCGAATCACAAACTAGCACATCGCAAAGACTAGCAAGTGGACCCCCTCTGACTATCTTTCTCAGCACTGAAAACTCTAACAACTGCCAGATCAAAATTTATTTCACCAATAGGAAACTGCCATTGTTGCAACACCTAGCAGATGGTCCCACTGTCTCACTATCCCTTCAGCTAATAAAAAATGCACACATCGGCTCCAACTATCAGAGGACCCACCCTGACTTGGGTATCAAAAAAAAGATCAACAGTTGTCGCTAAAGCACTGACCTAAATATTGAGCATCTTTCATCAGTGGTGTAATGATGACCATAAGATCTTATTGGAAAATAACCCTTGGAAAAGAAACAGGCCCCACTGACACCTCCTCATCACCCATCCAGAAACCAATCAAAACTCAACAAATAAGCACCACCTGTCAGAGGACCCACCTTGCACACTGTCACCTAAGAAAAGTAAAATTGATAGCCGGTGTAAGATCTCATGGCTCTGATAGATCCCATGAAATCATACACCAACCGTAGATCCTCTACGGATTTCAGGACCTAAAAAAGACATGCTAGCAACTAGGTCCCACTGACATGCTCCACTTTATCATGCCTCAACCAATAAGAAACAAACACGGTGGCATGACCTGGTACTGGACCCACTGCAGAGCTTAGCCTTTAAGAGAAATCAATGACTGTATCAAAAGCACAATGTTAAAACTTTGGCATCTTCATCCAATGGTATCACAAAAATTGTAGATCAAATTCGCTCCTTAGACTACTAGCAAACCTTGAGGACAGGCCTGCTAGGATAGGTGGTAGGTTTTCAATATACCGCATGTCAGGGAATCTGACAATAGTCAATCTAACGGTGCAACGACAGCCACAAGTTAAAAAGATTTATTACTTTCAAAAAATTTACCACGGGGACCTAGGTTTAGGATAGGAAATATTAAAAGGGGGTCCTGACAACTTTATCTAACCGCAAAACACATTACATGAACATTTTAAAAGGCACATGCAGATTTTGAGACTTTAGTGAGCCAAAAATGTTACGCAAAAATATAATAGAACTTAAGACCGGTTAGGGTTTGGGATCAAACCTAAGGTTTTTTGGATTTTTGAAGGCATACGAAGGGTTTTTACCCTAGCACCTAGGGTTTTTTTCAATTTGACTGAATTTTCAACCTAAAGACATGAAAATATGTAGAGGGACTCAACACCAAAACTAGGAAGACACAAAAATTTCAAAATTTTAGGGGGGTGGACAGGAAAAAATAGAGAACACTACCAACACAAGGAAGGAAAATTGATTGGCACTGGTTCAAGATCTAGAGGTAATGTATTTGAACTAAACACATTTGGAGCCTCTTGTTTTGTTGCAAAGGTAGATGATAGTTGGTTATGGCATAGAAGATTCTATCATGTTAACTTTGATAACATTGTGAAAGAAAGTATGGCTAATGTAGTAAGAGATCTACCGATGATTGTGAAACCTTCTAACACTATATGCAGAGAATGTGTTATGGGAAAGAAAACTAAAAATAGTCATAAACGAAAAATATTTACATCAAAAGGAAAGTTGGATCTGGTACATACAGATCTATGTGGGCCTACAAGAACAAAGTCACGCTACAGTGAAAGGTATTTTATACTCTTTGTTGATGATTTTTCTAGAATGATGTGGGTGACTTATTTGAGAGAGAAATCATAAGCATTTGAAAAATTCAAGTTGTTTACAAAAAAGGTAGAGAATGAATCAGGATTGAAAATAAAATGTTTAAGATCAAATAGAGGTGGAGAGTTTACATCAGATTTATTCAATTCATACTGTGAAGAGCATGGGATAAAAAGACAAACATCTGCTCCTAGAACTCCACAACAGAATGGGATAGCAAAGTGAAGAAATAGAACTATACTTGATGCTACCAAAACAATGTTGATTGAAGGGAATGTATCTCATGTACATTGGAGAGAGGTTGTTGGAACAACAGTATACACATTAAACAAAATTCAAATCAGAGATGGTACAAGTAAGACTCCCTATGAACTACGGTTTGATCATACTCCTACTATAAAATACGTCATAATTTTTGGTAGAAAATGTTATGTAAAGAGGGATGATGAGAAAGGGAAGTTTGATGCTAGAAGTGATGAAGGTATCTTCCTTGGTTACTTTGTTAAGATTAAGGAATACAAATGTTTCAATCTGAGATTAAGGAAGATGGTTGAAAGTAACAATGTAAGAATAGATGATAAATTTTAGATACAAGAAAGAATGTATGACAACAGTCAGATATCAGAAGTAAAAGAAGCCACCAATGCTATCGAAGAAGAAGAACTTGTTGAGGAAGGAAGAAAAAAAGAGGCTTGTGATGACACAAGAAAGACCACTGAAACTCCGAAAACTCCAAGGTATGTAAAAAATAACCATCCTAAAAATCAAATTATTGGAAATACCAGTCACGGAGTGCTAACTAGATCTAAAGTTAGAGAAGAAATTTGTTTAATTTCCCAAGTTGAGCCAAAGACTAAAGATGAAGCCTTTAAAGATGAATCTTGGATAAATGCCATGAAAGAAGAATTAGATTAGATAAAGAAAAATAATACTTGGGAATCGGTGCCAAGACCTAAAAATAAAAATGTTATAGGAACAAAATGGGTCTTTAGAAACAAAATGGATGAAGAAGGAACAGTTGTAAGGAACAAAAAAAGACTAGTGTGTAAGGGATACTCATAGAAAGAAGGGATAGACTTTGAAGAAACATTTTCTCCTCTTGCTAGAATAGAGGTAGTAAGATTATTTATATCTTATGTTGCACACAAAAACTTCAAAGTGTACCAGCTAGATATTAAATCTGCATTTCTGAATGGAGACCTTGAAGAAGAGGTATACATAGAACAACTAGATGGATTTCCTCTATGTGAAGACAAAGACATGTTGTGCAAGTTAAAGAAAGCATTGTATAGGTTGAAGCAAGCTCCTAGGGATTGGTATGCAGTGTTGGACAAATATCTATTTGGACTTGGATTCAAAAAAGGTAATGTGACAATAATTTGTACATAATAGTAGAGGTATTAGTGGACGACATTATCATTGGAGGTAATGATGATTTGTGTAAGAAGTTTGCTAAAGAAATGGAAAGTGAATTTGAGGTGTCCATGATAGGTGAAATGAAATTCTTTCTTGGACTACAAATAACTCAAAATGAGAATGGTATTTTCATTTCTCAGACCAAGTATCTCAAAGAATTGCTTAAGAAATTTGGTATGGAAGATTGTAAACTAGTAGGAACACCTATGGTGACTAGAAACAAGCTAACAATTGATGAGAATCAAAATGTGTTTTTTAGACTTTGTATAGATCAATGGTTGTAGAGCTACAATATCTAACTCACACTAGACTAGATATTGCTAATGCTATTGGAATTGTGGCTAGATATTAGGTAGAACCCAAAGAGACTCATCTAGCTACTGTTAAAAGGATACCGAGGTATCTCAGTGGAACCATAGACTATGGTTTATGGTATGACAGGAATGATAGATTTGACCTTCATGCTTATACTGATGCTTATTGGGTAGGAAATATTGATGATAGAAAAAGTACAAGTGGTGGTGCATTTTTCCTTGCGAAAAAGTTGGTTTCTTGGCTAAGTAAGAAAAAAGATTGTATAGCTTGCAATCTACTACTAAATCAGAATATGTTGTTGTTGCTATAAATTGCACTCAAATTGGTTTGATGAAACAAATGCTGACAGACATTGGAATAACTTTTAATGAGCCTATGGTTATCCATTGTGATAACACCAGCATAGTAAACATGTCAAAGAATCCAGTGATGCACTCTAAAACTAAACACATTTCTATCAAATATCAGTTCTTAAGAGACAAGGTGGCAGAAAAAGAAATCAAGCTTGAATATATCAGTACAAAAGAGAAGATTATAGACATCTTTACTAAGCCACTACCGAAAGATACCTTTGAATATCTCAGAGGTATGTTAGGGGTTCAAGTCCCTCCTAGTCAGAACTAAATGATGCAGAGATGCATCAGTCCAAAAGTGCTCAGAGCCTCATCATTTTTTGGATTAGATGTAGGGATCTACTCCTTAGGGGGAGTGATCATGTAACAAAGTTTATATTTCAAGCAAATTGGCACCCTTTTTCATTGCTATCAAAGGGGGAGTGTTGCTATGAGAAAATCCTCACTATTTGGGGAGTTTGTTCAGTTGAAGGACTTTTGGGTTGATACAACTTTGGGATAAGATTTTCCCATATGTTGACATCAATGTCAAAGGGGGAGATTGTTGGATATTGCTAATTCATGAGTGGTGATTAAGACATTTAATATGTTTAATCACTACATTACTAAATTGACACTCATATTGTTGTCATTTGTGTTTTTTCACTGATGTCAACATATGCTTTTATGAAGGAACTAGACTGGTAATCACACTGTACAGAAGGTGTACAGATGTTTCAGATGCTGTGAAGTTAGAAGAGAGTTTAGATGGATGTTGTGATCTTATATCCAAGATTGCATCATTAATGGATGCATAGTAAGAAAGATACAATTATTTTGGTAAAGACTAGTCACTCGACTGTGACAGTGAGAATTGACAGAGTTAGTCTCTAAGTTTCTAGTATAGATTTCAGAGGGATTGGATTCAAGGTATGTGATCTTGAAGGATGATGATAGAGGTACTTATGAATGTTCATTGGTCAGTGAAAGGTATAGAATGATTGGTGATGTCATATGTGGCATGTTTTTTGGCAATGGCTTATTGTGAAGCTGACTCAGGGAATTAAACATGTGTTTTGTTTGGCAAGCATAATTCAAGGATGTTGGTCCTTAATTATTGTAATCTAATCATTGTAAAAAAATTTATGAGACCATGTGTATCTTAGCAAGGGCCTATGTAATTTTTTGTAATTAGGAAAGCCTTATGGACCGACCTATGCTTGGTAAAATGTAATAAGGTATAAATAAAAGGTCTTTTCTTTGGAAGAGACATGGATGTGATAAGAGTGATATAAGGAGGTTGTGAACTTGTGTCTGTTATATGTAGAGAAGAGGATTATTAGTGGACTTCATTGGAACTAATCAAGTAAAGATAGTTGCTAGCAAACAATTCAAAAGATTGTGTATTTCTTTATATACACTTGTTGCAAACTGCTAAGTTCAAAAGGTGGACTTAACCTTCTTTAGGGAGTGAGCCTTCTTTGTTCTTGACTCCTAACAAGGTCTGTCCTCTAACAAGGACTATGTACTGTAATGTTTCAATAACCTCCTAATAGGGATATATCTTCTAACAAGGATTACTATACTCTCAGTACATCATTAGTGGGTGCTAATTCCCACTGGGGTTTTTGCCTTTAACAAGGATTCCTTGTAACCAAAATATTGTGTTATTGTGTTGGCATTCATTGTGTTCATTGGATCTGATATTGATAAGCTTAAAGTTTAAAGTTTAATATTTTGTCATACAACTGATTCACCCCCCCTCTCAGTTGTATTGTGGATTGTTAACCCTAACAACAAGAGGTGCATGTTTACCAAGTTTTCACCATCTTGGTAGAGATTCTATTTTTGATACCATGATGCCTATTTGCCAGGTTTTCATCATTGGCACATTTTTTCTTTTTCAATTTTTTTGTTCTTTTCTCTTTTTTTTTTTTTGTACTTTTTTGAATTTTTTTGTTTTTTTGTATTTTTGTATTTTTGTATTTTTTTTGTATTTTTCAATTTTTTTATTTTTTAAATTATTTTCAAGGCGCCTGTTTACCAGGTTTTCACCAGGATAATAGATACATCAAAGTGCCTATTTACTAGGTTTTCACTAAGATGATCATTTTTTTAGGACATTTTACAATTTTTAGGATTTTTTGATAATATACCATTTTTTGGATTTTTTTCAAGATCAATAAGCTGTAGAATCTTTTCAAGTGAAGAGTGTTGATAGGGTCTTTAAGCTGTTCTCCCTTAGTGGTAGATAGTTGGTATGCGCCATACCCAAATGTTGCAGTGATGACATATGAACCAAGCTAGTTTGGTTCAAATTTCCCTTTCTGGACCCACTGCTACTGATTTTTGGGGTTTTCTCTCAGGACCAGATCACCCACTTGGAATTCCCTTTGTCTAACTTTCTTATTATAGGCTTTAGACATTCTTTTTTGATATGCTTGAAGATGATTGAATGCCACCTTCTAACGTTCATCCAGTAATTCTAGCTCTTGAAGCTGGGATATTCTATTTTCTTCATCAGTGATGAGGCCCCTCAAAGAGACTCACAGTGTAGGAATCTCGACCTCAATAGGAAATACTGCATCTTCTCCATAGACCAAGGAAAAGGGCATAGCCCCTATTGGAGTTCAAATGCTTGTTCTATAGGCCCATAAATCTAGACTAATCTGGAGGTGCCAATCTCTACCAAATTTATGAACTATTTTGTGCAAGATTTTGAGAATTGTCTTATTAGAAGATTTTGCTTATCCATTACCCTAGGGATAATAGATAGATGACCAATGCTGAATGATCTTGAATTTGCTTCATAACTCTTTCAGGTCCTTGTTCTTGAATTTTCCCCCATTGTTAGTGATAATGGATGAGGGTACCATATCTACAGATGATATAGTTTAGTATAAACATAGCCACAGACTTGCCATCAGCTATAGCCAGAGGCACTGCCTCAACCCACTTAGTAAAATAGTCTATAGCTGTGATGATAAACTTATATCCTCTTGAAGAAGGATGTATCTGACCCACCAAATCAAAGTCCCATTGTTGGAATGGCCAGAAACTGATGAAAGGAATAAGCTCTTTAGCAAGAGCATGGATCAGATTTCCATGAAATTGGCACTATTTACAAGCCTTGGCATATTGAACAACTTCTTTCTCCATATATGGCCAGTAGTAACTAGCTCTAATAATTGTATGAGCTAGAATCAGACCACTTGAATGAGACTGATAGATACCTTCATGTACCTCAGCTAATGCATGTTTGGACTCATCAGGTTCTAGACATCTAAGGAGGGTACCATCTAGACCCTATCTATACAAGTCATTTTCTATGATGATATACCATGAAGCATTATGAATTAGGTGATGCTTTTCATTCTAGATATAGGTGTCTAGAATGATTTGGTCATGGAAGTAAGAATAGATATGATGGTAGTGGGATGAATCATGTCCAATGACTGAACATATCATCCTAGATTAAGGAATGTCATAGACTGGGTAGTGTAATGCCTCCACCAAGAATTCATGTTTGAAGTCATTTTCTAGCATCTGTAACATCAAGCCAAGAGTGGCCATATCATTGGCTACTTTATTGTCTTCCCTCAGAATTTGCTGGAAAGAAATGTGTGCAAAATATTGTTTTAGATCATCCACTATTCATTTGTAAGGTACTAGCTCATCATCTTTTGTTTGATAGATATCATTAACTTGGTTGATGACTAACTGAGAGTCTCCAAAGACCTTGAGTTCATCCACATGCCATTCAATGGCTATCTTCATACCATTAATGAGAGCTTCATATTCAGTGATGTTGTTTGTGTAGAGAAACAACATTTTATAAGCTTTGGGCAATGAGTATCTTTGAGGTGTTATAAAAAAAATGCCTACACCTAATCCTTGCTAAGTGAATGATCCATCAAAGAACATGCTCCAATCATGATGTGTGAGGATCATGATGGATTCATTTAGGAATTCAATGTTCAAAGGCTGGTGATCTTTTAGAGGAGCTTCCACCAACTGATCAGCAATTGCTTGTCCTTTAATATCTTTTCTTTCCACGTACTCAATATCAAATTCACTGAGTATCATAACCCAGTTCGCTAGTCTACCCATGAGGGCAACCTTGCTCAACAAGTAATTTAGTGGATCAATTTTTGCAATGAACCTTTTAGTATGGGTGAGCATATAATGCCACAATTTCTATAAAGTAAACACTACTGCTAGACAAGCCTTTTCAATGATAGAATAATTTATTTCATAAGAAACCAATGTTCTGCTGATATAATAAGTGGCTCTCTCTCTTTGTTGTTCTGATCCTCTTGAGCTAGGAGAGCACCCAAAGATGTGTTCATGGCTGAAATGTATAGTATGAGTAGCTTCCCATGAATAAGGGGCATCAATATAGGTGGATTAGCAAGATACTATTTAATTTGAGTGAGTTCTCTATCACATTCTTCATTCCATTTATAAGTAACACCTTTATGAAAAGTTTTAGTGAATGTTTGTGACTTGTTGGCCAAATGTGAAATGAAGTGCCAAATAGATTGTAGCCTTCCCTGAAGTCCTCTCATTTGACTGATGTTCTTAGGTGGAGGCATGCCCATAATAGCTTGAAATTTTTTCAAAGCAACTTCTATGCCTTTAGCTAAAATGATGTAACCCAAGAGTTTCCCATAAGTGACACTGGATGCACATTTTTGGCGATTAAGTTTGAGACTAAATTGTTCCATGCGGTCAAGTATGGGACCCAAATCTGTAAGATGAGTTTTCTATTGCATGCTTTTGGCCAAAGTGTTGTCCACATAATCTTCCATTGTTTTATGCATCACATCATGGAAAATGCTAGTGACAACTCTCTCATATGTTGCTCTAGCATTCTTAATCCCAAAAGGCATAACTTCCAGTATTAGGTGCCCCAAGAACACGTGAAAGCAGTCTTTTCTTGATCTTCTGGCATAATTTTTATTTGATTATAGCCATGGAATCCATCCATCAAGAAGTACATTTCATAGCTGGCTATCATGTCCACTATCATGTCAATATTGGGTAGTGGGAAGTCATCTTTTGGACATGCCTTATTTAGATCTCAGAATTCTATGCACATACAAATGGATTTATCATGTTTGGTGACTGGGACAACATTTGAAATCTACTCTGCATAGTCAATAGTTCTTATGAATCCAGCCTTAAGAAGCTTTTCTATCTTTGCTTTGACTAAAAGTGCCACATGTGGATGCATCTTTCAAAGCTTCTATTTGACAGGCTTAATACCTGGTGCAATGGACAGATGGTGCATGATTAGATTAGAGTCCAATCCATGCATGTCAGTGTAAGTCCATGCAAAGTTTATTTTCTTTCTTTGAAAGAAGCTAGTGAACTTTTCCTTTTCTTTTGCAGATAATGACTATGCTAGATGAATAATTTGTGGAACAACCTCTATAACCAAATTCACTAGTTGTGTCAGCTCAATCAATACTAATGATCTCTGCTAAAAGTGGCTCATAAGTGTATCAAGTATCTCATCCTTGGGCACTTCAGAGAGGTTTTCACCCTCAAATATGTCTTTTATTTTTACTATTTTTGGCTCTGATACTGCCACAATGTGGTTTTCACCATTAGAGCATCTATTTTTTCTTCTTTTAATTTTTTGACTAAGATACTTGATATTTGCCTTTTTCATGCTGACACTACCTTCACTAGTGGAGGAAATTACAGGTTCAATAGCATGGAGGTAACAGGCAAGAGTGTAATCATTCTAGAATGTTAGGACTTCATTAGATGAGGAAGGGGAGTTCTAGTTTATTAGCTCAGGATTTTTTAGTGAGATAGAAGTAGTGGCTAGTTCAATTGCATTCATAGTATAATTATCAAAAGCACAAATGAGCAAGTCAAGACCTAGAGTGATCTCATCTAAAGGAGTGTTCGAATCCCTATGAGACCTCAAGTCAAAAGTGGAGGAAAAGTTAACACTGATGGCATCTAATTTGTGCATCCTAACACTAGACCCTTCACCTACTTTGAGAGGGTTTTCAAAGGTATGCACCATGTCTATATCTTTATCACAAGTGGCATCAAACAAAGAGTCAAACTCATACTCATGTAAGTTAGTACTTGATGTGGGAATTCCATTAGCACTAGTTGTATCATCTAACTCATCTTCATCTCTTGCAGCATTAATGGCTTGTTGAAGTCGATCTTTTTCAAATTGTTATTGGAAATGTGGGGGTATGTACCATTCGCCCTAAGAATCAAAATCATCCATTTGTATTTCTTTCCATTGGTCATATGTGAGTCAATGCACCAAAGTGGTTTCATCAGAATCACTATCAGTCTCTATCAGGTGGATAGGTATGATAGGCTCATTAGGTTCTGCAAAGAGTGTAGAAAATTCTAGATGAATTGGATATGGAGAAGTATCTTCATGAGAGTTGGCCTTTGGATTTACCTCTGGAATAGTATCTTCAAATTCTAGTTCAAGTTCAGATTCAGGTTCTGGCACAAATCTATTTATCCCTTAGTGAAAGGGGATCTTTTTTAAGCCTTAGCTAGTAGTATCCTTTGTGTGGTGACCTATAGCTTCAATGGGTTTTAGAAAACTATTTTCATTCCTTCCTATAGGACCACTCCCTTTATAGCCAAAGTGCTTCATGATCTTGAATGCTTCACTGTATGGCTCTTATTCTAAGTCTGGAGGTGTAGTCATTTTAGATCTTTCTTTCCCTTTATAGATCCAAGCCGTGATAGCTCTTTCTTCATCCTCATCTTCTAAAGGTGTAGAGGCCCATACAAAGGTGCCATCATAGACTATTTAAGGAGAGTTATCAGTGGGTTTGTTACTCTTAGAAGGTCTCCCATAGGAGTGTGGAGATGGAGCGAGAGAAGCCAATGATAGCATAGGTTCACTTTGATATTCCCCCATGCCTATATCCTTAAGTTTTAGAGCCTATTCAATTTCCTTTAGCTTAGCATCATATAACTCAGTGGATTCTCTATTAGTCAGAACAAGACTATCTACAGATTGTGCAAGTGTATTGCAAGAATAATTGGTATTAGCAGGCATAGTGACTTTTGCTCATGGAATGGAAACTTGATGCATTGATGATATGTAGATGGAATGACATACATATCATAAATCCATGGTCTCCTCAATAGGATATTATAGGCAAGAGGAATGTCTAGAACTTGAAAAGTAACATCTCTCTCAAAAGGGCCAACTCGGATTGGTAGCACAACTAAACCTTGGGATTTGTGCTCCTCTTCATCATAAGCTTTCATAGTAATCTTTTTGTGAGAATCTATACAATCCTCATCATAACCTAGCTGGGTAAGAAACTTAGCAGAATAGCTATTGAGATTAGCACCATTGTCTATGAGCACTCAACGGACACACTTAGGGCCTATCATGACTTCTATATGGAAGGGAGTGTTATGTGGATGGCTCAAAAAGTGATCATCTTCTTCAGAGAAGGATAGATAATGAGGTGACGTCAAATGACCCACCATAGATTGGAACTAGATGAGATCAAGATCTTTCGGGATGTTTGCCTCGGTGAGGACTTTATCCAAAATTTTCCTGTGAGTAGGTGAGATCTTTAACAGCTCAAAAATGGTGATTTGAGTGTTGGTCCATTGGAGCTGATCTAAGATGCTATAACTAGTTGTGCTAGACGTAGGGACCAATTTTGAGGTTTTGTTGGTAGGACCAACAACAACCTTATCCACAATTTGTTTCTGCATAGATATAGGAGGATTGAGACCTTTCAAAACAATCCTTCCATGTGATTGAGTAACAACATTGGCACAATCCTAAGGTCATTAAGATTCAGATGAATGAGATGCATAAATACACAAGATAAAAGGAGTCTTAGGTTTAGGAGCATCACTGCTCCCCTTGATATTAATCACGTCACAATACTCAACCCCAATAGGTTTGATCATACCAATGACATTGTTATCATTAGTGTACATGTAATTGACCTTAGCATTGGTATTCTTAGTCTTTGAAGACTCACCCTTCTCATGAGGAGGGAAGGGATCCTTAAATGCTTGATGGTCCAAATTCTTGTTATGGCCATCCACAACAATGTCACCACTATCAATCAAATCTTGGACCTTATGTTTCAGCTGAAGACAAGTAGAAGTCTTGTGACCCTTATTCTAGTGATAGTCATAGTATGCATTGTCATTCCACCAATGGGGTCATGGTTGTGAGTCATAGAGATGCTTTTCCAAAGGAGAAAGTATCTAATTCTGCACAAGAGTTTTATAGACCACATCAAGCAGCTCTCCCAAGGAAGTGAATTCACACTTGGGTCGAGATGCCCAAGGTTTGTTTCTAGAAAACCTTGAAGGTTGCCGATTTTTTTTTATAGGATTTTCAGTGGCTTTAATCACCTATATGCTAGAAGAGAGATTGAAAATAGACTTAGTAGGCTTTAGGGTCACATTGTCAACCACTCCATTGGTCACAATGTCTCTATTCTTGTTGAAAAACTTCCCTTTATCTTTGTTTGAGGAAGAAGATCCTATTTTGTTGTCCTTGTTCAAAGCCAATTCCCCTTTCTTGATCATAAAAGGCCTCTATTCACACCGCTTGTTCAATCATGATATCAAAGGTTAGGGGACCTTGTAGTTGTACTTGGTATCTAAAGTCTAGAACAAGATTGTCCAAAAAGATGTTGAGTCTCTTAGACTCTGGTAATTTGTGAGGACACTTTGTACATAATCATCTTTACCTTTGGAGAAATGTTAGAAAAGGTTCCCCTTGTCATTGTTTCAAATTGCAAAGATCCCACATGTTGACTAGATGCTGAATATTATGCAAGTAATGTTGGAGAAATAGATTATCTATATAATTAAAAGTCTTAATGCTAGTGGGCAATCGAGAAAACCAATCCATAGCTGGTCCACCCAAGCTACGAGGAAATAGGCACATAAGATATGTCTGATCATGCATGAATTCCATGGATAAAGTGCCAAACTCCCCTAAGTGATCTTGAGGATTAGTGGAACCCAAGTATTTGTCATATTTTGGAAGCTCTACACCTTTGGGAAAAGGTGGCATGTGTAAACTCCTATCAAAGGGGAAAGGAAAAATGCTTTCCATTGTGAATTGTTATAGAGGTTTGTCCTTGTTCTTCACAAGTTGGCTAATCTGATCTTACATGTCTTAGATCATCTTTTACAACTTAGCGGTCTCAGTTTCTTCTTCTTTGGCCACAAGTGTTTCAACTTGGTAGTCTAGGGGTAATTTGGCCCCTTGTTTGGCCAGCTCAAGAAAGTATTTTTCCTTCTCCTCTAGAAGGAGGATCTCCATTATCTTGATAAGACCTTTATTTTCTTTCATAGCATCTATGCCATTTTGAATTATTGTGTCATCACCATCATTGCCAAGAATCTCATAAATGTTTCTTACTTGATCTTGACTTTGATCATAAGGAGGAGAATGATAGTGATATGCTGGTTGACTGCCTTGAGCTTTTTTTTGAGCTTGGTGTTGATTCTGCTCATTTTGGGATTGATCATAACATTTCTCATTTCAAGGTTGAGCATGATGTTGGTCATTGGAAGATTGACCATGATGCTAGTTATTTTGAGATTGATCGTAAGCTTTTCTATATTTGCCTAGTTGGAAGTTGAATGGATCTCCCATCTTGTTGTAGGACAGTGCAGAAAATGAAGACTCAGTAAAATGATATGAATAATGCCAAAAGTGTGCAACTAAGGTGACTTTTGGTGCTTTAAAGGGATCAAGAGGATCAATAGGTTCAAATGAATCAATATCATCAACAGGGTCGATAGGTTCAATGATAGGACTAGTCCGAGGAAGTGGTCTTCCAAAGTTATCAAAAAATGAGTTGTGTTGGAAGAATGAGTTTTCCTATTCTTGAAATGAGAAACCAAGTTGTGCTTGAAATAATGGATTCAAACACTCTTGAAACACTAGAGGTGATGATTGAGATGGGCTATCTTTCAAAGTACTCAACTAAGAACTTGAGGATCCCTCATAATGTTTAGATTGCATAATAGGTTCGGGACAACTTATTTCCTAATTATGAGGTTTACCTCTACCTTGACCAGTATTACAAATGGGGTAAGTGTTGCCACTTCTAGTCCTGACAATCATAGACAAAGATGCAATGAGAGAAGACTAAGGATAATGCTAAAACTCTATCTCTAGGAATAATGAAAAGGAGATAAAGGCTAGAACAACCAAGATGTGAGATGCACCTGGCATGAATCATCAAGAGTATGGCTAGAAAAGATGAGATAAGACTATCATGATGCAAGGTACAAAAGCACAAAAGATGAGAAAAAAAAATGGAGACAATTTTGAGTTCAAGAAAAATCATTCAGTTCACAGCTAGAGAAACTCAGTTTCAGATAGTGGACGATAGGAAAATAGGCAAACAGGCCTTAGACAAAAATCAGATCAGGTAAAAAGTTGACCAGTCAACAAGAATAATCTCATTTTTTTAAAAATCTAGATATAGGTTCATGTGAGAAAGTACTAGGCCGCACGAGAGAATGCCAAACTTCACATGAGAGAATGAAATCTTGTGGGAGGAAATGCTCTGAAAAGTGAAAATTTGCATGGGAAATAACCAAAGTTTGACAGTTTGACACAATTTTTGAGATAAAAAGTCAAGTTCTAAGACATAGCATAAACTATTCTTTGACAAAATTTCTATTTTTTTGGATAGTTTGAAGGATAGTTTAATCAAAAATCTTAGTTTGAAGGTTTCAAGCATTCGATTACAAGCACAAAGTTTTGATCAAGTAATGGTGACACAAGAAGTAGTTACAAATAGACCTACCAAGGAGCAAAAAACTTGAAAGTATCATGGGAGTCTTTTTTTAATCATGATGGACAAGTTTAAGGCTTGATAAAAAACACATAGTAATCCATACAAAAAAAATGGTGAGAAGACAAAATCTGTGACTCACTACTTATGCGCATGCATTCACCTCACACAGCTGTGTCGCCCACTAGAGGGCACCCATGTTTTTTGTGTTTCCAAGGACTCAATAGTATATATTCAAAGGTTTCCCTTGAATTAGGGGCCAATGTCATATAACACCTTCAAATGTCTAGGTGCATGCCTATGGTGAGAATCTATGGGAGAGATTCTTCCCCCCCCCTACACAAAGATTGTGTCTCCTTTCGAAGATGATCTGGGTAGGAAACTAACTAAGGAAATTTTTTAGTGGGATTTTGTTCACACTAACCATTGGTGCCCCTAATATAGGGCTAGGGCCTCGCAGCCACACCAACACTTGAAAGTCATACACCCCCACAAGCAGGGCTAGGAGCTGCGCTGCTCAATACAATAGACAGAGCCTTCTCAAGATGATAGTTGAAATCAAGAGAATGAAGTTAACATGGTTTTGGAGTCTTTAGACTCAAAAAAAAATTCTTTATTATAGTGATGTGGAATCATTGGCAATATGTGTGTACTCACTTGGGTCGTTCCCAGAGGTTCAACTTCTGACAGGCCCTCTAAAGGTGACACAACTTGGCTTGGATTCGAGGGTCTGATTTTTTGATTCTCTCAATGAGAGAAGAGCATACTTCTCTACCTCTTCACCTTACCCAAACACATCAAGCATATTCATCACTGAGCTAGTTTCACTCCACCAAATCCACAAGCTTTTGGGTTTGTGGTTCTCTCAAAGAGAGAAGAGCATAATCCCCTAACAAGTAGATGTGCTAAAGATTCACTAACTTTCTTTTCTTTCCTAGGTATCCATCATTCGAGAAACATATGGGTCTTGGTTTCATCCATGGGCATTGCTTCCATATAATGAAGAGCCTATTCCCCTACTTTGCTATCATGACCCTTAAGAAATTTTAACAAAGCCCTAATTATACTATGTGAATGAAAAATAGTAAACAGACACAATGTTTCAAATGATCTTCAACAACCGTCCTGTAAGTAAACTGTTAGCAATTTTTTATGATCTTTGACAAGTGACTTGCATACCACTATTACGTTGTAGTAGAAATCATAAATATGAAATCAACAATAGAAAGTAAATGTCAGAAAAAAACAATAGTAAATTGTAGAATCTAGAAAATTTAAATGCTCAACAATAAAACTTCATGTGAGAAAGTATAGCACTATGTTTGATAAAGTAGAGGAACCTGGATAACAGAATGTTTCCTCGTGCAATAGAATGCTACTGGGAGGAAAAAATTGTGTGACACGCTCTGAAAGTCCACACAAAATTTTGTACACAGTGAAGTATGGACGCATAAGAGAGTTCATATTCTTTATCAAAAAAATTTTGAGAGTGAGGTCAAAAATGATTTTTTTACCCCACGGTGGGCGCCATAATGTTTATAGCTAAACATGGACCTCTAATCCAGCCATATACACAACATAATCATTTCTTGATCATTAAATCATAAAGATGAGTATGAATTACTCAATTCACAAGATTCTATCGATTCAACTTGTTGCCTCCTAATTAGCTAGGGTGTTTGAATTACTCTCAGAATGAGAGCCAACAACCAAAAGACCAAACTAAGATGGAGGATTTTTGAAAACTTGAAAGATAAACAAATTGAAATTACTATAAGATGAAGATGCAATTAATCTAAGAATTAAGTGCAGATTTTAATCTAAGAACATGAAAAAGAGGTATGAGAATTAAGCTGATAACAATAAGAAAACTATATTAAATGAGAATGCAATTAACTAGAAATGGAAATTGATCTAATTATGCAATGAAAACTTTAAAAGCATGAGAGAATTGAGACTAAAAGTGGCTATAGTTTTGATACTCTAAAAATTGACTTTTTTTCGAATGAAGGAGAAGGTTCATAATATAGAAAATCCCAGGAAGAGGATGAAGAGTTTCTTGAAATGAAGTGGCCAACTCTTCATTTCTCTTTGAGACAAATATTGAGGAATTGCTTAATTAAAAGCATGAATTATTGCCACATATGGGTGACCCTTTGAATAATTTGAATTATTAAATTCAATTGAGAGATAATCCATTCAAATAACTAAATAATATTAATTCCTTTTATGCGTATTATCCAAATGGGGTGGTTTTAATTTAATTTAAAGCACTTAGGACTTTAGAATTAAATTAATTTATCATAGGGATTATTTAGCTAATAAATTTGAATACTTAGGAATTAATTATAGTGTAAGATTAATGCAATTTATAGTTTTTGCAATTGACACCAAGTCAAATAAAGTTAGGTAGGAGAGAGAAAATTTCCTAGTAAAATAGGACTTTAATGATGTAAAATCAAAGAAAATGCACCAAAATTGATTGAAATTATAAGGTGCCAATTTGGGGGTATTACAAAAACATCTTATATGCCTTGGGTAAAGAGTAGCTTTGTGGTGTGACAAATAATATCTCACCACCTGACCCTTGTTGGGTAATTGATCCATCGAAGAACATAGTCTACGTTTGATGTGTAAGAAGCATTATGGACTCATCTGGAAACTCAATGTTTACCAGTTGATGATCTATGAGAGGTGCCTCTGCCAGATGATTTGCAATCACTTTTCCTTTGATGGAATTTCTTTCTAAATACTCAATGTCAAACTTGCTGAGTATCATGACCCATTTTGCCAATCTACCTATAAGGGTAGCTTTGCTTAGTAAATATTTTAGTGGATCAATCTTAGCAATAAGAGGTGTAGTATGAGGAAGAATGTAGTGTCATAGTTTCTATGAAGCAAATACCACCACTAGACAAGCTTTCTCAATGATAGAGTAGTTTGTTTCATAAGAGACCAGAGTTCTACTGATGTAATAAATAGTTCTTTCTTTGTTGTTTTGATCTTCTTGAGCTAGTGAGACACCTAGTGATGTGTCTGTAGCAGAGATATAGAGAATGAGCAGCTTCCAATGAATAGGAGGAATTATTAGTATTGGTGGATTAGAAAGATATTACTTTATCTATTTGAGCCCTTTGTCAAAGTCTTCATTCCATTCATAAGTCACTCCTTTATGTAAGGTCTTGGTGAATGGTTATGACTTGTCTTCTAGTTGTGCAATGAAGTGCCAGATAGACTATAACTGACCTTGGAGTCCTCTCATCTGATTGATGTTGTGTGGCAGAGGCATTTACATGATGGCTTGAACTTTCTTAGGATCTACTTCTATGCTTTTTTCTGATATGATGTAACCTAGTAGCTTGCCAGATGTAACACCAAATGTGCACTTCTTTGGGTTGAGCCTTAGACTGAATTGTTCCATTTGATCCAGTATAGGACCTAGATTTTCAAGATGTACTTTCCATTCCATGCTCTTAGCTAATGTATCATGCACATAATCTTCCATCATCTTATGCATCATGTCATGAAAGATAGTGGTGATAGCTCTTTGATATGTGGCTCCAACATTTTTAAATCCAAAGGGCATGACATTCCTACAGAAAGTTCCCCAAGCACATGTGAAGGTAGTCTTCTCTTGGTCTTCTAGTATGATTTTTATTTGGTTGTAGCTAGAGAAACCATTGATCAATGAGTACATCTCATAGCCTATTGTCATGTCCACAATCATGTCAATGTTGCGTAATGGGAAGTTGTCCTTGGGACAAAATTTGTTCAAATATCATAAATTTGTGTAGTCCTTGATAGATTTGTCATGTTTAGAAACTAGAAAAATATTGGAAATCCATTCTACATAATCAATTTCTCTAATGAAGCCATCTTTAAGAAATTTTTCCAGTTTAGCTTTGACTAATAGTGCCACATGTGGATGCATCTGATGGATTTTTTGTTTAACAGGCTAAACACCTAGTGCAATAGATAGGTGATGCATGATCATATTAGGATCTAATCCAGGCATATCAGAATAGGTCCATGCAAAGTTTATTTTCTTACTTCAAAAGAAACTGGTGAATTCCTCTTTCTCTTATAATCTGAGGTGCAGTCTCTATGCCCAAGTTCATAGGTTGAGTCGGTTCAATCAATACTCAAGATCTCTCCTAAAAATGACTTGGAAGTGTATCAAGTATCCCATCCTCAAGCACCTCAAAGAGGTTTTTACCCTTAGATACGTCTTTTTTTTTTACTTTTTTTGGCTTTGATACTACCACTATGTGGTTTTCACGATTAGAGTGCCTATTCTTTTTTCTTCTTTTAATATTATGACTGAGATACTTGATATCAGCCTAGTTCATGTTGACACTATCTTCACTGGTAGAGGACATTACAAGTTCAACAACGTTATGGTAGAAAGAAAGAGTGTAATCATTCTAGAATGTGAGGACTTCATTGGATGGAGAGGAAGGGTTCTAGTTTATCAGCTCGGGATGGTGGAGTGAAAGAGTAGTGATAGGTTCAAGTGTGTTCATGATATAGTCATCAAAAGCATGGACAAGCAAGTCGAGACCTAAAGTGATCTCATCCAGATATGTGTTCAAGTCCCTTTGAGTCCTCATGTTGGAAGTAGAGGGTATGTTAATGTTAGTGGAATCACACTCAATTTTCCTAACACTAGACCCTTCACCTACTTCAAGAAGGTTTTCAAATGTGTGTATAGTGTCTATGTCTTTGTCAAAAGTTGCATTAGACAAAGAGTTGAACTCATACTCATGTGAGTCTGCAATACTTGATATAGGCACCCCATCAATACTTGTTGTACCATTTGACACATTCTCATATCTTGTGGTGTTGATGCCTTGTTCCTATTTGAACCATTCTTGGAAAGGTGATGGCATGTACAATTCCCATTGATAGTTAGGGTGAGCCATTTGTATTTTCCTTAACTTCTCATATGTCAATGGAGTAACTAAGGCAGTGTCATCAGAATCACTATTAGTTTCAAGGTGTCTGACATGATGCATAAAATCATCTAGCTCTATGAAGAATGTGGAAAGACCTGAAGTAATAGGATAAGGAAAGGTATCCTCATCTGAAGTGACCTCTAAGTTTTTAGCTAAAAAAATGTCACTAGATGCTGGTTGGAATTCTTGTTTTGGTACAAATTTATTGATCCCTAAATGGAACAGGATCTTTTTAAAGCCTAGACCAGTAGTATCTTTTGTCTATCATCCTATAGCTTCAATCAGTTCAAGAAATCCATTATTATTCATCCCTATAAGGCCACTCCCTTTATAGCCGAAATGTTTCATGAGCTTGAATCCTTCATTGTTTGGTTCATGTTCTATATCATGAGTTGGGGTGACTTGTTCAGATGTGTCCCTTCCTTTGTAAATCCAACCTATGATGGCTATAATTTTATCCTCATCTTCTAATGGTGTTGTGGCCTGTACAAAGGTGCCATCATAGACTACTTTAGGAGACATGACAAAAGGTTTCTTATTCTCAGAGGGTCTCCCATAGGAATGCAAAGATAGAGGTAGAGATATTAGTGATAATACAAACTCCATCTGATACTCCCCCATGCCAAAATCCTTGAGTTTTTGAGTCTTTTCCATTTATTTGAGTTTGGCATCAAAAAATCAAGAAGACTCATGGTTGGTTGGGACAAAGTTGTTAGCAGATTGTGTCAGCATATTGCAGGAATAGCTAGTCATGTTGGTAGGTACTATTACTCTTTCTCTATGGAATGGAAACTTTATGCACTAATGGTATGTTGAGGAAACCACCTACATCAGATGAATCTAGGGTATTCCTAATGGTATGTTGTAGGTGAGAGGAGTATCCAATACCTGACAGACAACATCTATCTCAATAGGTCCAACCCTGATGGGTAAAACAACTAAACCTTTGGATTTCCATTCTTCTTCATTATATGCATTGATGGAGATCTTTTTGGGGGCATCTATGCAGTCTTCACCATAGCCTAACTGGGTAAGTAGTTTAGTAGAGCATGTTGGCATGTGATGATTTGGAGTACTGGAAATCCTCTAAGGGTTTTCATTTATGGAAACACTTATGATAAGTATGATCACATGGTGTGGAGGTTGCCATTGGATTCACAATCATGAAAATGACTATGTCCAAAATCAGGAAAATAGGGTATAGTGCCACAGTTTTAGATAGCGATAGAGATATAAAGGTATTATGTCTTGTGAAGTCAACTAGAGGTCTTTTGGTATATGTAAATGCTTCAGTAAAGATCGCATAAGTTTTGGATAGATGGTGTATCATATACAGTGTTCAGAAGGTATGCAAAGATAGTAAAATAGTATATCAAGGTACATGAATAGTTGTGATGATTAAAGAAAGCATGATGGATATGATAATGTGCTAAGTCATGTAAATAAAGAATAGTCCCAACTCTTTGGTAATATAAGAGCACTGACTCCATATATATCATTTGCACAAGTTCTTACTATGTTTAGTATGACATTTGTGGAGTCGACTGGAAGGCTAATTATGTATAAATATAGATTTCTCTTGTGAAAGAAGACATGTGTGATAATGATAAGTTTGCAAAAAAGATAGTAGAAGTCAGATGTGAGACTAGTAGTAAGCAGAGCTATAACTGGAACTATCTAAGCAAGATAAGTTCTTGTATTGTTCCCCTTTTGTGAACTATTTTGGGACAATATTGATTGTAAGAGTAGTGTCCTCACCACCTTTAACAAGGTGTTTTGTTTTCCCCTAAGAAGGTTTTTGTAATACTCTAGCAAGGAAATGGTCTACATAACAATCAGCTCCTAATAGGGCTAGATCTCTTAATAGGGACAGTATACTTTAGTGCTTATTTGTGGGTACCATACCCATCGGGGTTTTCCCTTTAATCAGGGTTTCCTTGAGAACAAATCATGGTGTCATGAGTAATGTGTTATGCTTATATGCTCTTTTCATTTTTGCATTACTTTGGATTATTTATAATTGTTTAAAGTTGCAAATAAAGTTTTGTAATACTGATTCATCCCCCCTCTAAGTATTGCTCAATCCTACCAATTGGTATTAGAACTATTGGCCCTTTGAGAGAAAACTTAACAACCTAAGGGAGATCAAAATGGATTCAGAAGACTTTCAAGTAAACTTTGAAGCTACACTTGAAGATCTAGATAAGATGAAAGCTAAAAATAGTGAACTAAAATTTAAATTAAGAAGAGAAGAAGGTTTCATGAGGAAATTTAAAGAACAACTTGTGACTATAAAAGATCAAAGACAAGACCTTATGGAGAAAATTAGAAAAAGTTCTGACAATGACACATCAGACAAAGTAAAGATGTTGGAGCAAGAAAAAGAACAAATCAATCTCTTGATGATCAAGGAGATTCAAAATGAGAAAGATGAAAGAAATAAAGTTGAAGAGTCACTAAAAAAAGCCAACCTTTAGATAGATAATATGAAGACTAAACTTGAGCATTACAAAGATAACTATCAAGAATTGAATAACTACAATCAGATCATCAAAGGTGAACTCACTCAAGCCAAACTACTTATCAAGGAGTTACACATAAGAAATGACAAGAATAATGAACAAAGAACTAAAGGTAACATAAGTGGACCAAATGAAGCTAGAAGCTCAAGAACTCAAGAAGAACCAAATGAAGCCAGGAATGAGGAAAAATCTATTCCAAATGAAAGACCTACAAATGAAGATTATAGAGAAAAATTTAGACCCTTCAGAGGTAGATGTTTTAGATGCAACAAAGTTGGTCACATGAAAAGAGACTACAAAAGTAATGGTAATTCTAAACCATTTACTAGCTACTATTTTAATTGCTACGAGTATGGACACAAAAAGGAAGATTGCAAAAAACTTGATCAATCCAGGTATAAGAAAGACTATATTAGAGAAGAAACTACAGCCAAGATTACATGTCAGAAATGAAATAATTTTGGACACACTATAAGGTACTATAAGCTATAGACCAGTCAAGATAGAAGAACACCACTGATCTATTACAAATGCAATAATCCAAGTCACATTGTGAAGTTTTGTAGATACAATGGAGATAACAATAGAAGAGGACCAAGAAGATTCAATGAACCAGAAACACCACCACCTATAGTCATAAGGAAAAATATTACTGACAGTGGTAAAAGCCTAAATGATTATAGAAGTGAAAACAAGAAATTAGAGAATGAAAAGATATGGTAAGTAAAATTTCTAAATAAGGTTGTGGTTCAGGGAGAGACAGCTTGTGATGCTGTGTCTTTGCATGATGAATTCTTTGAGGCATCAGCCTAGAAGGCCTCATGCCTCATAAGGAGTAGTGGATGAAGACAATAGAAAATTTCTAGCCCCTGTATGAGTGGAATAAGCTTGTGCGAGCTTATGTATGAAATGTATAGATGTTCTTGAATCTGTGGATAAGATCACAACACTTGAAGATTCATCTTCTGTGTTCATGAGTTTTGCATTGATCAAATGGCATGTGAAGTTGAACTACTAGAGTTTAATGGTCACACTCAACTTGCGATGAACAAAAGACTTGAAAAAATTCATTTCTCCACCACTTTTTGATCAACGACTAAGGAGAGCAGAAGTGTGAAGACAAAGCAGCAATCTAGTAGAGATATTTTGTGCTCACGTAAAGACAAGCATTGGATTTGTGCATATTTAAGGTTTTTAGACCTAATCTATTTGAAATTCATGGATGCATCAGTAATCTACGATGTAGTTGATAGACCTAGGTATAAGTTCAAAAGGAATCCATACAAATCCTGTGAGGATGATCTAGAAGGGGCATTTTCCCAAACCCCTGTAGGTGTGTTACACGTAGAGGATATTAGGGAATAGTTACACTACAAGTATGAAATTATTGGGGAGGTCAACATATTTTATGAGTTGAATGGTATGAAAGATGTGAACGGGTCTTTGATAGATGAATTCAAACATTTGAAAGACCTACCAATACTCAAGTTAACCCATCTCACCGAATTCATGAAAGTCTAATGGTTCAAGATCATTCTGAGTAGAGTTCATGATCAGTTCCTATGGATAGGAGACCAACCAATAAAGATATGTCCTTAGTTGATTCATGATATCAGAAGAATTGACAATGAAGGAGCCCTACCTGTTAGTGAGAAAATTCTATGTGTTAGGCCATTTTTCTGTCATAGCAAAAATGTTTTGAAAATGGCCTCCTCCCTGAAAATGTTTCATGGTTTGTGCTCCTGCCCTGTGTTCTTCATTGTGTCACCTTGCTCCAGCCCAAATTGCATGTGCTGAATTGCAAAACCCAGAAAGATATTCAAATTCTAAAGTCTGCAAGAAAATAATTTCAAAATCTGCCACAGTGTCAAAAACCCACAGTGTTTTTGAAAATCCATGATGTTTTCAATCTATTTGAAAACATTCATTGTTTTCGACCATGTGCCTTCCTAATTTTGTGCACTTGTCTTTTGGTGCCGGAAACTTTGTGTGTTTTTTATCCTCTTTCATCGAAAACCCTGTGTTTTTTCGACCTCACAGTTTCCTGTTTGTTGGCACTCTCTAACTGTGCAAGTCCGACTGGATGGTGGGCCCGGGTCTTCATAGGGTTTCAAATGATTGGTTATCACATGATCACATGTCAGGAATTTTTGACATGTGACCATGCAACCAGATGACACATGTCCCAGCGGGCCCGTCGGCTATGGTCTGACAGATGTTTAATGGGCGAAAAAGATCAGTGGTTGTCACTATACCGCAAGGAAGAGTTGAAAGCCTTTTATCTCCATGATTTAATGAGAGCTATTGATGTGGTAGGAAGATGGATATAGGTGGTGAGCCTGGTATTTCTTAATTGGAGTAACAATGTAGATGAGATCTACGGTTGCCACATGATCATGAGGAATATTCCTCCCCTTTGCGATCATGCACCCACCGTTCGATCTTCCCAAAAGGTAAGGCTTTTCTCAGTGGTGGGTCCTATGTCAGGTGACTCAGTGGTTGCAATGAATGGTGATATGATAGGTGGCATCAAGCGGGGCTAGGTGGGGTCTAAGGTTTGGTGGAGTGGATAGAGATCTGGTGGTGCCAACAAAATTCAATGTGTTCACACATTTGTGCAATAATAGGGTGATTCGCTAGTTCATTTGGTGATTCAGCGAACCATGGTCGCATGATCGCTAAGATTTTTAGCGATGGTGGATAGTGTCTCATGAACTGGCAAAATTTCTTCGATCGCCAGTTCACCAGATAAAGTGGGTTGGTGTTTCGGTGATGTGGAGGCTTGTCGCGTGTTCACATAGCCTAGTTTTTGGCTATGTGATTATGCGACCACTTTTTGGTATCACGGTTGTGGAGTTGTGTGGGTCCATGGTGCCGTGCTATTGACATGCCCATTTTTCATTCACTGAGGGATTTTTGAGGTGGTCAAGGACTTTGCAGAGGGTTGGTGATTGATCATTGACTACGGCTAGGAGACTGCGGTCACATGATCGCAAAGGTTAGTTTGGTGGCTTGCGATCATGCGACCAAGCGCATAAGATGAAGCCCAGATTCCTGTGGTGGTTAAGTTGGTGACCATGTGATTGCATGACTAAGGGAAAATAGTTGAGGAACACAAGCCCGTGAAATGCAAAGTAGCCATTTGACTTCAAATTTGAATTTGCTGAGGGTTTCCAGCGATAGAAAGGACTGAATTTCAATGCAGAAATGACCCTGTTTGGTGAGAAGTGATTTGTTTTCCATTGCAGTGTGGTCCAGGGTGTGATGATCATTTGTAGGGATTTGTACCTTGTAAGGAATAAACAAGGAATGGCTCAAGGTGTGTTGCAGGGTGGTTGATTTGACTTGTTCTCTTGGCAGATTTGTGATCTTCTATATACTGGTCTGAGAATTATCATAATTGGAGATCATCTTTGATCTGTTTCTCTGAGACTGCTTGGTTTCCTGCCCCTGTAATAAATTTTTGATGTATTTTTGATTGGTTGGGTAGTTGAAATCTTAACCCTGGTTACCCATAGCTTATTGCATCCTACTGGTTTTGGATTCCAAGGTAACCAGTGGTATAAATTGTAGGTTGTTCAATTTTGTAAGGGTTCCTTCTTCTGCAAATTTTTTGATGAGAATTGGTTCCATGTTGAAGGATCCTTTTCTTGTAGATATTTCTCCTTCTCTGCATATAGAGTGTTCCTCTTTCTCTTGCTGGTTTAGAGAATATAGTACATATTGTAAGTGACTTGTCTTATGTATGAGAAGTTAATATACTCTTACTGTTGTCAAGCTATCTCCATTTGAATTCTAAATTCATTAGTCATGCATCAAGGATGTCTGGTTTTTCTACTGCGCATTGCCTGAGAGCTTGTGGGTGGAGTTGTCTTCGCAGAGATAACTAGTTTAGGGTTAATATTCATGTATGTATGACCTAAAATATCAAGGATAGGTCATGCTTGTCTTCCAGTGGATGCTGGTTAATGTATTGTCTATTCATAGGTCTCTTCTAAGGGGAGGGTCAGAATCCTTTGATGGGTAATAACATATTTGAATACACAAGTGGGAACTAAGTTGAGGTTTGGTCATGGTGTGTGATTGATGTAAGGCATCAATACATTGGGTATATTATTTTCTTGTTTCATAGCTATCATTTGCAATAGGGTATTTGACTCTGTGGCCCATTGGATAAGGCACTGGTCTATGAGAGACTTAGGGTATCTCAGGGGTCCTTTCAACCCAACATTAAATCAATTACCTTTCCCTTCCATGTTGGTGGTAGTAGTAAGAGTTTCTCTCTAGTCTTTAGACTCATTCTATGCAAATAGGGCTATTTGTACATGAATTGGCTCCATTGGGGTATAGGTTACCTAAAGGGGTTCGAAGGCTATTCCACACTAATCTGTCTGCAGGCCTTTTATTCACAAAGGATGGAATGAGTGTGCAGATAAGGCAATACCCACCTGAGTGATGTGGAGCTCAAAGAAGAAGGAGGATTTCTCTCTATCCTCATCAATTGGTTTGTTTTTCTTGTCAAGCTTGAATGCCTAACTTGTGTTTTAAGCTTAACCATTTGATTCAAGTTTGGTCCTACAAGGAAAAGAACACCAACACTATGAAAGGATGTTGAAACCCTTATGCACTCTAAATGGGACAAGATGGATATGACTATAAACAATATATACCTTCAATATGTAAGATTGGTAGCAATGCTTATTGGCTACAAATTGTTCCATAGTTCCAGACTTAATTCTATATCAGCTGGAGTTGTCATGATGGCTTACAAAATGGTTAAGGAAAATAAGTGGTACAACCTTTGTTAAGTTCTAGCACAACGGTTTTTGGAAAATGTTAAGGTCATTAAGAAGAACAAATCCAAAGCATTCAAGTTTGGGTCACTACTAATTCACATGTACCTTCATATTATTCACAATTTTCTTGTTATGCATCCCAGAGCATGGAAAGACAATGAACCCACTAGTCTACAAATCTCAGAGTATTATAGAAGGTAGAAAAAGGATTGGATCGATGGAAAACTGTTTGCAATGATTAAGATCTTGTAGAGGCAGATGAAAGAAAGTTATAGAATTCATGAAATCCTAGTAGAAAAGTATGAGGACACCATCTATTTCATGGTTGAAATTGATTATGTCTATTTTGAGGTAGTTGAGCCTAGAACCAAATGGTGTTATCCTATGGGATATGAGGTAAGTGATGAAGTACTATCTATGCAAGTAGAACATGTATTAGCGGCTAGAAAAGGATCCCACTCAAGAAAGATGGGGTACATATAGAGAAAAATATGAAAAAGTTAGAGAAGAACAAGAGAAAGTAACAAGAAAGAGGAAATTTAGCAAGATAGTGGAAGAAACTAGTGCGAAGATAGGAATTAAAAAGAAACAGTACTTGGACTTGAAGAACAAGATGGAGGCATCTTCCAGTCTTGCAACTAATTCACCCATTTCATTGGAAATAGAGAAGACAAGTACCATTGATAAATTCATTGATTTATCAATTCCTCAAAAGAAAGAAACACATGAAACTGTGACTATAGAGGTTCTTAGAAGATCGTCTAGGAATGTCAATCCAAAAGAAAAAGAAACAGAGGTAAAAAGGAAGAAAAAGGAAGAATAAGGATACTAGAAATGGAGAAAGGGAGAGATGATGATAGATTTGGTTTTCTAAGACACGTCTTAACTCCCAAGCTCTTAATATTGGAGACTCATCTCTTTGAGATGATAAAGGTTAAAAGTTCAATGACAGTATCTACTCTCACTGAGCTTAAAGTAGTAGAGACAACATCATATGCACTGAATGGGTTAATCCATGTCAGTGAGCTACTGATAAGTTCATGGGCTGAGGAGTTTAAGACCTTGGAAACATCTTTCCATGATGTCTTAAATCTGGTAAGCAAAAACTAGACCACCTATGCTTTAGTTTTGAAATTTTGAGATTAACCTTTTCCATTGATGACAAAGGAAGAGGAAGAAAAAGAGAAGGAAAAGAAGAGAAGTGCTCTGTGACACTTAGTCATTTTTCTAAGTGTTTCCATCAATGTCAAAGGGAGAGATTGTTGGCATGTGATGATTTGGAGTACTGGAAATCCTATAAGGTGTTAGTCCATTTTCTAGTCAATGCAAAATCCTATGAAAATGGCCTCTTCCCTGCTAATTTTTAAGTTGTCCCGCCCTGCTGCAAGCTTGTTTTAATGTGTGAATAAAATCAATAATGTTTCATGGTTTGTGCTCTTAGCCCCATTCTCTTTAATGTATTACCTTGCTCCAGTTCAGATCGCATCTCCTAAATCACAAAACCTAGGGAGATATTCAAGTTCCAAGGTTTGCAGGAAATAATCTCAGAATATGCCTTAGTGTCAAAAACCCACAATGTTTTTGAAAACCCATGATGTTTTCGGTCTCCCTACTACCTTTTGTTCTGCATGAAAACCTTGGATGTTTTCGATCTCTCACTGAAAACCCTATGTGTTTTTGACCTCGCACTATTTCCTCTTTATCAACATTTCCTATCTGCGCAGCTGCGACCTGTTGGTGGGCCCCATATTTTGGAGGAAAGCACTGTGAAAGCTTTAAAACTAGAAGGAATAATATCCCACATTGGTGCCAAAATAGGACTTTCAAATATTTAAAAGAAAATCCACAAACATACAAAGTAAGTTGAAATGGAAGAGGCTCTCTCCATGTGTGACTCCTCATGCACCCGACTTAGTTTCCATGACAGGCGGGCCCTACTCACAGGTGAGGTAATTTTTGGTAGAGTAGAAATTGTGCAGATGGTTGGTGCCTCAAGATTTGTGTCACCTATCAATGGTGGTCGCATGATCTCAAGGGCCAATTCTAGCCCTTGCGATCATGCGCTAGGTTGACACGTGGTAGTCCTATGAGGTGGTGAAATGATGCTTGTTTGGAGCTGACAGTAAACCAGAGAATGACATGTGGCATGGTTGGTGACATTGTAGTCAATCCTATGAGGTGGTAATGATGTAGTCTACAAGACCAATCCAGTGATGCCACATGGCACATGTGGGACCCAAAAGGTAAGATATTTTTGACCAAAATGCATGACTATGCAGGAAGTGCGGACCTCAAGATTTGTGTAGTAATCTAATGGTGGTCACATGATCTCATGGGCCATTTCTAGCCCATGCAATCATGCACCAAGCTGCCATGTGGCAGCTCGATGAGGTGTCAGTGATGTGAAGTTTTATGAAGGGTTTGTGATCGCAACTACGTGGCTAAGTGGTTGCAGTCGCATGATCGCAAGGGTGAGTAGGGTGTCTTGTGATCATGTGACAAGGTGACACATGGCAGCTAATGATGAGGTGGTGGTCAGTTCAATGACTTGGCAGTGTGATGTAGAGTGGACAGAGGTGGCGGTGACTGGTCAGAAGTGGACACATGTCAAGTGGTCGCATGATCGTAAGGAGGAACTTTAGCCCTTGCGAACATGCGACAGGCTGACATGTGGCAGCCTGATGAGGTGGCACCTGGTGGATACCTACAAAATCAACTCACAAGTAGCGAAAAGTTTGAAAATCCATTCTACTGATTTATCCCACATTGAGCGGATGGATGTTCTATTTTCCATTTATATAGGAAAGCACACAGAGTGAATGTAAAGAAAGCCACGGAGGCTTGTTAGCGGGTCTGCTTAGTTGGACATCTGTAGTGTGCGATGGGCCCATAATTTTGGGCAAAGTGAACATAGGTGCTGACCAAACATAAGGATGACATGTGGCAGGTTCACATGAATTTGCCAAATGGATTGCCTAGTTTGAAAATTATTTTGTGAATTAGAGAATGAAGCCTTTGCATTCGCGTGTTCTCTTAATCAAACCAAGTGGTTAGTGAAATATCTAGCGAATCTGAGAATGGAGTTGGTCGCGTGTTCGTGAGATAATTGGTAGCTAGCATTAAACATTCAATGATTCAGAGATCCAATAGTCACCAATTTGCCAGTTAAATTGGCAGTTAGTGTAAATCACTTAGCGAATTAGAGATTGAGCATGGTCGCTAGATGAGGTGGTAGGTGAGGTGCGCTCTAGCTAGATGTGGGCCCAATTAAATCAAATTTTGTAGAGTGGTCGCATGATCGCATGGGCCATTTCTGGCCCATGCGATCATGCGACAAGGTGACACATGGCAGCAGTGATGAGCTGGCCAATCCAAGCTTGCCATGTATCATGTGGGTCCCAGCTAAAAAATAATATTTTATTTCTTCCTGTGGCTTCAAAATTGAAAAAATCAAAGTTATAAAGATATTTTAATATAGTTTGGACTATATTAAGAAATTCAAGTATCAAAGTTGCAGACATGGGAGATTTTTTTTTAATGGCTGGGGGCTTTATTTTTCACCCAGATAGCAAGGATTATATACTACCAAAAAGGTGAGAGAACAAGGAATCCATTGATAAGGTTAGATTTGATGCAGGCTGTGTTGGTTTCAAGTTATCAATAGTTGAATGAAACAGGGGGCTAGGAAGATATTTTGAAAATATCTCATTTGTTACATCCGGTGACTCATAAGTCAGTTTCAGGAGATGAAAATAGGTGCTTTCAGGAGAGAATGATGTAGATCAAATTTTCAGTTCAGAGTTGGGTGATTCATCAGCGGGAGGTTTAGAGGATGACAAGTGTCAGTTTGTGGATGAATCTGGAGTTTTCTCTTCTCCTTCTTATTCTGATTTCTGAGTGTTGTAGAAGGTTCTGAATTTTGGTTCTCCCAAGGAGAAATCCAATGCAAGTTCCATTAATGCAAGCTTGGTTCTGAACTTACTATTTTAGTCAAGATGTAATGTGAATTTGAGTGTACTGAAACAGGTTTTATCAATGAAATATAGCTAGAATCTCATTGCAAGTATCCTGATGTCTCTGTGTGTTTTGGAAGTTCTTATGAATTGGATTTGTAAGGCAATGTTCAATTTGTCATTTACAAGGTAGACTATGAGTTTGTCCCTAAGTTTCTTTCAAGGAAGGAGTAAATCTAGCTGGATAATCTCTGAGAATTTCAAGAATGTATAGATTTGATGATCATGTGTTTGTAGTGAAAATGATAATCTGTAAGGAAGGGTATTGATTTCAGGTGTTTTTGAATTTATGAAGTTTTAGTGGATGTTTTCTCAATTTGACTCCGCACCCTAGGATAAGGCACTGGTTTTACACCAGACTTGCATCCAAATCTTAAATTCAAATCACTTTTCCATTTCTAGTTCAAGAGCATAAATGTTTGTCAATCGCATTGAATAATGCAAGTGCTTTTGGTGATTCCTTGTAGAAGTGAATTAGATAGGTTAACCTGCCTAAGTTTTAAACTCAAAGAGAAGAAGGGTGAATACCCTTGTCACATTTGCCATTTTTCTACAATGATTGTTTGCTTTTGTTAATATCATGGATTGGCTTTCTAAGCTCTACATCAGTTGTAGCAAAAGACATTAGCAAATCATTGTCTGAACCCCTAATCCACTACAAGGATTTCATTATGAAGTAGTGATTCTGAAGATAGGTACACCCACATAGGTCTGTGGAGCCCTAAGTAGAAGAAGGACTTGGTCCTTATCAATTAGCCTTTTCCCTATAAGAATCCAAAATTGGGAACCTGAGAGTCAAGCTTAATAGCTAAATTGGTGATTCTACATGAAAAAGAGCTAACATAAGGGTTGTCATTTAGGGAAACACTTATGATAAGTATGATCACATGGTGTGGAGATTGCCACTGTATTCATAGTCCTAGAAATGACTAAGTCCAGAATCAGGAAAATAGGGTACAGTGCCACAATTTTGGATAGCGATGGAGACATAAAAGATATTATGGCTTGTGAAGTTAACTAGAGGTCTTTTGGTATATGTAAATGCTTAAGTTAAGATCACATAAGTTTTGGATAGCTGGTGTATGAGATACAGTGTTCGAAAGGTATGCGAAGATAGTAAAATAGTATATCAGGGTACATGAACAGTTGTGATGATTAAGGAAAGCATGATGGATATGATAACATGCTAAGTCATGTAAATAAATTATAGTGCTGACTCTTTGGTAATTTAACAGCACTGACTCTATGTATATCATTTGCACAAGTTCTTACTATGTTTAGTATGACATTTGTGGAGTCAACTAGAAGGCTAATTGTGTATAAATATAGATTTCTCTTGTGAAAGAAGACATGTGTGATAATGATAAGTTTGCAAAAAAGATAGCAGAAGTCAGATGCGAGATCAGTAGGAGGTAGAGCTATAACTAGAACTATCTAAGAAAGATAAGTGCTTGTATTATTTCCCTTTCATGAACTATTTTTTGATAGTATTGATTGTAAGAGTAGTGTGCTCACCACCTTTAACCAAGTGTTTTTTTTCCCCTAACAGGGTTTTTGTAATCCTCTAGAAAGGAAATGTACTATGTAACAATCAGCTCCTAATAGGGCTAGATCTCTTAATAGGGACATTATACTTTAGTGCTTATTTGTGGGCACCATCCCCACTAGGGTTTTCCCTTTAATCAGGGTTTCCTTGAGAACAAATCATGGTGTCATGAGTAATGTGTTATGCTTATATGCTCTTTTCATTTCTGCATTACTTTGGATTATTTATAATTGTTTAAAGTTGTAATTAAAGTTTTGTAATACTAATTCACCCCCCCTCTCAATATTACTAAATCCTAACAAAGCATATATTAAGACCAACATAATTATCAATAAGGACATGGTGGACGCACTTTGGGCCTATCATGACTTCAATATGCAGAGGGGCATTGTGCGGATGGCTTAATGAATGATATTCTTCCTCAAAGAAAGATAATGGGGTGAGGTTAGGTGACCCACCATGGATTGAAACTGGTCCAGATCAAGATCCTTAGGGACATTTTCCTTAGTGAGGGCTTTATCAAGAATCTGCCTATGAGCAGGCGAGATCTTCAACAACTCAAAGATAGTGATTTGAGAGTTGGTATGTTGTAATTGGTCTAGTATGTTTTAATTGGAATTGATAGGTGTGGGGACCAATTTTTAATTCTTTTTGGTTGGGCCAATAGTAGTTGTGTCTACAGGTTGTTTCAGTGCAGATGCAGAAGGCTCGAGGCCTTTGAGAAAGATCTTTTCAAGAGATCGAGTGACAATGTTTGCACAAACCAAAGACTATCCTAGTTTGGAATATTGAGACACAGGGCCTTGCAAGACAAACAAAGTCTTGGGTCTAGGAACATCCCCACTCCCCTTGATGGTGATCACATCACAATATTTGACATCAACAAGTTCAACCATATTAATAACATTGTCATTAGTATTGTACATATAGTTGACCTTGTTGTTGGCATTTTTGGCCTTAGAGGACTCACCCTTCTCATGAGGAGGAAATGGGTCTTTGAATGCTTGGTGATTTGAGTTCTTGTTATGACCACTCACAACAACATCACTATTATCAATAAGATCTTGGATCTTATGCCAAAGTTGAATATAGCTGGAAGTGTTATGACCCTTGTTTTGATGGTAATCATAGTATGCAGATTCATTCCACCAAGAAGGTCATGGTTGTGGATCACAAGGACACAAGTTATCTAGAGGTGTGAGTATTTGGTTTTGCAAGAGAGTCTTGTAAACCATGTCAAGAGGTTCCCCTAGGGAAGTGAACTCATGTTTGGGTCAAGGTGCCCAAGGTTTGCTTCTAGAATATTTTGAGGGTTGTTAAGTATCTATCATAGCCTTTTTCAGTGGCTTTGGCTACCTACATACTGGAGGTAAGATTGAAAATAGCCATTTGAGGCTTTGGGATCACATTGTCAATGACTTCATCATTCACAACATCCCAGTTTTTGTTGATAATTTTAGTTGTCTTTTCTTGAGGAGGACCCCTGCTTGTTATCTTTGTGTAGGGTCAACTCTCCTTTCTTGATCATGAACATCTCTATTCTCACAAATTTCTTGATCATATCATCAAAGGTCAAAGGACCTTGTAGTTGTACTTGGTACCAAAAATTAGGAAGAAGATTGTCTAAAAAGATATCAAGCTTCTCAGATTGTGGTATTTTGCAAGAATATTTGGTCTAGAGTTGTCTCCATCATTGGAAAAAAGTTAGGAGAGGTTCCCCAGGTCATTGTTTTAGATTGCAAAGATCATGGATATTAACTAGGTGTTGGATGTTATGTGAATAGTGTTGGAGGAATAGATTGGAAATCTCATCAAAAGACTTGATGCCAGTAGGAATTTGAGAGAACCATTCCATAGAAGATCCACCCAAACTATGCAAGAAGAGACACATGAGATAAGTCTGGTCATGTATAAAATCCATGGATAGAGCACCAAACTCTCTCAAGTGATCTTGAGGATCAGAGGTACCCAAATATTTGTCATATTTGGGTAGTTATACACCCTTAGGAAAGGGAAACATGATAAGACTCTTGTCAAATGGGAATAGATAGATGCTCTCTAGTGTGAACTAGTTTTTTGGTTTATCCTTAGTTTTCATGAGTTGTCCAATCTGGTCTTGCATGTCTTGAACTATCTTTTGTAGTTTAGTGGTCTTTGTTTCCTCTTCTTTGACTACAAGAGTCTCAACTTTATAGTTTGGGGGTAACTTGGCCCCTTGGTTGGCTAGTTTGAGAAAGTATTTCTCCTTCTCTTCTTTCATCAGAATCTCCATCATCTTATGAAGGCTTTTGTTATCTCGGGCAGCCTCAATGTCTTGCTGGGTTATCTCTTCATCATCATTACCAAGGATTTCAAAGATACTCTAGGCATGAAATTCTTCTTGGTTGTCTTGAGCTTGATCTTGATTTTGATCATGAGCTCTATTGTATGCACCCTCTTGATTTTGGTGTGCCATCTTTCTAGTGTGCAAGTACACGGTGTGAATAGACTAAATGTGAGGAGGTTTAGTATGAGGAGAGGTCATTGCTATGGGAACCTTTGGTGCCTTAAAAGGATCAATTTTAGACAGTGACTCCTTAGGGATTTGGTGTTCTCAAAATGAGGGATATATGACCTGACTGAAGTTCATATTAAAAGTATGCTAGACATGAGGTCGAATAACAGGAGAAGGAGAGTGAGTTGACTCCTCTCTAGATGTGTTTGAGGAAGAACGTGAAGATTCACTATAGCAATCAAATTGTGTAACAAGCTTGGAATGACCTCTTCCTTGGTTGCGAGGTCTACCTCTACCCTCTCTGGTGGGATGTGAAGGGAACACATTGCTACTTTGAGTCACAATAGACATAGATGAGGATTAAGTAACTAGAGAGAACTAGGACTATGCTTGGAACTCTGTCTCTAGAAAAGAAAAAAGTGATAAAAGTGAAATGTACCTAGCATGAGTCATTGAGAGTACAGTTAGAACAACTAAGAGATGATTATCGCATTGCAAGGTACAAGAATATAGTAGAACAGGTAGATAAAAGAGAGATGAAATGAGTTCAAGTGTCATCATGTGATTCTCAGCCCAAAACATCTAGCTTCAAACTGTGTACAAGTATGAAAATAGATAGGTGGACCCTAAACAAGAATCAGATCAAGCAAAAAGCTAACTAGCAGATGGGAAATAGCTCATTGTTTTGACTAACTGGGGACAGTCTTGCTCAAGGAAGTGTCATCCCACGTAAGGAAGTGCCAGGCTACATGCAAAGATATGTTGTCTCACACCAAAAAATACAAGAACAAACTAAAAAAGGATTGACATGGTTTCTGATAGACTGTGGTGAAACTTCACATGGAGATGTGAAATCTCATGTGGGAAAGTGTACAAAGAGCCAAAATATCATGCAAAAATGTATAGGGAATCTAGCAAAAAAAGTACAGAATCTGATAGTTGGATCAATTTTTGAGACAGGAATAGATTTCGAGACATAGCGTGGGTTGTTATCTGATAGAAATTTTAGTTCCCAGATTGGTTTTGGATAGTTTAAATCAGAAAACTTAGTTTTTGAGGTTTCAATCACTTGTTAACAAGCACATAGTTTGGAACTAGCAAGCAGTTTGTGAAATAGTTGATAGTTGAAAACAATTCTACCAAGGAAAAAGAAACTTAGAAGAAACATGGGAGTCTTGAAAAAGTTTGGACATGTTGGATAGTTGAAGACTCAAAACAAACACTCAGTTATCCCTACAAAGAAAATGGTAGAGAAGATAAAATTTGTGCCTAACAACTTATGTGCATGCGTTCACCTCACATAGCCATGCCACCCCCTAGAGGATGCCCATTTTTTTGGTGTTTCCAAGGACTCAATAATATATGTTCAAAGGTTACCCTTGAAGTAGGGGCCAGTTTCATATACCACCTTCAAACATCTAGGTGCATGTCTATGGTGAGAATCTATGGGAGAGATTCTTCCCCCTCACTGACCAAAGATTATGTCTCTTTTTGGAGATGAACCAAGTAGACAACTAACTAAGAGAGTGTTTAATAGACTTCCATTCACATGAACCTTTGATGCCCCTAATAAAGGGTTGGGGCCTCTTAGCCACACCGACACCTGAAAGTGTACACCCCCGCAAGAAGGTTTTAGGAGTGGCACCGCTCAGTACAACATAAAGAGCTTTCTCAAGATGTTTGACATCATGGATCAAGAGAAATAAGTTAACATGGCTTTGGATTCTTTAGACTCAACAAAGCTACATTATTATAGTGATTTGGAATCATTGGAAAAAGGTGTGTACTCACTTGGGTCATTCCTAGAGGTTTAACTTTTGGTAGGCCCTCTAAAGGTGACACAGACTTGGCTCAAATTCAAGGGTGAGAGTTTCTAATTCTCTCAAAGAGAGAAAAGAATAATCCTATACCTCTACACCTTACCCAAACACACTAGACATGTTTATCCCTGAGCTAACTCCTCTTCAACCAATCCAAAAGCTTCTAGGTTTTTGGTTCTCTCAATGAGAGAAGAGCATAATCCCCTCACTAATGGACATGCTAAAGATTTGTTACCTTTCCTTGCTTCCCCACGTATCTATCATGCTAGAAATGTCTAGGCCTCAAATTCATCCATGGGCATCATTTCCATGTAATGAAGAGCCTATTACCCTATTTTTCTATCAAGACCCTTAAGAAAATTTTAACAAGGCCCTATTTAGACTATGTGAAGAAAGCAATAAAAAAAGATAGAATGTTTGAGTAGGTTTTAGATTCTTTGACATGCATCCTGCAAGAAAACCGTTACTAAGTATGCAAAGTCATATTTTAGGAGCCTTCGACATATGTCCTACAACCCACTATTATGTTGTATTAGAAATGAGAAGTAGAAAATCATAGAAAGATAATGAATGTCATAAAATAGGAATAGAAAGTATGGAACTGTGAAAATTTAAGTCTCTGATGTCAAATTTTGTGTGAGAGATTGCACGGCTTCATGCAAGAGAATACCTGTCACATGAGAAAGTGCTAAGAGAAGCACAACTTAACACAATACAATGAGAATCTTCACATGAGAATCCATACCAAGGGTGTATGAACATATGGATAGAATGCAAAATTTTAATAGAAACTTGAAATGAGATGAGGCCAAAAATTGATTTTCTATCCCACAGTGGGTGCCAAAAATGTATAAGCTAAATATGGGCCTCTAATTTAGCCTCACACTTCAACATAGTCATTTTTCATTAGCTGAAAACAAGATCAAATATGAGATTATTCATCTTTCCTTTCTAGATGATTCAACCTATTGCCTCCTATCTAGGTAGGGTTCGGGATTGCTCCCAGAATCAAGAGTCTAGCAGTCATAGACTAGCACTAGAATGGAGGGTTTATGCAGTTTATTCTAGAATGAGTATGCAATTAATAAAGAAATTATTAAAGTATGAATATTAATCTAAGAGCAATGAAAGAAAACTAGATTAAGACAAGTGCATTACTAAGCTAAACATGATATTGATCTAAAATGACTATCAAACTAATAATGAAAATGAAAGCTTTGAATGTAAACAAGTAGCAATGATAATGCAACAACACTTCATTGCTCGAAAATTGGGATCCTTTGAATGAGAAATGAGGGTTCTTTTATAGAATCCTGGGTTCAATCAATGGTCGAGATTGAATCAGATGAATGGTAGAGATTGAATGAGAGTTCATTTTAGAATAGCAAGTTTCCTACAGAGAGGCAGTCAACTCTTTGCCTTTTGCCTATGTGGAGCAGTTAACTATTTTATTGCCCTTTTAGATTCTTAGTTAACTCAAAGTTTCCTTTTCTAAATTGAAGAGAAGATTTTTTGGAGATAATATTTGATTAAATAAATACAATATTGCCTCATAAGTGGATTTTCTCAATTATTTGGATAATTAAATTTAATTATTGAAATGAGGATATTTATTTAAAACCAAATAATTATTTAATTCCTTTTTCATGTGTATTTTAGCTAAAGATGGATAATTTAATTTAATTAAAGTGCTAGGACTTTGTAATTAAATTAATCAATCGTAGGGTTTATTTAGTCATTATAGTTGATATTTAGGAATTAAATATAGCATATGATTAATGCAGATCTAAGGTTTTCTACATTTGACACTAAGTCAAGTAGAGTCAATTAGAAGACAAAATTGCCTAGTACAATAGCACTTTGATGATTCATAAATTGATAGAATGAGACTAAATGCAAAAAAAATTGGTTAGGATATCGAGATACCAATTTTGGGGTATTACAGGAGAAAAACACGTGGGGATGATTCCCACAAGATTTTACTAGTGCACTTGTAAATCATCCCTTCTAGGAGAAATTACAAAAACCTTTCTAAGGTTTTTACCTGGTTAAGAGTACTTATAGTCTAGTTATGAACTACAAAAAACTTGTTAAAGACTACCCTTCTAAGGGATTTAAAAACTTTAGCTAAAGAGATACCTTGTTAGAGGATTTTCACTTCAGATCTGTTAGGTTCCTATACACCCTATTAGGAGTGGCCTTGTTAAAGCATTTATCTTACCAATCTATTAGAATAAAAAAGTAAATAATGACCCGATATTTGCACTCAACACATGATAGATCTAATGGATTCTAGATCAATTGCACTTCTTCTAATACTTTACTATCTCAAAAAATCATCACATATCATTGCAACAACATCACAAGTCTCTACAACATTAATATTTTAAGAATTTATATACTTGTTCTAGTTCGGTGATAGCACCCTAAAATATTTTACAATTAGGCCCTCAAATCCAACTTATCATTATGAGGGAGTGTGCAAAAATCAAAATTAAACATCCTTGATGTTAGCATAGAACATTAAAAATCAAAAACATGTCAGCTCAACACAAACATTTAACCACAACACCAATCTAACCAACTATGTCCAACGGTTCACTGTTATAACTATTAGTTTCTCTTCAATCTTCAATAACTTTTAGAATACTCCAAGATAACTGATGTGAGTGTAGGAATAGATAGATATAACTTTTTATATGTTAACTTTATGACCATGCACCTTAAATCGATAATTTTATATAGAAATAATTCACTATTTCTTGCTTTATGCACTATCACCGGTTGACTGAACACTTAGAAATTCTTCAATCTGATCCTTTAGTACCATTGGTAAATATGTTTTCTTGACATAAAAATAATTATTTTTTAGCAAAGACAACACCACAGGGTAAAAGCACAAACTTGTGTCATGTTTTAGGCTGGCTTATCAGCACAAATGAATTTGAGTATTTCTTACAACAAATTAATTTTGGTCAATTAGATGGTCTAGTTAGAATCATTCTAGCTAAGTTAGATAAGCTCTTCAACTTTTTAAATTGGAAATGTCTATTAAATTCATGTTTTATACCAATTTGGGTCCAATTACCAAAGAAATAAAATTATTTTAGAAAAGTGATGTTTCAATAACTCTTCCTCTTTTTAATGATATTTAATAAAAAATATAGAAATACCCTTTTGTGGAGATTAGAGTCAAGAATATGCTCGTATAGATTTTTTAGTGTTTTAATTAGACATAGTATATTGTAACTAAAAATACTGCAAGTGGGTATTTGAACAGTCGAGAAGATGTTGATTTGGGGAAAGGAAAAAATAGTAAATCATATTAGAAAATTTTGAAAGACATAGGGCTCACTAGAGGAGTGAGTCATCTTCAAGAATGTATAGTTATTTTTTGATTGGGATAGATTTGTTATTAAAAATATGGTAGGAGATGAAAACTGTCAATTTCATGTGACTTGGAATTTGAATTGTTATAAAAGAGAAAATCTAAGTCAAAACCCATTTTTTCTTTTTTTGAGCACTATCTATATGCATCTTCTATAACATATTGTGAAATCAAAGGAAAAAAAAGTTTCTTTACATATATTGTATTGTGGGAACTAGACACCCTAATTTTCAACATCATTTAACAACCAAAAAATTGGCTTAAATTTTTTTTTAAAAAATATCAATAAATTATTAAAAATAATAATCATAAACTTCATCCATTTTTACACATTTCATTAGTTTATTATATTTTCAAATTTCAAATAAAAATGTCACTTTTATGTCATTGAAGTTGAATAGTTTTTGTGTTGTTAGCCTTTTCCTTTATAAAAGTGTGACACGGGTTTGTACTTTTACCCCACAACACACTCATGTGATCCAAACACATATGTCCTTCATCAAATTCTAATAGAGCTAATTATTGGGAGTAGGAATGATCAAGATATGAAATCATGTGAGTTTTTGTTTCAACAACTAAAAATACTTCTCACATTCATCTATCCACTCATATATCTTACCTTTTCTCTGAAGGGATGTAATAGGTACATCAATTTGAAGGGATCCTTCCATAGATTTCTAGAAATAACTAGCAAGTCTCATGAAGCTTCTAACTTCTTTCACATTATAAGGAGATAGCCATTCAAGAATAGATTGTATCTTAGAAAAGTCTACTATATTCTCATCCATAGATATGATGTGACCCAAATATTGTATCTCTTTCTAATAGAAAGAGCACTTCTATAGCTTACCATAAAATTTCCTATCTCTCAAACATAGTAACACTATGCACAAGTCTTCTTCATGTTCCTCCATATTCTTAGAATAAATCAGTATTTAATCAATAAATATCTACACACATTTTTCTACATAGTCCCTAGAAACATTGTTCATCAGATTCATAATAGCTACAGAAGCATTTGTTAAACCAAATGGTAGGACAAAAAATTTGTAATTCCCATGTTGTATCGTGAATGTAATTTTAGATATATCCTCTTCCTTTATCTGAAGCTGATGATATCTAGATCTCAAATCTATCTTTGAAAAAATAGTTGTTCCCTTCATTTGATTGAATAGCTCATCTATCTGAGGGAGAGGTTATATTTTTTTAATGGTAAACTTATTAAGTATCCTATAATCAATTCATAGTTGTAAGGTTTCATCTTTCTTTTTTATGAAGATCATTGTGGTTGCCCATTATGATACACTAAGGTATGTTTAAACCTTTTATCCATTAATTCTTGTAATCACACCTTCAGTTCATACATCTCTATGGTGTCCATTATTTATGGATCCTTAAACTATGGCTCAGTTATAGGAATCAAATCAATGAAGAAATTAAACTCTTTCTATGGAGGTAATTCAAGTCACTCCTCAAGAAAAATATCCTAAAACTCTTGTAATATAGGATAACCATCCAAATAAGGAATATTATTGTCAATATCCTTAACATGTGCCACATACACCATATACCCCTTCCTTTTAGACTTTTTCTGTTGCATATAGCATAAATTGTTCCTAGCTCAATGGGTCTTCTTACAACTCTAACTACTACAAGTTTTCCTACATCATCAAGGCATTCAACAAATTTATCTCTACAATTTACAATTTCCTTGTGCTCGGTTAACCAGTTGATTCCCAAAATGACATCATATGATCCCAATGGGGGTACATATAGGTTTACTTGCAATAGGCAGCTTGGAAGGTCCAATTCACTACAATATAGATATTGTTCAACCCTATTTACATATTTTACAATCTAGCATTAATACATAAATCCTACTCTAATATGTAAGCTAGATACAACTCTAGGATCTACAAAACATTCACTAGTTTTAGTATGCATTAAAATAAAAATATTATGACCAAAAATTTAACCAGCTAACGATATAGGGGTAGCTTGGAAGTAATCTTGAATGTGATCAATGTTAATATGATTTAGAACAATAGAGAGGGGGGGTGAATCAGTTATTCCCAGGTCCTAATGTATAAAATAACTTTAAACACTTTTCCTTAAATCAGATCAAGCAACCAAAACAAACACAGTCATCACTAATTCAATAATAGAAACATATAACACTACAATCCACTACCCAGTTGTAACTAACTTGTAAAACACAGAAATGTTCAAACCAAAACATTCACACAAGTATTGACACCGGGATTTATAGTGGAAACCCAATATGGGAAAAACCACTTTGTAACATGTTACTATTATTTTCACTCTTTTGAAGTGAGCTCGGTTAAAAGCCAACCCTATCAAAGGTTACAATACACACTGTCAAGTGTGACCTGGCTAAAGGATTTCAATCACACTATTAAAAGTGAGCCTTGTTATAGGACTTACATACACTCCATTAGAATGCAACCTTGTTCAAAGGATTTAACATATGACTATTAGGTCAACCTTTGTTAAAAGGATTTTGACTATTACAATGGTTAGAAAGTAGCAGTAGTATTGATCTGAAAAACATACAACTCACTTTGCAAATATCAGATCCAATTCAGTACACAAATGTTGGTTTACTGACTTTGAAAATTTTCCATCTCCATCTCTGATTTGCTCAGAACTTTTCTTCAAGCAACCACCACACTTCTCCTTTAGCCTTTTCGCTTATATAGTCAATAAAAACTTACTGTTCTTCCAGCATCTCCTTCACCCATGCATTCTCATACCTAATGTTTCGGTTCCCTTAATACTTTTCTTTGTTAGGTTAACTTGTCTTTTGCTGCTTAATCTCCTTTATAGATCTTAGGGTTAGGTCATATTCATTGAATCTACCCACTTCATGTTCTTCATCTCCTCTTCTAGAATCATCTCAAATCTCATAAAGATTTGCAATAAAATGTTTTACAAAGAATTAAATGCTTCCATACAATCAATAAATAAAGTCAACACATTTTACATAATCCAAGAATTCAACAATGTCGGCTCCAAATCTAAATTCTCTTCAAATATAAAAATACAGATGCTCAGTCAATACTATGATCATCCACTCGATCTTCATGTAAAATGCTCAGTCACTACTAAAACTGTTTCCTCAGCATATATTGTCTTCCTCGATAATTAACTAATACTTGGTCGACACTAGATTTTTTCTCAGCATACACTAACTTGGTCGACACTAGCATTACTCAGCTTAAACATGATTTCTTCATTTTTTCTTGGTTAAGCCTACTAGTTTAGTCTTCAATATTACTAAGATAAACATTACATTGTCCCATCATTGTACAACATAGTCAAGTACACTTTGCAGTATCAAGATAACTCAACCTTTCCCTAGGTGCTATTGTTACCATCCTTTCTTTCCCTTCTCATAATAGATATAGTACTTTCCTAAGTAGCAACAGTCTTACCGATTAAGGTTTGACATCAATGACAATACAATAATTGCTTTAATTGCAGTTTCCAACAATCTCCCTCTTTGGCATTGATGGCAACACCATATGATATCACCTGAATAACACATGGATTACCAACCAATCCAAAAGCTTATCTATCCATCAGAGAAAATTTATAATATCCTTAGCTTCATTCTAATTTAGAATCTATAAATCTCACTTTTGTGACCATCAGAAGTATCTGGATCTCCCTTCTATCCTAATCTTTCATTTTTTTTCATCATCCCTACTCTTTAGTTCATGTGTTATAGTATCATTTCAATTCAGTTTCCCTCTTTGACAAAAATGCCAAAGCAGAAACTAAAACTTACATCCAACAGATGTAGATATATCTTGTGTAGCTCAGCCTTTCTCCCTCTATCATCTTGCTTATGACTGATTTGTTATCTTTGCTTCTTCTTCACAGCTCTAGGACAGTCCTAAAGTGTGACAATCTTCTACATCAATTTGTCAATTATTCTATTGTAGCATATATGATGCAGTGCTCCTAGCTTGACTAGGCAGCCTCAGTTAGGGGAAGGACCCCTAATTGACTTCTCAAATATCATGAGCTTCTTTATGTAAATCTTTAGTGAATATGTCTGCCAATTGTTCTTTTATATTCACATATTCCATGTGGACTTCCTTGTCTTGTACCAATTCCCTCAAATAGTGATACTTGATTGCTATATGCTTGGTCTTAGTGTGCATCACCAAATTCCTAGAAATATTGATGGCACTTGTGTTGTCACAAAAAATAACAACAGGTTCAGTGATTTCTTGTTTCATGCCTATCAACAACTTTTTTATCCATATCAAATTTGAACAGTTTACTGCAGCAGCAACATACTCGACTTCAACAGTAGATTGGGAAATGCAATTTTGTTTCTCGCTTGTCTAGGAGACTAATCTCTGTCTAAGAAAGAAAGCTCCACCACTAGTGCTCTTTCTGTCATCTACATTTCCTACCCAATCAGCATCAGTGTATACTCTAAGTTCAAATTTGTCATTCTTCTTGTAGTATAACCCATAGTCAGCAGTTCCTTTCAAGTATCTCATGATTCTTTTCACCACCATCATTTGTGTTTCCTTAGGATTGGTAGAGAATCTTGCCACAATCCCAATAACTAGTGCAATATCTAGTCTACTCTGTACAACATACTGTAATTTTTTAATCATGGATCTGTACAAAGTTTGGTTAACTTCTGCAACATCATCATTCTTAGATAAATTTTGTCTAGTAACCATAGGAGTTCCCACTGGTCTAGCATCGTTCATTCCAAAAAAAATTAGTATTTCATTAACATACTTAGACTGTGTAATGAAAATTCCTTTCTTCATCTGATATACTTGTAAACCAACAAAGAATTTGATCTCACCAAACATACTCATTTCAAATTCAGTTTGCATTTCTTTGAAAAACTTTTACACAATGCATCTTTTCCGGCAAAAATAATGTCATCAACAAAAATTTTGGCCAATAAAATACCTTTACCTTCTTCATCCTTCAAGTATATATTGCTTGTGTCATTTGTTCTTGAAAATCCAATCTGCATCAGATAGTTATGCAACCTCTCATACCATGCTTTGGGAGCTTGTTTCAATCCATACAATGCTTTGTTTGGTTTTCATACCATGTGCCTTCTGTTTGGATCAATAAAACCTTCTGGCTATTCTATGTAAACTTCTTCTTCTAGTACACCATTTAAAAATGTAGACTTGACATCCATTTGATATACCTTGAAATCTTTATAAGCAACATATGCAAGTAGAGTTCTTACTCCTTCCAATCTAGCTACAGGGGCAAATGTCTCCCCATAATCTATTCCTTCTTCTTATGTGTAGCCTTTGCATACCAACCTAGCTTTATTCCTAGTGATTTCACCTTTTTCATTCAACTTGTTTCGAAACACCCACTTTGTTCCTATAACATTCTTATCTGTAGGTCTCAGCACAAGAGTCCAAGTTTCATTCTTCTCAATCTGGTCAATCTCTTCATTCATTTCTTGTATCCAGTCTTCATTTTCTAATGCCTCTTTAGTTGTCTTAGGTTAAAACTCACATAGTAAGCATGTTGGATCCTTGGTCTTGCTTCTGGTTTGAATTCTAGTGTCTTTATCTCCAATTATCTATTCAGGCTTGTGATGTCTTCTTACATATTTTGCCAAAATAGGTTCAAAATTTTTCTCCTCTATTTCATTAGGTTCCCCAACAAGATTGTCAGATTCAGCTTTTGAATGCTCGGCAACCTCTTCTTGATACTCGATAGCATTGTCTTATAGCACGACATGTTCTTGTTCTCTCTCAGCACTATTTTCCTGATGTGTGGCAATCATTTCCTGTTGCTCAGCATTGCTTGCCTAAGACTCAACATTAGGTGCAAGTCTGTTACCTACCTCTTCTATTTCCTCAATGTACACAAAAGATCTGTAATCTTCTGGTTCTCTTTTACTTTCGGCTTAATTTCTTTCTACATACTCATCAATTTTTACATTTACACTTTTCACAATTTTGTTAGTGTTAGAGTTCAAACACTTATAAGCTTTACTTTTTGTGGAGTAGCCTAGGAATATGCCTTCATCACTTTTGGCATCAAACTTTCCATTCCTATTGTCTTTCAATATGTAACACTTTCTTCCAAAGATTCTAAAGTATTTAACACTTGGTGCATACCCATACCATAATTCATAGGGTGTCAGATTTGTACCTTTCTTGATCTGTACTCGGTTAAGAGTGTAAATAGCTGTACTTATAGCTTCTTTCCAATATTTATATGCCACATTCTTTTCAATCAATAATGTCCTTGCACAGTCCAAAATAGATATGTTCCTTCTTTCTGCTATACCATTCTATGGAGGTGTCCTAGGTGCAAACATCTGTCTTTTGATTCCTCTATCATGGCAAAAAAGATTGAATTCATTTGATGTAAATTCTCTGCCTTGGTCAGATCTAAGACATTTCAGGTTCTTACCTGTCTCTTTCTCAACCTTAGCTAGATACCACTTAAAAGATTGAAAAGCATCAGATTTTTCTTTCAGAAACATTACATGCATCATCCTAGTATGATCATCAACAAACAAGATAAAATATCTAGCACCACAGTAAATTTGTATACCCATAGGTCCACAAAGGTCAATATGAACCAAATCTAAAATGTGCTCAGAAGTAAAGGTTTTGCTCTTGAAACTTGACTTAGTCATTTTTCCTAACTGGCATTCTTTGCACTTATCTCTACCAGATTGTCAAACTTAACATGACATAGCCTCTTATGCCATAGCCAAATGTCATCAAGTTGTGCAATCATACATATTTCTTCAGATAGGTCACAATAGAACAAATTACCTCTTGTCTGCTCACCACTTCCAATCAGTTCACCAGTAGCATCAAATATCTTAGCTTTCTTGTGATGAAATTCCACTCGGTAACTAGTTCTGTTGAGCTGAGCAACACTTAGCAAATTATAATTCAATCCTTTAACCCAATAAGCATTTTCACAAGAGATTTTATCAGTTAGTTTAATCAATCCTTTTCCTCTAACAGGACATGGTGCATCATTACCAAATGTTACACTTTTACCTTTATAATGATGTAAGGTCTCAAACTTACTTTTGTCACCAGTCATGTGATGTGAACAACCACTATCTATAATCCATTTGTCATTCTTGTTCACATAGGAAATCAATGCAGTTTTCTCATCCTCATCAGATTCATCTTTCATTGCAACATAGACTACCTCAATTTCAAAATCATTACTATCAGTGTCAGTCTCTTCTTCAGCAATGTAACAAGATTTCTTACCTTTTCCTTTGTAGTATTTGTACCTTCGGTAGCCTTTTTCATCTCTTTTGTCTTTGTGTCTGCTATTTTTTTCTTCATCTTTATCCTTCCTGTCAGGACATCTAGTAGCTATATGACTAAGTTTATTACATGAAAAACATATAATAGGGAGTTTACCTTTATATTTTCCTTTTCCTCTTCTCAGTCTTCTAGCCATAAGAGCTTCTAGATCTTCAAGGTCTTCATCAGAAGTGTCACTGTCACTTTCACTTTCACTTTCACTTTCACTGGTGCATCTTTCTTTTTCTTTCTTAGGCTTGTTTAGAACTAACTATCACTTAAAAGTAGATTCAACATTTCCAATACTACCAATAGTGAAATTATCATAATTAGACAGTTCAAAAGTAGTGAGTTTACCAATCAAACCTTCCAAGGTTACCACATTTCCTAAGTTAAATCTAGATTCCTGAATAGCTGAGATCTTAATAACATATATAGGATGCAGAGTTCTTAGCACCTTTCCAATTATGGTCTCATCATTAATAGTTCCATTTTCTCCTCTAATAGCATTCACAATATTGTGCAATGTTTTCATCTTCATTCATTCTCATTTCATCAAAATTACCTCTGAGACTCTCAGCTTTAGCTTTTAGCACATATAGATCACCACCATAGATCTTTGCAAGAGTGTCCCACATATCTTTAGCAGTTGTGCAGTCCTTAATATCCTCACATTCTAGATAGCTTAGGGTAGGTGCAATTTCTAGCATTTCCTGATTATGTTCTTGCTTAGCTCTCATTTCCTCGGTAGTCAAAGGTGCAATAGGTGTGACATAGTTATGCTCAATGCAGTACTTTGCAAAATCACCAATACTGGCCAGATGCAGCTTCATCAAGCTTTACCATGCAGGGAAGTTTTCCTTTTTTGGCTTCAGTACCTCCTTATACATCTTGATCATTTGCTTCAAGTCCCTTTAAACTTGTTTTCTATAGACACCAATAAGCAAGACAGCTTTAATACCAATTATTAATATGATTTAGAACAATAGAGAGAGGGGGTGAATCAGTTGTTCTCAGGTCTTGATGTATTAAATAACTTTAAAAACTTTTCCTTAAATTAGATCAAGCAACCAAAACAAACTCGGTCATCATTGATTCAATAATAGAAACATATAACACTGCAATCCACTACCCAACTATAACTAACTTGTAAAACATAGAAGTGTTCAAACCAAAACATTCACACAAGTATTGACACCAAGATTTATAGTGGAAACCTAATATGGGAAAAACCACTTTGTAACATGCTACTATTATTTTCACTCTTCTGAAGTGAGCTCAGTTAAAAGCCAACCCTGTCAAAGGTTACAATACACACTGTTAGGTGTGACCCGGTTAAAGGATTTCAATCACCTTGTTAAAAGTGAGCCTTGTTATAGGACTTACATACACTCCATTAGAATGCAACCTTGTTCAAAGGATTTAACATATGACTATTAGGTCAACCTCTGTTAAAAGGATTTTGACTATTACAATGGTTAGAAAGTAGTAGTAGTATTGATTTGAAAAACATACAACTCACTTTGCAAATATCAGATCCAATTCAGTACACAAATGTTGGTTTACTGACTTTGAAACTTTTCCATCTCCATCTCTGATCTGCTCAGAACTTTTCTTCAAGCAATCACCACACTTCTCCTTCAGCCTTTTCGCTTATACAGTCAATAAAAACTTACTGTTCTTCTAGCATCTACTTCACCCATGCATTCTCATACCTAATGTTTTGGTTCCCTTAATACTTTTCTCTGTTAGGTTAACTTGTCTTTTGCCACTTAATCTCCTTTGTAGACCTTAGGGTTAGGTCAAATTCATTGAATCTACTCGCTTCATGTTCTTCATCTCCTCTTGTAGAATCATGTCAAATCTCATAAAGATTTACAATAAAACATTTTACAAAGCATTAAATGCTTCCATACAATCAATAAATAAAGTCAACACATTTTACATAATCCAAAAATTCAACAATGTCGGCTCCAAATCTGAATTCTCTTCAAATATAAAAATGTTGATGCTCGGTCAATATTGTGATCATCCACTTGGTCTTCATGTAAAATGCTCGGTCACTACTAAAGTTGTTTCCTCAGCATATACTGTCTTCCTTAGCAATTAACTGATACTCAGTCAACACAAGATTTTTTCTCGACATACACTAACTTGGTCAACACTAACATTACTCGGCTTAAACATGATTTCTTTATTTTTTCTTAGTTAAGCCTACCAGTTTAGTCTTCAATCTTACTAAGATAAACAATACATTGTCCCATCATTGTACAACATAGTCAAGTACACTTTACAGTATCAAGATAACTCAACCTTTCCCTAGGTGCTATTGTTACCATCCTTTCTTTCCCTTCTCATAATAGATATAGTAATTTTCCTAAGTAGCAACAGTCTTACCGGTTAAGGTTTGACATCAATGACAATACAAAAATTGCTTCAATTGTAATTTCCAACAATCAATAGCTACAGGAATATAGTGATGTTCCTTAGGGGCTTTCCCATTTCTATGAACTGAATATTGAGAGAATCTACTAGCATAATGGCCACCCCCACATACAAAACAACCATCTCAGGGTCCTTGTCTATCCTCATGTGTGTTCCTCCTCTTATTTTTTATGTTTTTATTGTTCTTGTTATTTCCCCTATGTTGGTTTTGATTCTAAGTGTTTCTATTGGAATTCCTACCACAATTCCCTTGACCTTTTCCTCTCATGTTTTGAATATATTGATGTCCACTACTATTCTATTTGTCACCCTGATATTTCCTTTTATTAAACACTTGGGATGTGTTGGATTATTTTTCCTAATCCCTATAGGCATTTTTTGTAGTTTTTATTCCTTTCCGATAGCCTTCCTATAAGTGAGGTCCATTATCTTAGGTTCATGCATATCAACACTATTGGATACAATTGTATGAAGGAGATTGTTGGATTAATTGTGTGTTGTCTTTGATGTCACACAAATGTCATATCACTTATCATGCTCAGTCGGTCAGCAAAGTAGTTCCCAGTGTCTACCGAGCTCAGTCGGTCAGCTAAGTGATTCCCAGTGTCTACCGAGCTCAGTCAGTCAGCAAGGCGGTTTTATGTGTTTACCAAGATCACTCGGTCATCAAAGGAATTCTTTTCTAATTAGTGTTTACCAAGCAAGGTCAGCCCAGTAAAGAATTTTGTTAATTTCAGGAATAAAGTTTGTTTATTCAAGCTGACTGTTGTAATGAGTGTTAATGTTTGTAATGGTTATTAGTGCTGACTTGACAATGTGAATTTTTTAATCTGAATGGTATATATAGAAGGTCAAGTTGTGAATTAAAAGTGTGTGCAAGTGGAAAAGAAGGAAAGTGTGAGAGAATTTTGAAGGATGGTTAGATATCCTTGAGGAGTAGTAGAGATATATTTGATCAGGAAGGATCTAGTGAAGTAGAACAGAGATTTGTAATCAGCAATTCAGCTGGATCATTATTTAGGTCAATTCATTGTTACTTTCTTACCATTGTAGCAGTGATTTCAAAATCTCTTAACAGAGTTGGTTTAACAGCCATTTTGTAAATCCTCTAACAAGGTGACAATTCTATTGAATTGTTTCAAAGACCTCTTACAAGGCCACTTCTAATAGGGTGATTAAATCCTCTAACAAGGTCACACCTAACAGTGTGTTTTTTAACCTTTAACTGGGTTGGCTCCTAATAGGTCTCACTTCTGAAGAGTGAAAAATAGTAACTAGTTACATTGGTGGTTTTTCCCATATTGGGTTTCCATGTTAAATCTGGTGTCTCTTGTGTTCATGTTATTTTCTTTATGCATGCATGTTAATCACTGATGAATACTTAAGAACAGTTATAATTAATACTCATTGCAATAACCAAGTTTTTAGCATTTCTTTGTATGTTTACCGAGTGACACCAGTAAATGAATTAATAAGACATCTAAGGGATCTATGGTAATATTTTTGTGGTTAACTTATTCACCCCCCCCCCCCTTCTTATTTATGCCATCTATATTTCCAACAATTGGTATTAGAGAATTTGGTGCTTGCAGGAAGGGTTTCAAGGACCTAAGCTAAAGATCGGGATGTCTTACAGGAGAGAAATTCCAAGGCTTAATAGAGATAACTTTTCAGCATGGCAAGGACTCATGAGACTTCATCTGGCTTCCATTGGTGATTTAGGATGCAAATATATTGATGAAGAATATATAGCTCCTACTGGCACATTAATTGTTGAAGACATTGTAGAGAAAAATAACCATAACACCATGATGATAGACATTGCATCAGCTCTCAGCTATGAAGAATTTGATGAGATCAAAGACTGCACAACTTCTTATGCAATGTGGAACAAGTTGAAGAAAATTTATGGTGATGATGACAATGTGAAGAGAGCCAAAGCATAAAGCCTAAGAGGACAGTTTGATCTGATGAAAATGAGAGAAGATGAAAACATTGCAAAATATGTTGAAAGGATCAAGGCAAGTGTTAGTGCAATCAGAGCTTCTGGAGGAAAAATTGATGATGAAACTGTTATAAGTAAGGTTCTTAGAACATTACTTCCTATCTATGCAATAAGAGTATATGCTATTCAAGAAAGAAGATGTGAAGAAAATCACAATATAACTTTGGATGCTTTAGTGGGAAGATTGACAACCTTTGAGTTGGATAACTATGACAACTATGTTCCAACTTCCAAAAATGTTGAATCAGCATTTGAGGCCAAACTTTCACTTAAGAAGGGAAAGAAAATAAAGGACATCTAGTCAGAGAGTGAAGAAGAATCAGAGGAAAGTTCTAATAGTGATCTTGAAGTTATTTAAGCATTACTTGCAAAGCAATATACTAGAGGTAGAGGTAAATACAAAGGTAAAACTCCCTTAATCTATTTTTCATGTGAAGAAATTGGTCATATTGCAGCTAGGTGCCCAAACAAGCAAAGCAAGGATGAGAAGAAAGGTCACAAGTACAATGGCAATAAGAATTTCAAATCATTCAAGGATAAAGGTAAGAAAACATGTTTCATGGCTAAGGATTCTGATAATAGTGAAGACAAAATTGTCTACATTGTTGTAAAAGATGAATCTGATGATGATGAAGATACGATGGCACTTATCTCTCATGTAAGCAAAAATGATACATGGATCATAGATAGTGGATGTTCACATCATATGACTGGTGACAGAACAAAGTTTGAACACCTTGAAGACTATGATGGTGGTAATGTAAGGTTTGGAAACAATGAGACTTGTTGCATAAAAGGAAGAGGGTGAATCTCATTAACCAAAGAACTTATATGTGATCATGCATATTGGGTTGAAGGACTAAAGCATAATCTTCTAAGTGTAGCATAGCTAATCAACATTGGACTCAAGGTTGAATTCATGCATGGCAAAGCAAGACTGTTGGATGACAAGGGAAAATTAATTGGATCAGGTAAACAAACCAAAGGTAACTTGTTTTATCTTGATCTTGGTGAATGCTCATGTTTTATTGCTCAAATTGAAGAAAGTTGGTTATGGCACAAAAGGTTATGTCATGTAAATTTTGATAACATGGTGAAAATAAGCAAATTCAAGAAAGTAAGAGGCATTCCTACTTTGAAGAAACCTGATGTTGGTCTATGTAAGAATTGTCAGATTGGTAAAATGGGAAAGACTAGCTTTAAAAGTAAAAACTATCAGTCAGAAGATATTTTGGAAATTGTGCATACTGATTTATGTGGACCTATTGGAATTGAGAGCTATACTGGAGAAAAATTCTTTATTCTCTTTGTTGATGACTACTCTAGAATGATGACTGTTATGTATCTAAGAGAAAAGTCAGAAGCATTTGAGAAATTCAAATGGTATTTTGCAAGAGTAGAAAAGGAAACAGGGAAAAGAATGAAGTGCTTGAGATCAGATAGAGGTGGTGAATTCATCTCCCATGAATTCAATAATTTTTCCATTGAAAGAGGAATCAAAAGATAGGTATCAGCCCCAAGAACTCCTGAGCAGAATGGAATAGCTGAAAGGAGGAACAGATCTATCATGGATTGTGCAAGGACTCTAATGCTTTAAAAGAACATTGCTATGAAATACTATAAGGAAGCTATTAGCACTGCAGTTCATACCTTAAACCAAGTATAGCTGAAGAAAGACACATTCAAAACTCCTTATGAGTTATGGTATGGCTATAAACCCAATGTAAGTTACCTAAAAGTATTTGGTAGTAAGTGTTTCATCTTAAAAGAATCTAGAAAAGGCAAATTTGATGTCAAAAGTGATGAAGGAATATTCTTGGGATATTCTTTCAAAAGTAAGGCATATAGATGTTTGAATTTGTCTACTCACAAAATCATAGAAAGTGCACATGTGAAAGTTGATGAGTTTGCAGAAAAGACTGAAGAAGAAAGCAAAAAGGAACCAGAGGATTACATGAGATTTTTTTACATTGAACCTGATACATTACCAGACACATCTGTCAATAAGGAGACTGCATCTACTGAGCCCAATACAGTAACTAAGTCACAAGAAGAAGTTCAAACTGAGTCACAAGGACCTAAGTCTTAGTCTGAAGCTACCGAGCCAATATCTACCAAGCCTGAGCAACCAGAACCTGAAGATGAAATTCAAGAAGATGACAATGTAACTCATTCAAGAGGCAAGGAACTTGTATTGGCCAAATATGTTAGGAGGCATCATACACTAGATCAGATTATTGGAAATAAATCAAATGGTACTATGACAAGAAGTAAACTAAAAGGTACATGTTTACTTGCTGATTTTGAACCTAGAAATGTCAAAGATGCATTGGAAAATGAAATTTGGATTGAGGCTATGAATGAAGAAATAAAACAAATAGAGAATAACAAAACATGGACTCTTGTACCTAGGCCTAAAGATAAAAATGTAATTGGAACAAAATGGGTATTCAGAAATAAGTTGAATGAAGATGGTCAAGTATCAAGAAACAAAGCTAGATTGGTGTGTAAAGGATATTCTCAAGAAGAGGGCATAGATTATGTTGAGACTTTTGCTCCTGTTGCAAGATTAGAAGGTGTAAGAACTCTACTTGCATATGCAGCACATAAAAGATTTAAGGTATATCAGATGGATGTAAAATTTGCATTTCTCAATGGTATTCTTGATGAAGAAGTCTACATTGAGCAACTTGAAGGTTTTATTGATCCAAAAAAAAGGAATATGGTCTGCAAGTTACACAAAGCATTGTATGGTCTGAAACAAGCCCCTAGAGCATGGTATGAAAGATTACACAACTATCTTATTCAGATTGGTTTCAAAAGAGCTAATGATAATAGTATTTTGTACATCAAGGAAGGACCAGATAACAAAATTGTTCTAGTAGAAATATTAGTGGATGATACTGTGTTTACAAGTAATGATGATCAATGCCAAGAATTTTCAGAGAAAATAAACAAAGAATTTGAAATGTCTATGTTTGGTCAAATAAAGTTCTTTGTTGGTCTTCAAATTCAGTAGAGAAAGAATGGTATCTACATTACTCAGTCTAAATACATCAAGGAAATACTTAAGAAGTTTGGTATGGAAGATGCAAAACCAGTTGGTACCCCCATGTGTACTAGACTGAAGCTTACCAAAGATGATGATTCAAAAGAAGTAGATCAGACCTTATATAGATCAATGATTGGAAAATTATAGTATGTAGTTCATACAAGGCCTGATATTGCCTTAGCAATTGGTATAGTAGCAAGATTCTCAGCAAAACCTAGAGAAAATCATATGATGGCAATCAAAAGAATCTTGAGATACTTGAAAGGAACTGAAGATTATGGCTTGTGATATAAATTTGGAGGAAATCTAGACTTAAAAGTGTTTATTGATGTTGATTGGATAGGAAACATTGATGACAGAAAGAGTACAAGTGTTGGAGCATTCTTTCTTGGCAAGAGGTTGGTATCTTGGACCAGTACAAAGAAAAATTGCACATCCCAATCCACAGCAGAAGCAGAATATGTTGCTATAGCAGTAAACTGCTCTAATATTGTTTGGTTTAAATAGTTATTGGAAGGCATGAAGGTTGAGATCAAAGAACCAGTTGTTATATTTTTTGATAATACAAGTGCAATAAATATTTCAAAGAATCTAGTAATGCATTCCAAAACCAAGCACATTGCTATAAAATATCACTTTGTCAGAGAATTGGTGCAGGACAAGGAAATCAGATTGGAATATATTCATACAAAACAATAGATTACAGATATATTCACCAAGCCACTACCTAAGGATGCATTCTTGTATCTAAGATGTAAGTTAGGGGTCATTCCCCTATCCGAGGCTCACTAAATAAAGTTTTAGTGATGCATCAACCAGAGCATATTGAAGATCAGTCACTTGATGCAGCTTAGTCAAGGAATCATTGCATATGAATCAGTACTCAAGGTACATTGTTATTCACCTAGTATGTGTTGTCTTTGGCATGCATTGTCAAAGAGGGAGAGTTTGCTGTCATATTTCAAGAAATTTCTTAAGATTTCTAAGAGGGAGAGTTTTCTTGGAGAGTTTGAGAAGTTAAGAAGGAGAGTTTTTCAGTCAGAAAGAGAAGTTTGCTGATAGAGGGAGTTCTCATAGATGAGAATTAGAATGAAGCTAAGGATATGTTCCTTACTCTATGTTTTCTATGAAATTTCATTATGCTATGACATGTTGTGTTGCCATCAATGCCAAAGAGGGAGATTGTTGGATACAATTATCTGAAGGAGATTGTTAGATTAATTGTGTGTTGTCTTTGATGTCACACAAATGTCATATCACTTATCATGCTCAGTTGGTCAGCAAAGTAGTTCCCAGTGTCTACCGAGCTCAGTCAGTCAGCTAAGTGATTCCCAGTGTCTACCAAGCTCAGTCGGCCAGCAAGGCAATTTTCTGTGTTTACCAAGATCACTCAATCATCAAATGAATTCTTTTCTGATTAGTGTTTACCAAGCAAGGTCGGCCTAGTTAAGAATTTTGTTAATTTGAGGAATAAAGTTTTTTTATTCAAGCCGACTATTGTAATGAGTGTTAATGTTTGTAATGATTATTAGTGTCGACTTGACAATGTGAATGGACAATCCGAATGGTATATATAGAAGGTCAAGTTGTGAATTAAAAGTGTGTGCAAGTGGAAAAGAAGGAAAGTGTGAGCGAATTTTGAAGGGTGGTTAGATATCCTTGAGGAGGAGTAGAGATATATTTGATCAGGAAGGATCTAGTGAAGCAGAACAGAGATCTGTAATCAGCAATTCGGTTGCATCATTATTCAGTTCAATTCATTGTTACTTTCTTACCATTGTAGCAGTGATTTCAAAATCTCTTAATAGAGTTGGTTTAATAGCCATTTTGTAAATCCTCTAACAAGGTGACAGTTCTATTGAATTGTTTCAAAGACCTCTTACAAGGCCACTCCTAATAGGGTGATTAAATCCTCTAACAAGGTCACACCTAATAGTGTGTTTTGTAACCTTTAACTGGGTTGGCTCCTAACAGGGCTCACTTCAGAAGAGTGAAAAATAGTAACTAGTTACATTGGTGGTTTTTCCCATATTGGGTTTCCATGTTAAATCTGGTGTCTCTTGTGTTCATGTTATTTTCTTTATGCATGCATGTTAATCACTGATGAATACTTAAGAATAGTTATAATTAATACGCACTGCAATAACCAAGTTTTCAACATTTCTCTATATGTTTACCGAGTGACAGCAGTAACTGAATTAATAAGACATCTAAGGGATCTGTGGTAATATTTTTGTGGTTAATTGATTCACCCCCCCCCCCCCCCCCCTCAGTTTCTCCATCTATATTTCCAACACAACATATGCACCAAAATTAGGATGTAGTCCCATAATTATGAACTTACAAACTTTAAAATGTTGATCTTGCTAATATTGGGGATCATACTTCAGAAAGTGGCATAACTTTTCATGATATTATGTAATTATAAAACATCCATGTATCAAGTTTGGGAACTTATCCATATTCTTGTTGAAGTACGACTATGGTAGTCACCTCTTTTCAAAGAGCTATAAGAAATCCTCCTACTTGATCCCTCTTGATTGTAACCATTTTTATGACATTTCATTGTCCCACCAAGTGGTCACTATAATACCCCAAAAATGGGCTATAAGTTCATTAACCTCCTATATCGACACATCGAATGAAATTGACATCAAAGTCCTAACCCAAGACACATCGGAACATTATTGAATCCTAAATGATTATCTCAAATTTTGCATCAAGGAATATTCCTAGTAATATTCCTATTTATCCTAATTATCTTTAATTTAATGATGATTTGGTGATAAATCTTATTTATCCTAAAGTTTGATTAAATGAATATTCTAAATATTTAATTAGTTAGATTTAATACTACCACTTAATTATTTAATTGAATTTAATTATTTTTATTCCTAAATTGTATTATTTCATTTTGACAATAAATCAAATATCCTATGACTAATTGATTAAATTGTTATTTAATTAATTAATGTCAATTGTCAAATTTAATAATATAGTTTTAGAATAAAAGTTTGATTTAATAATTGATTAACCCATAAATCAATTGTTTTATTCAAAAATTAGTTAAGTTAAGGATAAATCACTTTATTTATTTATTTAATTAATAATTAATTATGCACATCCAAAAAGCAGTTAAAACTAAATCAGAAAATCAATTCAAGTTGTTTTAAAAATAAACTCAACTCTCTTTTGAGTTAAAAGTTAATCTCAACTTGTGCCACTTGTTCAAAATGATCCATCTATCAGCACAGTCTTGGTCTTTCCCAACTTTTAGTCTTGCTTTACTTTGTACATATCTAACGGTTTGTTCTTGCATTCCTATTTTCAATAAAGTCGGTCTTTACACCAATCAGCTCAAGCGTCGGTCAGTTTGTCTTGTCTCCAGAAAGGATTTTGCATCTACAACAACACAATCAAACATCAAACTGAAAACAATCTATTCTTTTTACATGCTTTTATCTCCTTATATGCTTACTAGTTCACATTGAGATTTTTGCATATTATGTCCTTTCAAGCTCTTCAATGATGTCCTTTACAGGATTTAGAGAGTGATGACTATGGGCATAATCTTTTCTTTGTTTTCTGCTTGTATGTGAAAATCTAACAACTTTGGAAATTCTAGATTGAAATGGTCTCCGACTGTAAGAGCTTCTATCTCAAATTCGATGGCCATGCCTACCTCGACCATTGATACCCAAAAAATTCAAGGAAGTTTGATTTAACTATTGTCTTTTTTGAGTGAGTTATTTCTCCTACTATTAAACACAATCTTACCTAAGGATGTGAATGATAAATGGTCACTACAGCTAATTCACATTGGATTTAGAATGATCTCTTGACTATTTCATGTGTTTGTAATGCAAGGTGTATTCAGGTCATCACAACATTTATGTTTTGATGCTTATAAAAATTACTATATCAAAATGGACATGATATTCAGGTCATCCTGGCATTTATGCCTTGGTGCTTATATCTAATCTGACATTCCAAAAACAAAATAAATATTCATATATCCATGGTTTCATAATCAATGGGTGTTGTATTGATTTGTGCGCATACAAATTGATATTCATATGTCTATGGTTTCATAACTAGTGGGCAGTGTATTAATTTATCTGGTTACCTAAAAATTGAATGATGAAATCAACTGACACATGATCAGTGACTAGGTCCTAGGTCTTAGATTGCATTTTGACATGTTTCTTTGCATTTTGCATGTTTGCATGATCTCACAAATTGCTTGAACACTTAAATGATTCTTCAAAACCAAAAATGCTAAACATCACTACAAGAGAAGAATCTTACACGAAGGTCCCTCCAATGAAATAGCAAGTAGAATCCTTTTTCAGGATCAAAATCAAAATCTGAGATCATTTATATTCTTCACTATTTGCATAATCAACCTTCAATCATCAAAGAAATCCATCATTCAATTTAACTAATTATCTTACATCAAACTATCCAAATTTCAACTTAGTTAACCATGGTCAACTCATGGTTTAACCTAGTCAAACTTGGTCTTTTGGACCTCCAAACAATGCAGAATGCATTCTCGAACATGTTTAATCACTTTTCAAATCAATTAACATGCTTCTGAACCATATAACGCTGACTTTTCTCATTAGTTTTCAATTTTAATTTTGAAGGGGGCATCGTATTGCACATCATTCAAAGTCTGTAATCTAATTTTGAAATCATATCTTTCCTCAGTAATCAAGACAACAACCACGTCTAGTTCCTGATTCATCAAAAAGACCTCATCGCTTGGGGCAAATCAATCATCGCTCGGGGCATATCAGATTCATCAAGATCCATATCAATCTGGTATTCTCCTAATATTGTGAACTATATCAATCTTTTGTAACCATCGGTTCATTAGTGGTATTTCCTTGGTTCTTCATAACTGAAGGGTTCAGATGTGATACCAATGTGATTCTTATTGACAATTGGGTCTAGAATCGGTCACTCACTGCTTTGCAATCATAAGGTTTAGAATTGGGCATTTTGACACTTCTTTGCAATCATCAGTTCAATCCTGTTATAGTTAACATTATCTTCGGTCATTCAGGACCTATTATCTTCATATCAATTTCAATCAGTTTCTGCTTCATATCAATCTCAATTTCAAACATCAGTTTCAAACATCATACACAGACTGTCTTTGAACCACTGCACTTCGCACAGCAATTCAAAAAGGGCAAAATGTAATACCCCAAAAATGGGTTATAAGTTCATTAACCTCCTATATCGACACATCAAATGAAATCGACATCAAGGTCCTAACCCAAGGCACATCTGAACATTATCGAATCCTAATTGATTATCTCAAATTCTGCATCGGGGAATATTCCTAGTAATATTCCTATTTATCCTAATTATCTTTAATTTAATGATTATTTGAGGATAAATCTTATTTATCCTAAAGTTTGATTAATTGAATATTATGAATATTTAATTAATTAGATTTAATACTGCCACTTATTATTTAATTGAATTTAATTATATTTATTCCTAAATTGTATTATTTCATTTTTACAATAAATCAAATATCCTATGACTAATTGATTAAATTCTTATTTAATTAATTAATGTCAATTGTCAAATTTAATAATATAGTTTTAGAATAAAACTTTGATTTAATATTTGATTAACCCATAAATCAATTATTTTATTCAAAACTCAGTTAAGCTGAGGATAAATCACTTTATTTATTTATTTAATTCATAATTAATTATGCACATCCAAAAAGAAGTTAAAACTAAATCGAAAAATCAATTCAAGTTGTTTTAAAAATAAACTCAACTCTCTTTTGAGTTAAAAGTTGATCTCAACTTCTAATTTAAATCAAAAAGATATTTTTGCATGATTTTTTTTGTGAGTTACCTATCTTTAATTCCTTGTTGACTCAAAAATCAACTGGAGTGATTTATGCCTTTTTCCATGCATCCCCAAAGCCCTAGATTTCTATAAAATCAAGGCTCAGCTCTTCACAAATCATCTCATAAGTTGCAAACTTATGCTAGCGAATTGGTATCTAAAGAATCTTGCGAATCAACCATGTTTCTGAGATCAATTTTTTTTTTCATATCAATTCTTAGAAACATTGCATATCAATTTTTCATATAGATTACATTTCATATCATTTCTCACCTTATTGCATAGAAAAACCAAAAATATAGATTAATTTGCATCTAATTCATATCTAGATTTTGCATTCAAATCATTCGTTTAGGTGTCGTCAATGTCACTCATCTCGGTCCAATCTGAGAATACATACTCGCATCTACTAGAAGGTAGTAAATCACTTGGTTAGTTTAGTTTTCAATTACTTGCATGATTTTGATTTTAAGCTAATCTCTAATGTTTTATTGAAGTGTTGTGTCTACAGCTAGGTACAAAATTCACACACACACACACAAAATTCACACACAAAAGAAGTGTCAAGAAGTTTAATCTTCTCAGCCTAATATGGGGGCAAAGGTTAATTATGCTTACCCTAGAAATAATGTTGTTATCAATATGGTTGAAACTTATCTCTCTGAGCATTGCAATGTCATCACAATTGTGCGAAGAGATAGAGATCATACTTCAACTAACGCAGTGACTCGATCACAAGCTCAGACACATCTAAATGGACAAATCCTAGATTCATCAAATGTCCCTAAGATGCCCTTCAATCTTGCTTCCACTTGCAAAAATAAGGGTACTTCTAAATGTTCCATTCCTAAAGATATGATGCCAACATCTTACAGCATTGTTCAACAACTTTAACACACTAATGCAAAAATCTCCATGTTTGAGTTGCTTCGGATATCTCTAGCTCATAGAGTTATTTTAGACAAAGCTTTGCTCAGATCCAATGTTCCTAATGACCTTGATTTAAATAGGTTCCAGACTATGGTTGGACATCTTACATCTCCACAATATATCTCCTTCTTAGAGCAAGATGACAACTCCTTGAGTCACCCGCATAACCAACCCGTGCATATAGAAGTCTTGATCCAGAACCGTAGAGTCAAATGTGTGTTGATAGATGGGGATGCTGGCCTAAACATTTGTTCTTACAACTTGGTCACACAATTGGGATTTTCAGAATTGGCTATTGATCCCAAAAAGAAAATAACTATAAAAGCCTATAATGAACAAGAAAGATCTTCTAAAGGCATCATTCTCTTACCTATCAGAGTAGGTCTAGTTATCAGAGATACTATATGTCCAGTTCTTGATCTACCTTTGGCTTACAAAATTCTTCTAGGGGGACCATGGATACATGAGATGAAGGCTATTCCTTCTACATTCCACCAATGTTTGAAATTTCCTTATCAAGGATTAGAGGTCACTATTCCAGAAGACATATCCACCACTTGTAATACATTGAAGGAGAGTGGAGATAAACCTGTGCCTAATAATAGAGAATCTTCCATTGAGTCAACAAAAGAAGCATCCACATCTAAAATGGAAGACGTTGCAAAAGTGTTTAATATCAAAGAAAATGGTATGGGAGAATATACTATAGAGCCAGTCTTATCTTTGACATCTCTCCCTATCTCACCTAAGTCTTATGGGCAGTCTTCGAAAAAGTCCAAACCAACCTCTAAAGAACCTTTTGAGGCATATAAAAAGAATTTTCTAGCAGAACAAGTCTCCAAGCAAGAATTTGAAGAGGATGAAGTTGTGCTTGCATGGCTATACAAAGATGAACCTAAATCTCAAGTTGTTCAAACTATTGACTCTAGAGTATCCAAAATCCCTTCTAAGTCATATGGTCCATGAGATAAATTGATAACCAAGATGGGATGTTTAGGTAAAGGACCTGTAGCAGTCAAAGGAGGTCTTATAACACCTATTTCACATACTGGTAGGGAAAACAAAGATACTATTGGCTTAGGCTTTAAAAAGAAACCCTTCCACATCAAAGGTAATTGTTCTCATGTCATAGAGCAGATCGCACCAGGAAAACCCCTTCTTAAGAAGGAAGAAACTCAACCATCTGATAGTGATTTGGACAACTCAAAACTTATTCCTTATGAGTGTTTGCCTAAGAAAATCAAAGATCTCCTTGAAGATGAGGATGATCCAATAAAAAGAATTAATGTAGTGGAAACACAAGAACCTACTATCAATCAAGAGATAGTTGTAACACAAGAACTAGTTAATCTCAAAGACAATCACATAGACAAAGAGGAAAGTGGTAGTTATTCTAAGATACATTCTCATGAGTATGAATTCAAATCAGAATTTGAGGGTAACCCTTCTTGGGGTATTCATCCTGCCTTTACTCATGTTCTTATATTTCCTAGAGTCATAGATGAAGAATCTAATGACTATGAATGGGGAGCCATTCCAGAAGAAGATGAGCTTATTAAAGAGAAACATGTTGATGTGATTTACCAATATGCACCTAAACCCAAAGTAAGTCTAGATTGAAATGATGAACCTATCAAGTTTGATCCACTGATGGCTAAATTGGTTTCCCACAATGACATTGAGCCTATTCATGAATTGAATGTGTTAAGTTGTAATATCACCTTTGAACTCCAAGATTGAGTTAGAAACAATGATGATAGATCCATATCTGTAAACACTATCTCCCAATCTTTCCCCATTTTGACTATCCAACATCCTGAGTTTCTTGATCAAACCTCCACAAATTTGAGCCATGGTATTTATACCTTCCTGAATGACTATGCCCTTGCTTGTTACCTCAATGTAGATGGGCTTATGAGGACTTCCATCAGTGAACTGAGCATTAGCATGATGGAGTCGGACATCAAGTATCTTAGTTAGAAAAATAAGAATAAGAATTAAAAAAAAGTAGTTCTGAGGGTGAAAACCACTTTGTGGAAGTCTCAGAATCTACAAAAGTAAAAATAAAAGATGTATATGAAGGTGAAAACCTCTGTAAGGTACCTAAGGATGAGATATTTGATTTCCTTTTGAGTCATTTACAGGACAGATCTCCAATTCTAATTGAGCCCACTCAATCCATCAACTTGGGAACAGTAGAAGAACCACAGTTGATCCATGTAGCACAATCTTTATCAGAAGAAGAGAAGCATCCAAATGTCAAACCTATCAAGAAAAAATTGAGAAAGATGCATCCTCATGTTGCACTCTTGGTAAAAGCTAAATTAGAGAAGCTCCTAAGAGCCGGATTTATCTAAGTTATTGATTATGTAGAATGGATCTCTAATATTGTACCTATTTCAAAACTAGACAAATCTATAAGTGTGTGCACAGATTTCAGAGATGTAAACAAACCATGCCCTAAGGATGATTTTCCATTACCTAACATTGATATGATAGTGGACACGACTGCGGGCTTTGAGATGTATTGTTTAAAGGATGGTTTTCTAGATATAATCAAATAAAAATTGCTCCAGAGGATCAAGAGAAAACTACTTTCACATGTGCATGGAGCACCTTCTGTTGGAATGTCATGCCATTTGGGCTTAAGAATGTTGGTGCTACATATCAGAGAGCTATGAATTCTATTTTTCATGACATGATGCATAGGACTATGGAGGATTACGTTGATGATACTTTAGAAAAATCTATGATTAGAGCTAAACATCTAAATGACTTGAGCAAGATACTAGACAGAATGGAAAAATTTAGTCTGAGACTAAATCCTAAGAAGTGTTCTTTTGGTGTCACTTTTGGAAAACTCTTAGGATAAATAGTTTCAAAGAAGGGAATTGAAGTTGATGTAGCTAAAGTGAAGGCTATAATGGAGATGCAACCTCCAAAGAATATTAGTCAAATGAGGACATTGCAAGGAAGAGTTCAATCTATCAGACAATTCATATCACAACCATATCACAACCATATCAAATAGTATCTATCAAATCCTCCTATCTTGATGCCTCCCATTCCAGGGAAACCTTTGATCTTATATGTCTCCACTACATATACATCACTGGGGGCATTGCTTGCACAACATGATGAGAACAAAAAGGAAAGAGCTATATACTATATCAGTAGAACATTGGTTGCATATGAGAAAACCTATTCAATGATTGAGAAATATTGTCTAGCTATGATCTTTGCGTCACAAAAACTAATACATTAAATGTTCGTGCATACCACACATTTGGTAGCTAAGATTGATCCACTCAAGTACCTACTAAGAAAAGCTTCCCTCACAGGTAGATTAGCTAAATGGGTCATGCTCTTAAGTGAATTTGGCATTGAATATGTGTAAATAAAACTTACAAAAGGATAGGTTATTGCTGATCAATTAGAAGATGCACCTATGATTGATGATAAACCAATGCAAATGGAATTTCTAGATTCCTCTATCATGACTCTTTCTTCTAGAGAATGACAGTTATTCTTTGATGACTCCTATACATAGAATGGATCAAGAATGGGCATATTGTTCATAACTCCTCAAGGATACTCAATTCCAAAAGCATTTAGATTAAAGTTCCCTTGCACAAATAATATTGCAGAATATGAAGCCCTTCTTAATGGCATGAAAATAGCAATTGAGTGGAGAGTAACAGAATTACACATTCATGGAGACTCTCAACTTGTTATCCATCAAGTCAATGATGTGTATCAGACTAAAGATGAAAAGCTCATACCATACAAGAGAATGGTAGATGATCTTAAGAAGTATTTCATATCTATCACATTTGAGAAAATTCCTAGAATAAAGAACAAGGCTACCGATGCGATGGCAACATTATCTACTTTATTATAGCAACCTAAACATGAGCTATGCTATGAGTTCCTTATGGAAGCACTATCTTATCTTGCATATGATCCCCCCAAAACCCACATGATCTGCACTGTTGTTGGTCATGATTCATCCAGATACAAAAACCAATTTTTCTATCTCCAAGATCAAATCATTCCTGATACCTTCAATCATCATGAAAAGAGATACCTTATCCTTAATGCCTCCCAATATGTGATCATTGGTCATGATCTATACAAACAAGGTCTAGATGGTATGCTACTTAGATGTTTAGAATGGGAAGAGTCTCAACTCGCATTAGAGGAAGTCCAGGAAGGTATTTGTGGGTCACACTCAAATGGTTTAACACAAGCTCAAAAAATTATTAGGGTTGGGTACTATTGGCTTGAAATGGAGAAAGAGTCTATCAGGTTTGCTAGGAATTCTCAAAAGTGCCTAGTGCATGGCAACTTAATCCATGCTCCAGGGAGAGATCTAATTCCCTTTACTAAACAATGGCCTTTTCATCAATGGGCCTTTGATCTTATAGGAGCTATACATTTTCATTCTTCTAATGGACATACCCATATAATCACAACTACAGATTACATTACAAAATGTGTAGAAGTAGTCCTTTTGACATAAGCAGCTAGAAAGAAAATATCTATGTTCATATTGAACTATATCATATGCAGATATGGGATACCTCATTCCATAATCATAGATAACATTGGACAATTCAAGAACAAAGATCTCGATGATTTATGTGCTAAATTCAAGATTACACAACATTGGTCATTTATCTATTATCCTCAAGGGAATGGACAAGTAGTGGATTCTAACAAGAATCTATTGAAAATCTTGCACCGTACAATTAATAAAACAGGAAGAGACTAGCATCTCATGATCAATCTAGCTCTCTGGGCCTATAAAAAAGGTATCAGAATGCCCACTAGGGCTACTCCTTTCACTTTAGTTCATGGGTCTGAAGCATTACTACCTATTGACGTTGAAATCCCATCACTAAGAATCATAATGCATGGTCTAGGAACTGACGATGACTATAGAGTGTCTAGGTTGCAAGAACTTGAACTACTAGATGAGTGCAGACAAGAAACATATGATCATCTGAAAGTATATCAAAAGAGAATGTCTAGAGGTTACAACAAGAAAGTCAAACACAAAAAATTTCAGGTTGGTGATCTAGTCTTGAGAGAGAATCCTAAAAATCAATCACATCGAGGAAGCAAGGGGAAGTTTGAACCCAACTAGCTAGGTCCCTTTGTTATCACTACTACTTTTGGCTCTGGTGCCTATCAACTCTCAATGACTGAAGGAGAAAAGCTCTGAGAACCAATCAACATTCTCAATCTGAAGAAATTATATGCTTAAGGCATTCAGTCTATCGTAAAATGTCCTAAAAAAATCTTTAAAATATGAAAAAGTCCTAGAAAAATGAACATCTTGGTGAAAACCTAGCAATAGGCGCCTTGATGATTCACAAAAAATGGAAAAATATATCAAAAGTACAAAAAAATTGAAAAAATGAAAAATACAAAAAAATGAGAAAATGAAGAAAAGTGCCTTGGTGAAAACCTGGAAACAAGCGCCTTGGTAGCAAAAATAGAATCTCTCCCAAGATGGTGAAAACCCGGCAAATGGGTGCCACTTGTTCAAAATGATCCATCTATCAGGGCAATCTTGGTCTTTCCTAGCTTTCAGTCTTGCTTTAGTTTGTACATATCTCCCAATTTATTCTTGCATTCCTATTTTCAATAAAGTCAGTCTGTACACCAATCAGCTCAAGCATCGGCATCCTATCAATGTTAAAACTTGGGGGCAATCAATGTCATATCCTATAACCTCTAGTGTATCTTAGACGTATCATATCTAGTTAGAGTCCTTTGAAGCTTCATTCGAGTCAGTCAGTCAGTCTTGTCTCCAAAAAGGATTTTGCATCTACAACAACACAATCAAACATCAAACTGAAAACAATCTATGCTTTTTACATGCTTTTATGTCCTTGTATGCTTACTGGTTCACGCTGAGATTTTTGCATATTATGTCCTTTCAAGCTCTTCGATGATGTCCTTTATAAGATTTAGAGAGTGATGACTGGGGGCATAGTCTTTTCTTTATTTCCTACTTGTATGTGAAAATCTAACAACTTTCAAAATTTTGGATTGAAATGATGTCCGATTGTAAGAGCCTCTATCTCAAATTGGATGGCCATGCATACCTCGACCATTGATACCCAAAAAATTAAAGGAAGTTTGATCTAACTATTGTCTTTTTGGAGTGAGCTATTTCTCCTACTGTCAAATGTGATCTTACCTAAGGATGTGAATGATAAAGGGTCACTATGGGTAATTCACATTGGATTTAGAATGATCTCTTGACTATTTGATATGTTTATAATGCAAGCCATATTCAAGTCATCACGACATTTATGTTTTGATAATTATACAAATTTTTATATCAAAATGGACATGATATTCAAGTCATCCTGGTGTTTATGCCTTGGTGCTTATATCTAATCTGGCATCCCAAAAACAAAATCAATATTCATATATCCATGGTTTCATAATCAATGGGTGTTGTATTGATTCCTGCGCATACAAATCGATATTCATATGTCTATGGTTTCACAACTAGTGGGCATTGTATTGATTTATTTAGTTACCTAAAAATTCAATGATGAAATTGACCGACACATGATCAGTGACTAGGTCCTAGGTCTTAGATTGCATTTTTACATGTTTCTTTGCATTTTGCATGTTTGCATGATCTCACAAATTGCTTGAACACTTAAACGATTCTTCAAAACCAAAAATGCTAAACATGACTACAAGAGCTGAATCTTACATGAAGGTCCCTCCAATGAAATAGCAAGTAGAATCCTTTTTTAGGATCAAAATCAAAATCTGAGATCATTTATATTATTCACTACTTGCATAATCAACCTTCAATCATGAAAGAAATCTAGCATTCAATTTAACTGATTATCTTACATCAAAGTATCAAAATTTCAACTTGGTCAACAATGGTCAACTCATGGTTTAACCTAGTCAAACTTGGTCTTTTGGACCTCCAAACTATGCAAAATGCATTCTCAAATGTGTTTAACCACTTTTCAAATAGATTAACATGCTTTTGAACCATATAACACTGACTTTTCTTGTCAAATTTCAATTTTAATCCCGAAGGGGGCATGGTATTGCAGATCATTCAAAGTCTGTAATCTAATTTTGAAATCATATCTTTCCTCAATAATCAAGACAACAACCATGTCTAGTTCCTGATTCATTAAAAAGACCTCATCGCTTGGGGCAAATCAATCATCCCTCAGGGCATATCAGATTCATTGAGATCCATATCAATCTGGTATTCTCCTAATCTTGTGAACTATATCAATATTTTGTAACCATCGGTTCATCAGTGTTATTTCCTTGGTTCTTCATAACTGAAGGGTTCAGATGTGATACCAATGTGATTCTTATCAACAATCGGGTCTAGAAACGGTCACTCACTTATTCACAATCCTAAGGTGCAGAATCAGGCATTTTGACACTTCTTCACAATCATCAGTTCATTGTTGTTATAGTTAACATTATCTTTGGTCATTTAGGACTTATTATCTTCATATCAATTTCAATTTCAAACATCAGTTTCAAACGTCATACATAGACTATCTTTGAACCACTGCGCTTCGCACAACAATTCAAAGAGGGGCAAGATGTAATACCCCAAAAATGGGCTATAAGTTCATTAACCTCCTCTATCGACATATCAAATGAAATCAACATCAAAGTCCTAACCCAAGGCACATTTGAATAGTATCAAATCCTAATTGATTATCTCAAATTTTGCATCGGGGAATATTCCTATTTATCCTAATTATCTTTAATTTAATGATTATTTGGTGATAAATCTTATTTATCCTAAAGTTTGATTAATTGAATATTCTAAATATTTAATTAATTAGATTTAATACTGCCACTTAATTGTTTAATTGAATTTAATTATATTTATTCCTAAATTATATTATTTCATTTTGACAATAAATCAAATATCCTATGACTAATTGATTAAATTCTTATTTAATTAATTAATTTTAATTGTCAAATTTAATAATATAGTTTTAGAATAAAACTTTGATTTAATAATTGATTAACCCATAAATCAATTGTTTTATTCAAAAATTAGTTAAGTTGAGGATAAATCACTTTATTTATTTATTTAATTCATAATTAATTATGTGCATCCAAAAAGCAATTAAAACTAAATCAAAAAATCAATTCAAGTTGTTTTAAAAATAAACTCAACTCTCTTTTAAGTTAAAAGATGATCTCAACTTCTAATTTAAATCAAAAATATATTTTTGCATGATTTTTTTGTGATTTAACTATCTTTAATTCCTTGTTGACTCAAAAATCAACTAGAGTGATTTATGGCTTTTTCCATGCATCCTCAAAGCCCTAGATTTCTATAAAATCAAGGCTCATCTCTTCACAAATCATCTTATAATTTGCAATCTTATGCTGGCGAATTGGTATCTGAAGAATCTTACAAATCAACCACGTTTGTGAGATCAATTTTGTTTTTCATATCAATTCTTAAAATCATTGCATATCAATTTTTCATTTAGATTAAATTTCATATCATTTCTCATCTTATTGCATAGAAAAACCAAAACTATAGATTAATTTGCATCCAATTCATATCTAGATTTTGCATTCAAATCCTTCGTTTATGTGTCATCAAGGTCACTCATCTCGGTCCAATCTGAGAATACATACTCACATCTACTAGAAGGCAGTAAATTGCCTAGTTAGTTTAGTTTTCAATTACTTGCATGATTTTGATTTTAAGCTAACATCTAATGTTTTACTAAAGTGTTGTGTCTACAGCTAGGTACAAAATTCACACACACACAAAATTCACACACACAAGAAGTGTCAAGAAGTTTCATCTTCTCAGCCTAATATGGGGGCAAAGGTCAATTATGCTTACCCTGGAAATAATGTTGTTATCAATATGGTTGAAACTTATCTCTCTAAGCATTGCAATGTCATCAGAATTGTGCGAAGAGATAGAGATCATACTTCAGCTAATAGAGTGACTCGATCACAAGCTCAGACACATCTAAATGGACAAATCCTAGATTCATCAAATGTCCCTAAGATTCCCTCCAATCTTTCTTCTGCTTCCAAACAAAAGGCTACTTCTAAATCCTCCAATCCTAAAGATATGAGGCCAACATCTTATAGCATTGTTCAACAACTCCAACACACTAATGCAAAAATCTCCATGTTTGAGTTGCTTCGGATATCTCCAGCTCATAGAGCTATTTTAGACAAAGCTTTGCTCAGATCTAATGTTCTTGATGACCTTGATTTAGATAGGTTCTAGACTATGGTTGGACATCTTACATCTCCACAACATATCTCCTTCTCAGAGGAAGATGACAACTCCTTGAGTCACCCACATAACCAGCCCTGGCATATAGAAGTCTTGATCCAGAACCATAGAGTCGAACGTGTGTTGATAGATGTGGGTGCTGGCCTAAACATTTGTTCTTACAACTTGGTCACACAATTGGGATTTTCAGAATTGGCTATTGATCCCAGAAAGAAAATAACTATAAAAGACTATGATGAACAAGAAAGATCTTCTAAAGGCACCATTGTCTTACCTATCAAAGTAGGTCCGGTTATCAGAGATACTATATGTCAAGTTCTTGATCTACCTTTGGCTTACAACATTCTTTTAGGGGGACCATGGATACATGAGATGAAGGCTATTCCTTCTACATTCCACCAATGTTTGAAATTTCCTTATCAAGGAGTAGAGGTCACTATTCCAGCAGACATATCCACCACTTGTAATACATTGAAATAGAGTGCAGATAAACTTGTGCCTAATAATAGAGAATCTTCCATTGAGTCAACAAAAGAAGCATCCACATCTAAAATGGAAGACGTTGCAAAAGAGTTTAATATCAAAGAAAATGGTATGGGAGAATATACTATAGAGCCAGTCTTATCTTTGACATCTCTCCCTATCTCACCTAAGTCTTATGGGCAATCTTTGAAATAGTCCAAACCAACCTCTAAAGAACCTCTTGAGGCATATAAAAAGAATTTTGTAGCAGAACAAGTCTTCAAGAAAGAATTTGAAGAGGATGAAGTTGTGCTTGCATGGCTATACAAACATGAGCCTGAATCTCAAGTTGTTCAAACTAGTGACTCTAAAGTATCCAAAATCCCTCCTAAATCATATGGTCTAGGAGATAAATTGATAGCTAAGATGGGATATTCAGGTAAAGGACATCTAGGAGTTAGAGGAGAAGGTTTTATAACACCTATTTCACATACTGGTAGGGAAAACAAAGATACTGTTGGCTTAGGTTTTAAAAGTAAACCCTTCCACCTCAAAGGTAATTATTCTCATGTCATAGGATAGATCACACCAGGTGAACCCCTTCTTAAGAAGGAAGAAACTGAACCATCAAATAGTGATTCGGATAGCAAGAACTTATTCCTTATGAGTGTTTGCCTATGAAAATCAAAGATCTCCTTGAAGCTGAGGATGATCCAATAAAAAGAATTAATGTACTAGAAACACAAGAACCTACTATCAATCAACGGGTAGTTGCAACACAAGAATCAGCTAATGTCGAAGACAATCACACAAACAAAGAGGAAGGTGGTAGTTATTCTAAGATAGATTCTCATGAGTATGAATTCAAATCAGAATCTGAGGGTAACCCTTCTTGGTGTATTCATCCTGCCTTTACTCATGTTCTTAGATATCCTAGAGGCATAGACGAAGAATCTAATGACTATGAATGGTGAGACATTCCAAAAGAAGATGAGTTTATTACAGAGAAACATGTTTATGTTATTTACCAATATGCACCTAAACCCAATGTAAGTCTAGAGCAAAATGATGAACCTATCGATTGTGATCCACCGATGGCTAAATTGGACTCCCACAATGACATTGAGCCTATTCACAATTTGAATGTCTTAAGTTGTAATATCACATTTGAACTCCAACATCGGGTTAGAAACAATGATGACAGATCCATATCCATAAACATATTTTCCCAATCTTTCCCCATTTTGACTATCCAACATCTTGAGCTTCTTGATCAAACCTCCACAAATCCAAGCCATGGTATTTATACCTTCCCGAATGATTATGCCCTTTCTTGTTACCTCAATGGAGATGAGCCTATGAGGACTTCCATTAGTGAACCAAGCGTTAGCATGATGGAGTCAGACATCAAATATCTTAGTCAGAAAAATAAGAATAAGAATAAAAAGAAAAGGAGTTCTGAGGATGAAAACCACTTTGTCGCAATCTCAGAACCTACAAAAGAAAAAATAAAAGATGTATCCAAAGGTGAAAACCTCTTCGAGGCACTGAAGGATGAGATATTTGATGTGCTTTTGAGTCATTTACAAGATAGATCTCCAGTTCTAATTGATCCCACTCAATCCATCAACTTGGGAACAGCACAAGAACCACAGTTGATCCATGTAGCACAATCTTTATCAGAAGAAGAGAAGCAAAATTTTACTACATTCCTAACAAAAAAGAATATCATCTTTGCATGGAAACATTTAGAAATGCTAGGGTTGGATCCTAATCTTATAATGCATCATTTATCTATAGCTCCAAATATCAAACTTGTCAAGCAAAAATTGAGAAAGATGCATCCTCATGTTGCACTCTTGGTAAAAGCTAAATTAGAGAAGCTCCTAAAAGCCGGATTTATCCAAGTTATTGATTATGTAGAATGGATCTCTAATATTGTACCTATCTCAAAACTAGACAAATCTATAAGAGTGTGCACAGATTTCAGAGATGTAAACAAAGCATTCCCTAAGGATGATTTTCCATTACCTAACATTGATATGATAGTGTACATGACTGCGGGCTTTGAGGTGTATTCTTTAATGGATGGTTTTTTTGGATATAATCAAATAAAAACTTCTGTAGAGGATCAAGAGAAAACTGCTATCACATGTGCATGGGGCACCTTCTATTGGAGTGTCATGCCATTTGGGATTAAGAATGCTGGTGCTACATATCAGAGAGCTATGACTTCTATTTTTCATGACATGATGCATAGGACTATGCAGGATTATGTTGATGATACTTTAGCAAAATCTATGATTAGAGCTAAACATCTAAATGACTTGAGCAAGATATTAGATAGAATGGAAAATTTTAGTCTCAGACTAAATCCTAAGAAGTATGCTTTTGGTGTCACTTCTGGAGAGCTCTTAGGATACATAGTTTCAAAGAAGGGCATTGAAGTTGATCCAGCTAAAGTGAAGGCTATGATGGAGATGCAACTTCCAAAGAATATTAGTCAAATGAGGACATTACAAGGAAGATTTCAATCTATCAGACACTTCATATCATAGCTAGTAGACATATCACAACCTTTTACAAAAACATTACATAAAGGTGTGACATTTGCATGGAATGAAGAATGTGAGAATAAATTTAACCATATCAAGAAGTATCTATCAAATCCTCCTATCTTGATGCCTCCCATTCTAGGGAAACCTTTGATCTTATATGTCTCCGCTATAGATACATCACTGGGGGCATTGCTTGCAGAACATGATGAGAACAAAAAGGAAAGAGCTATATACTATATAAGTAGAACATTGGTTGCATATGAGAAGACCTATTCAATGATTGAGAAAGCTTCTCTAGCTATGATCTTTGCATCAGAGAAATTGAGACATTACATGTTGGTGCATACCACACATTTGGTAGCTAAGATTGATCCACTCAAGTACCTACTAAGCAAAGCTGCCCTCACGGGTAGATTACCTAAATGGGTCATGCTCTTAAGTGAATTTGACATTGAATATGTGGAAAGAAAAACTATAAAAGGACAGGTTATTGCTGATCAATTAGTAGATGCACCTATGATTGATGATAAACCAATGCAAATGGAATTTCCTAAATCCTCTATCATGACTCTTTCTTCTAGAGAATGACATTTATTCTTTGTCGGCTCCTATACATAGAATTGATTAGGAGCAATCATATTGTTCATAACTCCTCAAGGATACTCAATCCAAAAAGCATTATGATTAAAGTTCCCTTGCACAAACAATATTGCAAAATATGAAGCCCTTCTTAATGGCATGAAAATAGCGATTGAGTGGAGAGTAACAAAATTACACATTCATGGAGACTCTCAACTTGTTATCCATCAAGTCAATGATGTATATCAGACTAAAGATGAAAAGCTCATACCATACAAGAGAATGGTAGATGATCTTAAGAAGTATTTTATATCTATCACATTTGAGAAAATTCCTAGGATAGAGAACAAGGTTGTTGATGCAATGGCAACATTATCTACTTTATTATAGTAGCCTAAACATGAGCTACACTACGAGTTCCTAGTGGAAGCACTATCTTATTCTAAATATGATTCCCCAAAAACCCGCATGATATACACTATTGTTGGTCATGATTCATCTAGATACAAAAACCTATTTTCCTATCTCCAAGACCATATCATTCCCGATACCTTCAACCATCATGAAAAGAGATACCTTATCTGTAATGGCTCCTAATATGTCATCATTGGTCATGATTTGTACAAACAAGGTCTAGATAGTACGCTACTTAGATGTTTAGAATAGGAAGAGTCTCAACATGAATTAGAGGAAGTCCATGAAGGTATTTTTGGGTGACACTCGAATGGTTTAACACTAGCTCAAAAACTTATTAGGGCTAGGTACTATTGGCCTAAAATGGAGAATGAGTATGTCAAGTTTGCTAAGAATTGTCAAAAGTGCCAAGTGCATGGCAAATTAATCCATGCTCCAGGGAAAGATCTAATTCCCTTTACTACACAATGACCTTTTCATCAATGGGCTTTTGATCTTATAGGAGCTATACATCCTCATTCTTCTAATGGACATACCAATATAATCACAACTACAGATTATTTTACAAAATGGGTAGAAGCAGTCCCTTTGACACAAGCAACTAGAACGCAAATATCTATGTTCATATTGAACTATATCATATGAAGATATGGGATAATTCATTCCATAATCATAGATAACGGTGGACAATTCAAGAACAAAGATCTTCATTATTTATGTGCTAAATTCAAGATTACACAACATTGGTCATCTATCTGTACTATCCTCAAGGGAATGGACAAGCAGATGCTTCTAACAAGAATCTATTGAAACTCTTGCACCATACACTTAATTAAATAGGAAGAGACTAGCATCTCATGATCAATCCAACTCTTTGGGCCTACAGAACAAGTATCACAATGCCCACTGGGGCTACTCCATTCACTTTAGTTTATGGGTCTCAAGAAGTACTACCTATTGAGGTTGAAATCCCATCACTAAGAATCAGAATGCATGGTCTAGTAACTGATGATGACTACAGAATGTCTAGGTTGCAAGAACTTAAACTTCTAGATGAGCGCAAACAAGCAGCATATGATCATCTCAAAGTATATCAAAATAGAATGTCTAGAGGTTACAACAAGAAAGTCAGACATGGAAAATTTTAGGTTGGTGATCTAGTCTTGAGAGAGAATCCTAAAAATCAATCGCATCGAGAATGCAAGGGGAAGTTTAAACCTAACTAGCTGGGTCCCTTTTTTATCACTGCTACTTTTGGCTCTGGTGCGTATCAACTCTCAATGACTGAAGGAGAACAGCTTTGAGAAGTAATCAACATTCTCCATTTGAAGAAATTCTATGCCTAAGGCATTCAGTCTATGGTAAACTATCCTAAAAAAATCTTAAAAATCTAAAAAAGTCTTGGAAAAATGAACATCTTGGTGAACACCTAGCAATAGGCTCCTTGACGATTCACAAAAAAAGTAAAAAAATTGAAAAAGTACAAAAAAATTGAAAAAATAAAAAATACAAAAAAATGAGAAAAAGAAAAAAAGTGCCTTGGTGAAAACCTGGAAATAGGCGCCTTTGTAGCAAAAATAGAATCTCTGCCAAGATGGTGAAAACCAGGCAAATGGGCACCATTTGTTCAAAATGAGCAATCTATCAGCGCAATCTTGGTCTTTCCCAGCTTTTAGTCTTGCTTTAGTTTGTACATATCTCCTGATTTGTTCCTGCATTCCTGTTTTCAATAAAGTCGGTCTGTACACCAATTAGCTCAAGCATCGGTATCCTATCAATGTTAAAACTTGGGGGCAATCAATGTCATATCCTATGGCCTCCAGTGTATCTTAGACATATCATATCCAGTCAGAGTTTTTTGAAGCTTCATTTGAGTTAGTCAGTCAGTCTTGTCTTCAAAAAGGATTTTGCATCTACAACAACGCAATCAACCATTAAACTGAAAACAATCTATGCATTTAAAATGCTTTTATATCCTTGTATGCTTACTAGTTAGCATTGATATTTTTGCATATTATGTCCTTTCGAGCTCTTCGATGATGTCCTTTATAGGATTTAAAGAGTGATTATTGGGGGCATAATCTTTTCTTTGTTTTCTGCTTGTATGTGAAAATCTAACAACTTTGGAAATTCTAGATTGAAATGGTGTCCGACTGTAAGAGCCTCTATCTCGAATTGGATGCATACCTCGACCATTGATACCCGAAAAATTCAAGGAAGTTTGATCTAACTATTGTGTTTTTTGAGTGAGTTATTTCTTCTACTGTGAAACACAATCTTACCTAAGGATGTGAACAATAAAGGGTCACTACGGGTAATTCACATTGGATTTAGAATGATCTCTTGACTATTTGATGTGTTTGTAATGCAAGGCATATTCAGGTCATCATGATGTTTATGTTTTGATGCTTATAAAAATTGCTATATCAAAATGGACATGATATTTAGGTCATCCTGGCATTTATACCTTGGTACTTATATTTAATCCAATATTCCAAAAATAAAAACAATATTCATATACCCATGGTTTCCTAATCAATGGGTGTTGTATTGATTCCTACACATACAAATTGATACTAATATGTCTATGGTTTCATAACTAGTGGGCATTGTATCGATTTATCTGGTTACCAAAAAATTCAATGATGAAATCAACTGACACATGATCAGTGACTAGGTCCTAGGTCCTAGATTGCATTTTTACATGTTTCTTTGCATTTTACATGTTTGCATGATCTCACAAATTGCTTGAACAATTAAACAATTCTTCAAAACCAAAAATGCTAAACATGATTACAAGAGCCGAATCTTACACGAAGGTCCCTCCAATGAAATAGCATTCAATTTAACTAATTATCTTACATCAAGCTATCAAAATTTCAACTTGGTCAACCATGGTCAACTTATGGTTTAACCTAGTCAAACTTGGTCTTTTGGACCTCCAAACGATGCAGAATGCATTCTCGAATGTGTTTAACCACTTTTCAAATCAATTAACATGCTTTTGAACCATATAACGTTGACTTTTCTTGACAGATTTCAATTTTAATCCTGAAGGGGGCATGGTATTGCACATCATTCAAAGTCTGTAATCTAATTTTGAAATCATATCTTTCCTTAGTAATCAAGACAATAACCACATCTAGTTCCTGATTCATCAAAAAGACCTCATCGGTTGGGGAAAATCAATCATCATTCGGGGTATATCAGATTCATCGAGATCCATATCAATCTGGTATTCTCCTAATCTTGTGAACTATATCAATCTTTTGTAACCATTGGTTCGTTAGTGTTATTTCCTTGGTTCTTCATAATTGAAGGGTTCAGATGTGATACCAATGTGATTCTTATCAACAATCGGGTCTAGAATCAGTCACTCACTTCTTCACAAGCATAAGGTTTAGAATCAGGCATTTTGACACTTCTTCGTAATCATCGGTTCATTGCTATTATACTTAACATTATCTTTGGTGATTTAGGACCTATTATCTTCAGATCAATTTCAATCAGTTTCTGCTTCATATTAATTTCAATTTCACACATCAGTTTCAAACATCATACATAGACTATCTTTGAAACAAAGCACTTCACACAACAATTCAAAGAGGGAAAAAATGTAATACCCCAAAAATGGGCTATAAGTTCATTAACCTCATATATCGACACATCGAACGAAATTGACATCAAGGTCCTAACCCAAGGCACATCTGAACATTATCGAATCCTAATTGATTATCTCAAATTCTACATCAGGGAATATTCCTAGTAATATTCCTATTTATCGTAATTATCTTTAATTTAATGATTATTTGGCGATAAATCTTATTTATCCTAAAGTTTGATTAATTGAATATTATGAATATTTAATTAATTAGATTTAATACTGCCACTTATTATTTAATTGAATTTAATTATATTTATTCCTAAATTGTATTATTTCATTTTGACAATAAATCAAATATCCTATGAGTAATTGATTAAATTCTTATTTAATTAATTAATGTCAATTGTCAAATTTAATAATATAGTTTTAGAATAAAAGTTTCATTTAATAATCGATTAACCCATGAATCAATTGTTTTATTCAAAAATCAGTTAAGTTGAGGATAAATCACTTTATTTATTTATTTAATTCAGAATTAATTATGCACATCCAAAAATAGTTAAAACAAAATCAGAAAATCAATTCAAGTTGTTTTAAAAATAAACTCAACTCTCTTTTGAGTTAAAAGTTGATCTCAACTTCTGATTTTTTTTGTGAGGTAACTATCTTTAATTCCTTGTTGACTCAGAAATCAACTGTGATTTATGGCATTTTCCATGCATCCCCAAAGCCCCATATTTCTATAAAATCAAGGCTCAACTCTTCACAAATCATCTCATAATTTGCAAACTTATGCTGGCAAATTGGTATCTGAAGAATCTTGCGAATCAACCATGTTTGTGAGATCAATTTTGTTTTTCATATCAATTCTTAGAAACATTGCATATCATTTTTTCATATAGATTACAGTTCATATCTTTTCTCATCTTATTGCATAGAAAAACCAAAAATATAAATTAATTTGCATCTAATTCATATCTAGATTTTTCATTCAAATCCTTCGTTTAGGTGTCGTTAAGGTCACTCATCTCGGTCCAATCTGAGAATACATACTCGCATCTACTAGAAGGTAGTAAATTGCTTGGTTAGTTTAGTTTTCAATTACTTGCATGATTTTGATTTTAAGCTAACCTCTAATGTTTTACTAAATTGTTGTGTCTCTAGCTAGGTACAAAATTCACACACACACACAAAATTCACACACACAAGAAGTGTCAAGAAGTTTCATCTTCTTAGCCTAATATGGGGGCAATGGTCAATTATGCTTACCCTAGAAATAATGTTGTTATCAATATGGTTGAAACTTATCTCTCTGAGCATTGCAATGTCATCACAATTGTGCGAAGAGATAGAGATCATACTTCAGCTGTACACACAAAAGTAGTGCACTTCTATGAATCCTTACATGCAAGGAAACTCAAGAATGAGCCCTCACAAATCGATCCATAGCTCTTTATGCATGGAGTTGCAAGATTATGAATTTCCTCTCAGCTAGAGCTATTGAGCTTGTGACATTGCTAGTCAACCATACAATGAGAGATTTGAATGAGGACAAGGGCAAGAGTGCCAATATCTCCAAAGAATCAAATGGAAATGCAATGCAATGCAAGCTAAGAATGAGAATGCAAATGTGCAAGCTATGCTATGAAAATGGAAGTACAAACTAATCTATGAAATGGAAATAGAAATGTGTTAAAACCCTTCCTATTAAGCTAGATGAGTTATTCTAAAGCTTGAAAGTGAAATCTAAGCTATGAAAGCATAAACATGAACTACTATGCAAGAATGGAAACTAAACTATGAAGCAAATGAAGAACTCTAAGATGCAATGCAACAATGATCTCCAAAAAGCTCCAAAGTCTTCAAGAATTACTACAACATAGAGTTAGCATAAAAACAAGTGACCTAAAATGAGGGAGAGAGCTCTCCTTTGAAATGAGGTGAAATGGACCAATGAGATTAAGAGGCAAAAGTCTTAATCAATGGTGGAGAAAAATGGAAGCTTGATCCTTGTGCACAAATATCCTCCAATGAGAAAATAGGAGTTGACTTTTGTGTCCATATGAGACAAAAAGTGTTTTTTCTCTTTTTTATAAAATAGGAATAATACTTTATTTGTGCAACTTAGGATAAGAAGAAAAGTGGGGGCTTTTTATTTAATAAAAGGGGAGGAAATATTCCTTTTAATTAAATAAAGACTTAGGATAAAATGGTTAGCCCAAGGATAAAAATCCAATATATGATTGAAATTAACACTTGATCAAGAAATTGATAATGTTGAAAATATTGATTATTGATAAAATTGATTCAGGATTGATAAATCAAATAAATGGGGCCCAAAGTCTAGGTGACCATTTTCGGGTGTATACATTTACCCCTCTTTGACTAATGTGTGATCAATTTGGGAACACATGTAGTCAAAGAATGAAGTTGAAATGTGAGATTGATCTGGGATCACAAAACAACTCAGATGTGAGGTTGATTCAGGATCACACCTGGACAAAACATAAACAAAGGCCTTTGAACATGAGGTCGATTCGGGATCACATTCAAAGTAAGAGATAAGAATCTCAAATTTGAGAAAAATCTCACAAAAGATGTCTGAATCAAGAGAATCAAGAAAATCAGGGATGAGAATCCCATAGGTACTGCCCCCTCAGAATCGAAAGCAAAATGAGGTAGAGAGGAACAACAAACTAATAAAGGTTTGATCAAATCAGAATGAAATCACAATCAAAGGTAAATGATAACAGGATAACCATTAGGCAGTGACAACATGCCCCAGTGATGAATTAGAAGAAAAGAAGTAGGGCAAATGAAAGACTGGAAATTTGAAAGACATGGAAATGAAGATGCCCCAAGAAAGATCGAGGGATGATGCCTCCAAAAGGTCAGCCAACTGCACAAAAGAGGGGAAATTTGGAACGTGATTTTGACTATCAAGATGACCTCAGATTTCAATTTTGAGTCTGAAAATGGATCCAAGATGTTGAAATTAGCTAGGGATGCAATTTTTGCGCAATTCCAAGGTGTTTGGAAATTTGGTCAAAAAAGTCAAAATGCTATAAAAGGGGGAAAAAGTGTCATAGAAAAGGATGTGATATGAAAGACAAGAAGTGAAAGACATGATCGGGAAGAAGTGAAAGAGGAGTGCAATCGACTGACAGGTCCATGTAAGATGAAAAGGAGAGCTCTTTCCATATGCAAGATGCAAAACTAAACTAACATGAACCTAAAAATGCAAACTACTATGAAAGTGGTTGACTTGCAAGGTCACAATGCTAATAGACATCTAATTATCATCATCAAGAGTTATTGGTAGTGTTACAAGATCATACAATGCACACTAGCATAACTATGTGGATATGAATATGATCTTTATCAGATAGAAATGTGGAAATCCCACCTAGGCATCAAGGACATGTAGGTCAAGATGGCTAGTGCAGTGAGATCACCTAAGTTTGATATGGTGAGATTATGCTTGTATCAAGACACATGAAAGTCAGGATAACTAGAAGCATGCACTCACAAAATAGTCAAGGATAATACCTTGTCAACCCCAAGTGTCAAGTAAGACCAGCATAAATGCTCATGACAGTTAGGATCAACAAAATATACCCACAAGCAGATAAATAAATAAAACATGTTCTCATACCCTTAGTCTTCTAGCTATGCATCATCGAAAACTTTTCAGGGAGAGACCACTCATCAAAAAAATCTGCATAGACAGCACACAAAGGAAAATAAAGTCAACATATCTCAACGAGTTGATTGTTTAAGTGTGTGTGTGTTGGTCATAGAGTCAAACTTTGAGTATCACATTTGCAAATGAGCAATGTTGCATCATACTAGACTATTGGGTAAGACATTTGATAAGTGTTAAGAAACACTCGACGCAAGGGTAGTGTTGAGAAACACTATTTGGGGTGGTGTTGAAAAACACCTGTTGTGAAATGCCCCAAGAGACAAACGCACCTAAAGGACCTATGTGAATAGTTATGCCCCCTAGACAAAGGTAAAGACCAATTCCAGACTAAGCCAAATAAGGTCAAGGTATGATGGAGAAAGGCTCAGTGTCGAGGACGCATGCTAAGAAATAGGGGTGCAAAAGGCCTCAAGTAGCACCTGTTTCTAGGTTTTCACCACTTGGATTTATTGTAATTTTCTTTTTTCTTTTTTTTCATTTTTTTGGATTTTTGCTACCAAGGCACCTGTTTCTAGGTTTTCACCAAGGCACTTTTTCTATTTTTTTGAATTTTTTTGCTATTTTTTAATTTTTTTGTATTTTTTCAGGACTATATATGCTTTTTAGGATTTTTTCAGCATCATATATATATATATTTTGGTATTTTTTCAAGATCAATAAATATGTACAAAGGATGCCCCCAAATAGAAATGGGCATCAAGGATAGAACTTCTTTAGGTGCAAAATGTTGATGGGCTTAGGGAGCTATTCTCCATCTTCATTCGACAGTAAATATGCACCTGTACCAAAAGCTACTGTAATAACATATGGTCCAAGCCAATTAGGTTTGAACTTGCCCTTTTGTTCTCTGTTCTATTGATTCTTAGGGTTCTCTCTCAAAATAAGATCACCTATCTGAAATTCCCTAGGGTGAACCTTCTTGTTGAATGCTTTGGACATACGCTTCTGGTATACTCTCATGTGATCAAAGGAAGCCTTACGCTTCTCATCTAGAATTTCTAGTTCTTGCAACCTCATGGCACGATAATCCTCATCTGTAATTAAACCTTTGAGTGAGACTCTAAGTGAAGGTATCTCTACTTCTAAAGGCAACACTGCTTTAGTGCCATAGGTAAGAGAAAAAGGAGTAGCTCCTGTAGGTGTAAGAATGCTAGTTCTATAGGCCCATAGTGCCAAATTGATTTGTAAGTGACAATTTCTACCATTCTTGTGTACTGTTCTATGAAGGATTTTAAGAATGGTTTTATTAGAGGCTTCTACCTATCCGTTTCCTTATGGAAAATAGATAGAGGACCAACGCTATTTGATTTTAAACTTTTTGCATAAATGCTTTAGGTCCTTGTTCTTGAATTGTCCTCCATTATCAATAATAATTGTTTAGGTTTAGAATTGTTACCTTTATCAAGAAATAAGGCTAACAACAATTCTAACTGACAATGAAAATCTTTCCTAGCTGTGGGTGGACTATGATTGGAAAGGAATCTCTGGATTCTAGGCCGGCTCCTATAAAAATTGGATATCACTTTACTAACCTGAAAAAAATTTGATGGGAAAAGGGTAAAGGGAACTTTAAAACTTAGAAAATAAAGGTGAGACACCAATGACTGATTCAGAAATCAGAAAAGAAAAACAACTCCAGACCTAGTTCACTATGAAATTCAGATGTTTGGAACACTTTTCACCATATAGACTAATGAATTTGATAATCGGGGATTAACCACAAATTACTAAACTCTTAGCAACATACATTTCTCAAATAAGGTTTGATTAATCAGATTTATCAATTTGGAAGGAACAATGAAACATTCACTTCCAAAATCAAAATAAAAAATATGAACACTTACTAAAGAAGATGGAAAGGAATGATAATCTGAACACAAAAATGACCTGTAATCTGGTATATTTCCTTTACAATTTTTGCAAAAATGGTTACAAAAGTGGCCTAAAAAACATTTAGGAACAATACGTTCACTAAAATGCCCCCTTTTCAAAATTTGCAACCCCTTAGAAAAGAAAAACTCCTTCCTAAAAAGGCCTCCCAAACTCTAATCTAGGAATGCCTATCTCCCCTAAGAATGCTCAATCCTAGGCCATAAATCATGCCAGATATTTAGACCACATGTCATCAAACTGAAAAGTCTATCAACCCCTAAATTTTGGCTATATACAAGGAATAAATCCCTGTTACATCATGAATTAAGCCAAAATTAACTATTCTTTTTAATATAATTGGCTTTATAATTAAAGAGATAAATCTCTTTATATAAATTTTATAAGCCAAATTATATAAAAAAAAACAAATATTTTAAAAGAATTAAAATATTTGTTATATCATTAAATTATTATTCAAAAAGTTTTAATATGGATATCAAAACTTAACAAATAATAACCTAAACCTATCAAAAGTTACTATCACATTATCTGATCAATACATTTAGCAATTTCTAATTTAACAAAAGTGGGGAGTAATATAACTCAAACCACTTTTTTAATTACATATGTTGTGAACGTGCTGTATTGTGATAGCAGGCATGAATGACTTGTGGCCCTCTAGTGGAAACGTGGCATTCTATCTGCAATTTGAACTTTGACATGCACAACTCTCGCGGACTCCAAATTCTTTTATGTTTCATTTAGGCATTTTGTATTGCTTCATTTGCATTTGATATTTGCAAGAGATTTAGGGTCAAAACCCTAGCCAAAAAATTTGAGCTCTCGAAACTTGCTACTTACTGGATGAAACCCTCAAAAAATGTTGGGAAACTGAAGTTTGAATCTTTGAATCGACCACCAATGATGTTCAGTTTTCTTCAGATAAACTGTAAGTCTTTCTTTTGAAGCTCTGTCATTATTCTTTTGCAAAAAAAGGTGGTCACTATTTCTGCATAATATATGAATTCATTGTTGGAGTAAACTAAATGTTTTCAAAACATGGGTCTCTTTTAAACTCTCTGTTACATTTTTAACAAAAATGTGCCATGATTTTTGTGGAAATGTGTCTTCTTTGCTAGAAATGTGGGTTTATTTTTTCTATCCCTAATGCTTTATCATTCATTAGTGCATTCACACAGCCTATTTCATATTCATTTCATGATTTTCGCACAAACGTGCCCTCCTTTTGAGTTTACTCTACCTTTTTTTGCAAAAATATAGATATCTGAACATGTACATGGAGATTTACAAAAAGGTTTGCTGCAGACATTGTTATCTCATGCATCTTTTCTTTGCTATTTATGGGTTGACATACAATACTCTCTGATATTTGATTCAAAAGATAAAACAAGGAATATTAAGTTAAAACCCTTCTATCTCCTTGCACAAACGTGGGTTTCTCTGAAAAGTAAAAGGCTCTCTGTTTCACTATCTTGGGTTTGAACTCCAGTTCATTCTCTGTATTAACATTTTGATTAAAAATGTTGGCTTCATTTTATTTTCATAAAATAAAAACTTCAAACCCTATTGTTGATATCTCTAAAAAACGTGGGGCACCTGTGTTATTGTTGATATTTCTTTGCACAATAGATGTCGAACCTTTCTTTCTGCAAAACTATATAACATCAAATGTTGAATCTTTGGGACCCATTTATAGCCTCTATTTGCAAAATACATGGCATCATGCTGGAAGTGTAGAATCACTTATCAACCTGTATAAACATTGAAGTTTGAAACTGGAAACATATTTTAATGTCAGTGACCCCTTTTCATTGATGTGGCTCTGATGATGAACATTGTCAAAGATATTTTGACTCATAGAAACTCTGTTCTTTGCATAATATAAATTTTTTGCTATTGCTGAAAATATAAATCAACTGGTAAACATTTGGATGTTGAAAATTTTTAATCAGTGGGTCTCTCTGCACTTTTATCCACTGTATGAAAACAGTGAAGTTCCTATTTGTAATTCTAAACATAAATTCATTTTGCTGAAAACACTACTTATCATTATTTTGATAAATTGTTTCCATGTCGTCTAAACTCTCAATTTGTAAAACTCTGAATGGAGTTTTGAAGCATCATTTTGAAAACATATTCAGTTCTGAAATCCCTGTCACTATGAACTGATACTTTGCAAACAAAATAGCATTCTGAAGATGATCATTATTGTACCTTGGCAAGTGAAATATCTGAACATGTGCACACATATATCCCAATAATGTTTATTATTGTTACTTATAAATGCACTAATACTTCTTGACAAGTATAAAACATCATAACAAAGAGTAACACTTTGTTCCAGTATAAACATGAACTCTAATTTTTTTAATATTGTTCCTTCAGCATAAGAACCCTATTGCTTGAACCTCAAATTCAAACCTTTCAGAAACATGATCTACATTCCAGCATTTGATATTGAAATGACACTTGTCAAAAATTAAACATATGAACTATTTTTCTTATGATTTCTGACAAGTACTGAAGAATGTGACCTATTGGCATTCTGAGAAAAATAACATCAGCATTAATGAAGCTCCTGTAGCAAAATTTTGTACACTTTCTTTCTAATACTAAATTTGTCATTTTATGATATAAAGTTCAGCAAGATATAAATGTTTTATATTCTGTCAATGAATTTTGAGCATGGGCTCGTGACACTCATCAACAACAAAATGCTTATGACTGAGGTTCGAACATGGGTTCATGACACCTAGTCATAACATTTTGTAAACATTTAATTATGACTCAATCTTGAAGCACTTGTAAAATATTCAGTATTAAAATCATTGAAAGTTCTGAAAATATACTTTGTTTGTGATGAAATCAACATCTTTTGGTGAAACAATTTTGATTCCTCTTGAGATCAGCAATCTGGAACTTCCTGTAGCAATTTGGCATGGGAAACTAGCTTGTTCTGCATCTTTAAAATGATTGAAAATTGAACCAGTCCATTGTTATCTGCAAAACACTTGTTAATTACATGCAATACCAATAAGATACATATTCTGAAAAAGGTTTCTTAATTTGGAAACATACTAAGTCCCTTTCATTCAAATTCTTGATTTGTTCAAAATGAAATCACACACCATAATAGGCACTAAAAGTGAAAGGTTTCATGCTTCAAAACATGTCCCTTTAACACTTTCTTGTAGTGAGTGATAATTTTCATTTACTTGCTACATTTGTTCTTAGATTGATATGCAGATAGTAACAGATAACTGATGTATGTAACTGCTTTCCTTGTATTGCTTAGATCCATCAGGATCTAACAATTATTTCTTTTCTTTTTCCAGGTGATGCTGCCTTAAGGACCAAAATGCAGATGGAGACCCGGGTATGACTTAGATGTAGAGGACCTGACAGAGTCTAGCAAGACCAACATGAACAAAATGAGGCAATGCATGGGAACCTTTTACACATTTTAGTTTTTTGTTCTAATTTTCAAATGTACTCTGATTATTGAATCATGTAATATGAATCAAATGACATTTGTACTACATTCTTATGTATGCACAATGTAATGATCAATGATAAATTTTCTGATTTTGTAATAATTTGATCAATACTTAGAGTACAAAAGTAAAATTTGATAACAAATGTAGTAAGTAAATGCAAACTAATAGAACCTACAAGATAGTGTTAATTAGACAACTTGAATGTGTAAAATTCTTTTAGTGCCTATTGTGTTGTGTGGTTAAATTTTGGATAACAATAATCTTAGAAGGCACTCCAAATAGGAAAATAATATGATTTAGGATAAAGAGTGAAACTATTTTGCCCGAGGCAACAGAAAGAGGGACTGCCTCTACCCATTTTGTGAAATAATCAGTAGCTGTCATGATAAACTTATGTCCACCTGATGAGTTGGGGTGAATTTGTCCAACAAGGTCAAAGGCTCAGTGCTGAAATGGCCAATGAGAAATGGAAGGAATTAGCTCCCTACCTGGCACATGAATCAGGTTTCCATGTTTTTGACATTTCTCACAAGACTTAGCGAAAGCTAATGCATCTGTCTGCTTTGTGGGCTAGTAATACCCTGCCCTAAGAAACCTTCAGGCCATGGCAAGACCATTAGAATGTCCACCACAAATGCCCTCGTGGATGTCTGCTAATGCTTGGTTGGATTCCTCCTTTTCCAAGCACCTAAGAAGTGTCCCATCTAAACCCCTCCTATATAAATCACTAGAGATAAGGGTGTGGCGAGAGGCATTACGGATGAGGTTTCGATGTTCAGAATGGTTGAAAGTGTCAAGGATGATTCCCTCATGTAGATATGAATAGATAACACCATAGCGGGAAGACTCATGTGTGACAAGGGTACAAATGACATTGCTTTCAGATGAGTCAAATATGGGATGGTGTAGCTCTTCCACTAGGAATTCAAATCTTGATTCATGTTGTTCCAACTGAAGGAGTGAAGCTAATGTGGCCATAGCATCTATAGCTTTGTTCTTTCTCTTAGGGATCTGCTGAAATGTCACAAATGTAAAGTAACATCTCAATGATTAAACCATCTTTTTGTAAGGTGCCAATTTATCATCCTTGGTTTGATACTCCTCATTGACTTGGTTGATAATTAACTGTGAATCCCCAAAGACATGTAATTTTGTTATGTTCCATTCTATAGCCATTTTCAATCCATTGGTCAAAGCTTCATATTCGACAATATTATTTGTACATGGGAATAAAATTTTGTAAGACTTTGGAATGTTGTACCCATGTGGAGAGACAAATAATACTCTAGCACCTGATCCATTTTACATGTGGAAACCATCAAAGAACATCTTCCAAGTGTGGGTAGTCATATACAGTATGTGTTCATCTGGGAATTCTACCTGAATAGGCATACTATCCTTAACTGGAAAGTCAACTAATTGGTCAGCAATAGCTTGCCCTTTTATGGCCTTTCTTTCAATGTACTCTATATCAAATTCAGATAAAACCATCATCCATTTGGCAAGCCTACCCATGAGGGCAGCCTTACTAAGCAAGTACTTAAGAGGATCAATTTTTGCAACCAAATGTATAGTATGAGCAACCATAGTGTCACAATTTTTGGGAAGCAAACACTACTACCAGACAAGACTTTTCAATGCTATTATAATTGATCTCATAAGATACTAGAGTATGACTAATGTAGTTAATCGCCCTTTCTTTCCCAGTATCATCTAATTGAGCCAACAATGCCCCTAAGGAAGACTCTGTTGTTGAAATGTATAAAATCAATGGTTTCCTAGGAATAGGCGGCATCAAAATTGGAGGATTAGCCAAGTATTGTTTAATTTGATCTAGGCTCTTTTGGCATTCCTCATTCCACACGTAAGAAGCACCCTTATGCAATGTCTTATTAAAAGGTTGTGCTTTGTCTGCAAGCTGAGAAATAAACCTCCTGATTGACTGAAGATGTCCCTAAAGACTTCTCATTTGACTGATATTTCTTGGAGGTGGCATATCTAATATAGCTTGGACCTTTCTGGGATCAACCTCTATTCATTTTGCTAAAATTATGAATCCTAGGAGTTTACCTAAGGCAACTCCAAATGCACACTTTTTTGGATTCAATCTAAGCTGAAACTGTGCCATGCAATCTAGAATTACTTCTAGATCATTGAGGTGTGTGTCCCATTTTCTAGATTTAGCCAAGGTATCATCCACATAATCTTCCATGTTCTTATGCATCATATCATGAAAAATTGTGGTCATAGCTCGCTGGTATGTTGCTCCTACATTCTTTAGGCCAAATGGCATGACGTTCCAACAATAGGTTCCCCATGCACATGTGAAAGTTGTTTTCTCTTGATCTTTGGGAGCTATTTTTATTTGGTTATATTTGAAAAAGCCATCCATTAAAGAGTATACCTCATAGCCCGCGGTCATATCCACTATCATGTCTATGTTAGGGAGTGGAAATTCATCCTTTGGGCATGCTTTGTTGAGGTCTCTAAAGTCTATGCAAATGTGAATGGACCCATCATGTTTTGAAACTGGAACAATATTGGAGATCCACTCAGCATAGTCGATAGCTCGAATGAATCCTGCATGTAAGAGCTTTTCTAATTTAGTTTTAACAAGAAGAGCTATGTGAGGATGCATTTTCCTCAACTTTTGTTTAACTGGTTTTATTCCTGGAGCTATAGATAGATGATGCATAATAAGATCAGTGTCAAGCCCCGACATATCAGAATATGTCCAAGCAAAGTTGATTTTCTTCTTTTGCAAAATTTTTGTATATGCCTCTTTTTCTCCAACTGATAGAGACTGAGCTAGGTGCACTATTTGGGGAGCCTCTTCTATATTCAAATTGACTAGTTGTGTGGGCTCAATGAGAACTGATGACCTATCTTGGAAGTAACTCGGCAAGTTATTAAGTACCCCATCCTTAGGCACCTCAAAAAGGTTTTCACCTTCGGATACATTTTTTCTTTTTACTATTTTGGGTTCTGACACTGCCACAAAGTGGTTTTCACCATTAGAACCATCTTTCTTTTTTTTTATTTCTTTTTTTTTAGACTAAGGTACTTAATATCAGGCTCCGTCATACTTGTTGTCGGTTCACTGGTGGAAGAGACTACAGGTTCAAGAGCATTTAGATAACAGGCAATTTCATAGTCATTCTGAAAAGTGAGAAGTTTAGGCTCTTGATGTCACTGAGACTAGTCAATTAGGTGGAAATGAACAAGGGGTAGGTCAATGACTAGTTCAACATTGTGTATGTGGAAGGTGTTATCTCTGGTAACCATACAATTGGGATTCATCTGGTCCCCTCCTAAGATACTCGAGTCAGGATTTGTCCTATCAAATGAAGCATCATCCACTAAGGCAATTCGAGGAGTCCAATCCTCCAGTCCTACACTAGGCTCATTGGTCACATCGGGTTGAGTACTATAAGTATGGACAACATCTATGTCCAAATCAACTATTGCATCTGAAAGTGAGTCCCATTCAAACTCATGTGAGTCTATTTCTGAATCATTATTTGGGCCTTGTGATGTAGAAGCCTGAAGATTGGGAAGAGTTTCCCCTTCTCTAACACTAGCATTGTTACTATCCATTGTAGCTAGGATAGCAACATTATCCATTATCAATCTAGCATTCATACTATCAGTTGTCAAATCTTGTGAATCTCCCCAAAGGAGATTTGTTGAAGGCACCCAATAATCAGACATGTCTTGTTGATTAGAGAGATTAGGTGTGTAGTTTGAGTCATTCTCATTGTCCCTCGCAGCTGAGACAGGGACACCTTTTGTTTCTTATTTTCAAAACCTAAGCCAACTGTTGACTTATTCCTTCATCCAAAAAGGGCATGGTTAAGAGGTTCAACCCTAGCATCCAGCCTATGACTAAGGGGACCCTATCCTAGATAACCCATATTCTTGACCAATGTATACCCTCTCCCATAAGCTCTAGGGGAAGGTGCAAAATTCTCATTATGTAGGTATTTCTCTTCTTGGCAAATCTAGTCCCTAACAGAAATCTCTTCTTTTTCTTCTTGAATCGGAATTGAGGATTCCACAAACTTATCGAACAATGTCATGGCTGAAGACAAGGGCTTCATTTCTTGAGAAGGTTTTCCATAAGACCTTGGGGAAATTGGCAATTTTGTGAATGAATCCAATTTGTAATCCCCCATACCAAGATCTATGGTCTTGAATTTATTCTTGCATTTTTCAAATGCAGTATCAAAAGTGTTAGCCTCCCTATTCAAAGGAATGTGAGACCCTGCTGAAATTGTGTTGACTGACAATGTGTTGTCTCCAAGTATGAAAACTTCTATTCCATTGTAAGGGATTTTTACACACTGATGATAGGTAGATGGGACCACTTGCATCTCATGTATCCATGGTCTACCTAACAAAATATTGTAAGCCAAAGGACTGGCATCAACAATCTGGAACAAAATATCTTTCTCTACAGGACCAATTCGGATAGGAAGAATGGCCAATCCTTTAGAACTACGTTCCACTTCATCATAAGCCTTGATAGTTATTTTCTTCCTTATGTCAATGACTTCTTCTGAATAACCCAAGGCCTTCAATAAGCTCAAAGAACAAATATTAAGCCCAACACCCCCATCTATCAACACACGCCTAACACGGGTCTTGTGGATCATAACCTCTATATGAAGGGCCAAATTATGTGGGTGGCTTAATGACTTGTCATCCTCTTCTAAGAATGTAAGGTAGTGAGGGCTATCCAAGTGGTTGACTATATTTTGGAATTGATCTACATCTATATCATTAGGGACATTAGCCACTCGCAAGGCATCCTCAAGGACACACTTATGCTTAGGGGATAGTTCCAAAAGCTCAAAGATTGAAATCTGCACTGGTGTACATTGTAATTGGTCAACAAGATTATAATTCAACTCAGGACCAACAACAAATTTTGGAAGAACACCCTTTGACACTGGCTACTTATAATTACTAGAGTTAGGACCTCTAATAACAATGGGAGCTTGAGACTAGCTTCTAGTGACAGCATTGAGGGGTTGAGACATCCTTCGTGAGTGAGGACCTCTTAGGACCACAACGGGTCCTTCATAAAGCATAGGATTTGAATCCACATCATGTCCATAAGGGTCTTTTGCTCTCATCATGTTGACATTGTCACCAACAACTTCAAGCATATTAATAACATTTTCAGCATTTGTGTAGGTGTAGTTGATAGCAGCCTTGCCATTCTTGTTGTTAGAATTCTCTCCTTTCTCATATTTGGGCAAGGTTTCTTTAAAACCTTTATGATCTGCATTAGTGATTAAACCATCAACTTGTAATCATCCACTTTCAATGATATCTTGGACAAGATGTTTAAGTTTAAAACAATTTTCTATATTATGTCCAATTCCATTGTGAAAGACACAAAAGGCCTTCTCATCCCACCAATGAGGCTTAGGATCTGGTATGCGGTGCTTTGTAGGATCTTGGGGGTGCACCAAATTATGAGAAATTAGCGTCTTGAAAATGTCTGCATAGGAGTCCCCAAGTTTGGCAAATTGCCTCTTTTCTATTTTAGGTCTCGCTTGATACTTGGGTTTATTGTCTTGTTGTGTTAAAGATGTTTGTAGCTCCATGGCTTGGACTGCATTGGAGAGATTAATAACTCCTTCATTCTTAGGTTGAGATGAGTCAAAAACTCCATCATTGACCACTTGTTTATTCTTGTTCCAATAAGGGTTCTTTTTGTCCTTATTACCATTATTGTTGTTGTTTTGGCCATTGTTGTTATTAGTTGGTTTAGCCAAAATTTCTTGTTCTTTTAGGACATCCTCTATGTGACATGCCACTTCCACCATGGTATCAAATGAATTAAATGGGATCTTCCTGACCTCATACCTTAGCTCTGGTATTAAATTGCTCACAATGATGTCTATTCTTTCCTCCTCAGGAATTTTCCTAGGATATTTCGAGCACAAACGTCTCCATCTTTGTAGAAAGGTAACAAAGGATTCCCCTTGATTCTGCTTGAGTTTGCACAAATCAAGCATGGTGATCGACCTTGATAAGTTGTAAGCAAAATGTTAGACAAATCTTTCCACAAGCTCTTTAAATGTCTTAACTAGAGGAGTAAGGTTGGTAAACCACTCCATGGCTTGACCTGTGAGGCTCCTTGGAAATAATCTCATCAAATAGGAGTCTTCATGGTGAAAAGAAAAGCTCATTATATAGAATTGTCTAACATGGTCATGAGGATCACCAACACCATCATATTTGTCGTAGGTTGGAAACTCAATTTTCTTAGGAAACTCAACTAACACCACACTCTTGTCGATTGGGTTGGGACATATGGAATCCAAATTAAATGTGCTCTTAGGAGCCCTCATCCTTTCTATATCCCTTTGAAGTTGTTTGATCACCTCATTAGTTAATGAATCTTGCTTCTTTACCTTTCGGTCCACATCAAAATTGTATGGGACCTTAGCACCTTTTTTGATGAGACTTTCTAGGAACTAATCCTTGTTTTGTTCCACATACCTTTATACATATGCTTGAAAGGATGGTTCTTGTTGCATAGTCATAAAATCTATATGATTGAAGTTGGCATAACTTCCTCCATGTTGTGAGCCATGATGTGCCCATTGAGAGGATTGTTTTGAAAGTCTAGGAGATGATTGTCTCCTATGGTGATCATATCTTGAAGTCCTTCTACTTCTAGGACTTGGGAATCTTGAGGGCATCCTTAACCTTCTTCTAGGACTTGGTGAAGGGGTAGATGGGGGTGAGTTGGTCCCACTATTGGTACCCCTCCCATTAAATTGATTTTGGAGTTGTTGTGCATAGAGCCTATCTTCTTCTTCTTGGGTGACTCTTTTTCTTATGTCTAATAATGCACGTTCCTCTTTTTCTAGTTGTCTGAATTTCTCCTTTTTGGTAGCTTGTTCATCTAGATAGGCTTACTTCTCCCTTTCAATGCTTTTCAACCTTGTATTCACATATTGAGAGGTATCATTAAGTGGAGAAGGTTGTCTTGAATGCCTTATTGCATTGGCTGCATTGATGGGGTGGTCACTAGACTCGTTATTCTGGTCCTCGTGTTGTGACCCTGAATCTAAGTGAGTTTGTTGGTAATGTCTCATAGCTCATTGGTGAGCATCAAAATATCTTGTGTTGTTGGGGGGTGACCCAGGTGGACTAGCATGAGAAGAACCACCATGCTCTCTGGTACTCCTATGTCGTTGGAAAAGATCCTCAAGAGTTTGATTAATGGCTTCTCTTTGTTGTCGAGTGAAAGTGTAACTCATATCCATACTTGATGAAAGTGGTGCTAAAGAGGTGCTCACTTCACTAGGATTACCCTTTGGATTAAAATAAACCTTAGATTCACTCTTAGGAGATTGATCAAAAAGGGGTCCTTTTCCCTTATGTTGTTGACAAGTCTTAACTAGTGGTAACTAGCTAAAGACAACAGGGGGTCGCTTCCCTTGATTGACTTGGTACCTTGTTGTAACTGACATGAAAGAAAGAGACTCTTAATGATAAGATGACCTCTCAAAGTGTCAACACCAAACTAGGATAATCAAAGTTCTCTATTGTCCAAAGAGAAATGAAAAGATAGAAATATCAAAGGGGCTTTACCAACACTGTCAAAGAGGTGCTTCAAATCAAAGGGTGACTACCCTTGCACTTTTGAACTAGGAGGTTGGACTAGGCCAAAATATAATTGAAATTAAGATTTAAATGAAAGTGATTTGGACAATAAGAGCACTAAAATTTTCCAAGAATGTAGCTAACAATCTTAGAGATAAACTTTGTCACCAAGAATGGCCTTCTAACTTGACAATTATTCCCAAAGTGACCTCATAAATCAAATGATGCTATCCTAGAGGACTAAAACTAGAAATTTAGAGCCAAGTCAGGTCTTTAACGATAGAGTAAGAAACCTACTCAAAGACCTAACCTGACTAACATCAATTGAAACTAACCAAACTGAAAGAACGATAGAAACTACCCAGGTGATATACTCCAGGCCAATAGGGTGATACACCTATAACTGGGTGATACTTCACCTTACACCAGGCAATAGACCTCACAATATCCAAGCATTAAACACCAGGCAGGTCAGGCGATAGTCCAGCAGGGGTGAACTATCGCGCAATGTTTCTTCTCAAAGTAGGTGATACTGTTGCAAAATTGTTTAGCTCTTGACCAGAACTGTGTAAAATTTGTGTTTTTGGATCTGTTTGGTCAAAATTTTTGGTCTGAGGGTTGATGTTTTCGATCTCAATCACAATATCAACAAAATTTTGGCAAGTTTGCAAATAGTGGGGGATCAAACATGTCTCAAAACACTTGAAACAAGGGCAAAAGCAACCTTGCCAATACAAACACTTGTGATATCAAAAATAAAATTGCACCCTATGAATGCTACCGATTGTTTGTATATTAAGAACATTTACACTGGTATCACACAATCAAAGATAATTCAAGAAAATCTACCTATAAGACAAGGCTCAATACTTACCAACTTAGCCCACAACTTGATGCCCCCTTGCCTCACACCAAGTGGTTTCCCACAAGAGATATTGGCTTTTTCGTGGAAGTGTCAAACAACACAACCAAAGGGACACATATGGTGAGTATCTTGGGGTGATCCAAGCTAGTCCACTTGGATCAATCCTTGCACTAAAAAGATAAGTGGCTAAATAAAGGTGGCTTCTAACCTAAGGTTCTTAGTAAGGGCTTCTGTTCATAACACCCCTCTTCCTCCTCATAAAGGACTGGGACCTTGTGGCCACAAGAGTACCTTAAGCATTCTTGCTCAATGTTTTCCCCATGGTCACAATCCCATGAGCTACTCACATCAAGCGAAGACAAGTGTTATGTCTACCAAAGTTTTGTGTCCTTGATAGCCTTGAGTTTATAGTGGGTTGGAATAGCTCGGTATTAGCTTGTCCCCACTTGGGTCATTCCTCTTGATTGCTCAAGAGCAGGCCCACTAAAGGATCCTAAACTAAATAAAAAGTGGATGATTTTTGAGGTTCAAGGTTTTTGGTTCACCACAAGGGTGAAGAGCATACTCCCCTATCTCAAAAACTTCTTCCAAACACACCAAGCAAATTTAATTACCCCCTTGCTTCCAAAACCTTAAGATGGGTCAAGATTTTTTAGTTCATCTAAAGGTGAAGAGCATACTTCTCCTACCACCTCAAAATCTCTTTCACAAGGTATTAAAGTTTCTAATACAATTAGTAAATGCCACACTTGAAAGGAAATAAATCACAAACACTTTAAAAAAAATTCTTTTTTCTTTTGTTTATGCTTTGGGCAGCCCTGCAAAAATGTTAGTAGCCCTCTTTGACATGCGATTTATAGTGATTTCCTTTCAAGAAAAGCTCCTACAACCACAATTTGTTAGACAACTAGGGTTAGGAAAACCAAAATCTAAGTGAAAGCAATGTAAAAACCTGATCAATTTAGACTAAGAAATGTAAATTAACCATGTTTAAATGCATCAAAGTAAGCTAGCAAACTAAATATGATCAAATTCAGCTGATAAAACTCAAAATATAGCTCTCTACTATATCAGGCGATATACCTCAAACTTCACTAGTATCACATGACACAGTTTCCTGTATTCGGGCGATATACCTCAGTTTGGGCCATATACTTCACAATAGGCGGGTGATACTTCGCATGACACCAAGTGATAAACCTCAATATTTGTGTGTGATTCTTCTAAGATGTGAAGTGTCACACTGGTATAATAAGGTATATCATGCGATATACCTAAGAAGTGTCATGCAATACTTTGAGACAGAAAACCAGAGAATGTAGAATTTCCACAAATTAATCCGAAAAAAATGATGAAAATGCAAGAAACTAAAGGACAAAGTTTATCTACTCTACCCCATGGTGGGCGCCAAAAATGTACACACAAAAGTAGTGCACTTCTATGAATCCTTACATGCAAGGAAACTCAAGAATGAGCCCTCACAAATCGATCCATAGCTCTCTACGCATGGAGTTGCAAGATTATGAATTTTCTCTCAACTAGAGCTATTGAGCTTGTGACCTTGCTAGTCAACCATACAATGAGAGATTTGAATGAGGAAAAGGGCAAGAGTGCCAATATCTCCAAAGAATCAAATGGAAATGCAATGCAATGCAAGCTAAGAATGAGAATGCAAATGTGCAAGCTATGCTATGAAAATGGAAGTACAAACTAATCTATGAAATGGAAATAGCAATATGTTACAACCCTTCCTATTAAGCTAGATGAGTTATTCTAAAGCTTGAAAGTGAAATCTAAGCTATGAAAGCATAAACATGAACTACTATGCAAGAATGGAAACTAAACTATGAAGCAAATGAAGAACTCTAAGATGCAATTCAACAATGATCTCCAAAAAGCTCCAAAGTCTTCAAGAATTACTGCAGCATAGAGTTAGCATATAAACAAGTGACCTAAAATGAGGGAGAGAGCTCTCCTTTTATAAGAAATGAGGTGAAATGGACCAATGAGATTAAGAGGAAAAATTATTAATCAACGGTGGAGAAAAATGGAATCTTGATCCTTGTGCACAAATATCCTCCAATGAGAAAATAAGAGTTGACTTTTGTGTCCATATGAGATAAAAAGTGTTTTTTCTCTTTTTTATAAAATAGGAATAATACTTTATTTGTGCAACTTAGGATAAGAAGAAAAGTGGGGGCTTTTTATTTAATAAAAAGGGAGGAAATATACCTTTTAATTAAATAAAGACTTAGGATAAAATGGTTAGCCCAAGGATAAAAATCCAATATATGATTGAAATTAAGACTTGATCAAGAAATTGATAATGTTGAAAATATTGATTATTGATAAAACTGATTTAGGATTGATAAATCAAATAAATGGGGCCCAAAGTTTGGGCGACCATTTTTGGGTGCATACATTAGCTAACGTAGTTACTCAATCAAAAGCTCAAACACATTTGAATGGACAAATCCTAGATTCATCAAATGTCACTAAGATGCCCTTCAATCTTTCTTCCGCTTCCAAATAGAAGTCTACTTCTAAATCTTCCAATCCTAAAGATATGAGGCCAACATCTTATAGCATTGTTCAACAACTCCAACACACTAATGCAAAAATCTCCATGTTTCAGTTGCTTCAGATATCTCCAGCTCATAGAGCTATTTTAGACAAAGCTTTGCTCAGATCCAATGTTCCTGATGACCTTGACTTAGATAGGTTCTAGACTATGGTTGGACATCTTACATCTCCACAATATATCTCCTTCTCAAAGGAAGATGACAACTCCTGGAGTCACCTACATAACCAGCCCTTGCATATAGAAGTTTTGATCCAAACCCATAGAGTCAAATGTGTGTTGATAGATTGGGGTGTTGGCCTAAACATTTGTTCTTACAGCTTGGTCACACAATTGGGATTTTCAGAATTGGCTATTGATCCCAAAAAGGAAATAACTATAAAAGCCTATCATGAACAAGAAAGATCTTCTAAAGGCACCATTATTTTACCTATCAGAGTAGGTCTGGTTATCAGAGATACTATATGTCAAGTTCTTGATCTACCTTTGGCTTACAACATTCTTCTAGGGGGACCATAGATACATGAAGTGAAGGCTATTCCTTCTACATTCCACCAATGTTTGAAACTTCCTTATGAAGGAGTACAGGTCATTATTCCAACAGACATATCCACCACTTGTAATACATTGAAGGAGAGTGCAAATAAACTTGTGCCTAATAACAAAGAATCTTCCATTGCGGCAACAAAAGAAGCATCTACATCTAAAATGGAAGACTTTGCAAAAGAGGTCAATATCAAAGAAAATGGTATGGGAGAATATACTATAGAGCCAGTCTTATCTTTGACATCTCTCCCTATCTCACCTAGGTCTTATGGGCAGTCTTTGAAATAGTCCAAACCAACCTCTAAAGAACCTCTTGAGGCATATAAAAAGAATTTTGTAGCAGAACAAGTCTCTAAGTAGGAATTTGAAGAGGATGAAGCTATGCTTGCATGGCTATACAAAGTTGAACCTGAATCTCAAGTTGTTCAAACTAGTGACTCTACAGTATCCAAAATCCCTTCTAAGTCATATGGTCCAGGAGATAAATTGATAGCTAAGATGGGATATTCAGGTAAAGGACTTCTAGGAGTCAGAGGAGAAGGTAATTGTTCTCATGTCATAGAGCAGATCACACCAGGTGAACCCATTCTTAAGAAGGAAGAAACTGAACCATCAGATAGTGATTCGGAAAGCTCAAAACTTATTCCTTATGAGTGTTTTCCTATGAAAATCAAAGATCTCCTTGAAGCTAAGGATGATCCAATAAAAATAATTAACCTAGTAGAAACACAACAACCTACTATCAATTAAGAGATAGTTGCAACACAAGAACTAGCTAATCTCGAAGACAATCACACAGACAAAGAGGAAGGTGGTAGTTAGTCTGAGATAGATTCTCATGAGTATGAATTCAAATCAGAATATGAGGGTAACCCTTCTTGGGGTATGCATCCTGCCTTTACTCATGTTCTTAGATTTCCTAGAGGCATAGATGAAGAATCTAATGACTATGAATGGGGAGCCATTCTAGAAGAAGATGAGCTTATTATAGAGAAACATGTTTATGTTATTTACCAATATGCACCTAAACCCAACATAAGTCTAGAGCGAAATGATGAACCTATTGAGTCTGATCCACTGATGGCTAAATTGGACTCCCAGAATGACATTGAGCCTATTCACAAATTGAATGTCTTAAATTGTAATATCACCTTTGAACTTGAACGTCAGGTTAGAACCAATGATGAAAGATCCATATCTATAAACACTATCTCCCAATCTTTCCCCATTTTGACTATCCAACATCCTAAACTTCTTGATCAAACCTCCACAAATCCAAGCCATGGTATTTATACCTTCCTGAATGACTATTCCCTTGCTTGTTACCTCAATGCAGATGAGCCTATGAGGACTTCCATCAGTGAACCAAGTGTTACCATGATGGAGTCAGACATCAAGTATCTTAGTTAGAAAAATAAGAATAAGAATAAAAATAAAAGTAGTTCTGAGGGTGAAAACCACTTTGTGGCAGTCTCAGAACCTACAAAAATAAAAATAAAAGATGTATCCCAAGGTGAAAACCTCTTTGAGGTGCCTAAGGATGACATATTTGATGTCCTTTCAAGTCATTTACTAAATAGATCTCCAATTCTAATTGAGCCAACTCAATCCATCAACATGGGAACAGCAGAAGGACCACCGTTGATCCATGTAGCACAATCTTTATCAGAAGAAGAGAAGAAAATTTTTACTACATTCCTAATAGAAAATAAGATCAAATTTGCATGGAAATATTTAGATATGCCAGGGTTGGATCCTAATCTTATAATGCATCATTTATCTATAGCTCCAAATGTCAAACCTGTCAAGCAAAAATTGAGAAAGATGCATCCTAATGTTGCACTCTTGGTAAAAGCTGAATTAGAGAAGCTCCTAAAAGATGGATTTATCTGAGTTATTGATTATGTGGAATGGATGTCTAATATTGTACCTATTTCAAAACTAGACAAATCTATAAGAGTGTGCACAGATTTTAGAGATGTAAACAAAGCATGCCCTAAGGATGATTTTTTATTACCTAACATTGATATGATAGTGGACATGACTGCGAGCTTTGAAATGTATTCTTTAATGCATGGTTTTTCTAGATATAATCAAATAAAAATTTCTCCAAAGGATCAAGAGAAAACTGCTTTCACATGTGCATGGGGCACCTTCTATTAGAATGTCATGCCATTTGGGCTTAGGAATGCTGGTGCTACATATCAAAGAGCTATATCTTCTATTTTTCATTGACATGATGCATAGGAATATGGAGGATTATGTTGATGATACTTTAGAAAAATCTATCATTAGAGCTAAACATCTAAATGACTTGAGCAAGATACTAGACAGAATGGAAAAATTTAGTCTTAGACTAAATCCTAAGAAGTATGCTTTTGGTGTCACTTCTAGAAAGCTCTTAGGATACATAGTTTCAAAGAAGGGCATTGAAGTTGATCCAGCTAAAGTGAAGGCTATAATGGAGATGCAACCTCCAAAGAATATTAGTCAAATGAGGACATCGCAAGGAAGAGTTCAATCTATCAGATGCTTCATATCACAGCTGACAGACATATCACAAACTTTTACAAAAACATTACATAAAGGTGTTACATTTTCATCGAATGAAGAATGTGAGAAAAACTTTAACCATATCAAGAAGTATCTATCAATTCCTCCTATCTTGATGCCTCCGATTCCATGCAAGCCTTTGATCTTATATGTCTCCACTATAGATACATCACTGGGGGCATTGCTTGCACAACATGATGAGAACAAAAAGTAAAGAGCCATATACTATATCAGTAGAACATTGGTTGCATATGAGAAGACATATTCAATGATTGAGAAAGCTTGTCTAGCTGTGATCTTTGCATCATAGAAACTGAGACATTACATGTTGGTACATACCACACATTTGGTAGCTAAGATTGATGCACTCAAGTACCTACTAAGCAAAGCTGCCCTCACAGGTAGATTAGCTAAATGGGTCATGCTCTTAAGTGGAATTGAAATTGAATATGTGGAAAGAAAAGCTATAAAAGGATAGGTTATTGCTAATCAATTAGAAGATGAACCTATGATTGATGATACACCAATGCAAATGGAATTTCTAGATTCCTCTATTATGACTATTTCTTCTAGAGAATGGCAGTTATTCTTTGATGGCTCCTATACACATAATGGATCAGGAGCAGGCAAATTGTTCATAACTCCTCAAGGATACTCAATCCCAAAAGCATTCAGATTAAAGTTCCCTTACACAAACAATATTGCAGAATATGAAGCCCTTCTTAATGGCATGAAAATAGAAATTGAGTGGAGAGTAACAGAATTACACATTCATGGAGACTCTCAACTTGTTATCCATTAAGTCAATGATGTGTATCAGACTAAAGATGAAAAGCTCATACCATACAAGAGAATGGTAGATGATCTTAAGAAGTATTTCATATCTATCGCATTTGAAAAAATTCCTAGAATAGAGAACAAGGCTTCCGATGCAATGACAACATTATCTACTTTATTAAAATAGCCTGAACATGAGCTATGCTATGAGTTTCTGGTGGAAGCACTATCTTATCCTGCATATGATTCCCCCAAAACCTGCATGATCTACATTGTTGTTGGTCATGATTCATCTAGATACAAAAACCTATTTTCCTATCTCCAAGACCAAATCATTCCCAATACCTTCAACCATCATGAAAAGAGATACTTTATCTGTAATGCCTCCTGATATTGCATCATTGGTCATGATCTGTAAAAACAAGGTCTAGATGTTATAGTACTTAGATGTTTAGAATGGGAAGAGTCTCAATTTACATTAGAGGAATTCCACAAAGGTATTTGTGGGTCACACTTGAATGGTTTAACACTAGCTCAAAAACTTATTAGGGCTAGGTACTATTGGCCTAAAATGGAGAAAGAGTCTATCAAGTTTGCTAAGAATTGTCAAAAGTGCCAAGTGCATGTCAACTTAATCGATGCTCTAGGGAGAGATCTAATTCCCTTTACTACACAATGGCCTTTTCATCAATGGGCCTTTGATCTTATAGTAGATATACATCCTCATTATTCTAATGGACATACCCATATAATCAAAGCTATAGATTATTTTTAAAAATGGGTAGAAGTAGTCCCTTTGACACAAGCAACTGGAAAGCAAATATCTATGTTTATATTGAACTATATCATATGCAAATATGGGATACCTCATTCCATAATCATAGATAATGGTAGACAATTCAAGAACAAAGATCTTGATGATTTATGTGCTAAATTCAAGATTACACAACATTGGTCATCTATCTACTATCCTCAAGAGAATGGAGAAGCAGAGGTTTCTAACAAGAATCTACTAAAAATCTTGCACCGTACAGTTAATAAAATAGGAAGAGACTAGCATCTCATGATCAATCTAGCTCTCTAGGCCTATAGAACAAGTATCAGAATGCCCATTGGGGCTACTCTTTTAGCTTTAGTTTATGGGTCTGAAGTAGTACTACCTATTGAGGTTGAAATCTCATCACTAAGAATCAGAATGCATAGTCTAGTAACTAATGATGACTACAGAGTGTCTAGATTGCAAGAACTAGAACTACTAGATAAGTGCAGACAAGTATCATATGATCATCTCAGAGTATATCATAAGAGAATATCTAGAGGTTACAACAAGAAAGTTAGACATAGAAAATTTTAGGTTGGTGATCTAGTCTTGAGAGAGAATCCTAAAAATCAATCACATCGAGAAAGCAAGGGGAAGTTTGAACCCAACTAGTTGGGTCCCTTTTTCATCACCGCTACTTTTGTCTCTAGTGCCTATCAACTCTCAATGACTAAAGGAGAATAGCTCTAAGAACCAATCAACATTCTCCATTTGAAGAAATTCTATGCCTAAGGCATTCAGTCTGTTAGCTCATTTTCATGTAGAATTGCCAATACAGTTTTCAAACTTGACTCACGGGTTCTCAACTACAGATTCTTACAGGGGAAAGGCTAATTGATAAGGACCATGTCCTTGTTCTACTTTGGGCTCCACAGACCTAGGTGGGTGTACCTATATTTAGACTTAAGGCTCCACGATGAGATATTAATGGAAGTAGACGTTTATTTGCAGAAAATGGCAAGTGTGACAAGGATAAACTCCTTCTTCTTTTCGAGCTTTGAACTCAGGCAAGTTAACCCCTTTTAGATCTACTTCTTGAAAGGATCACAACAATAGTTTATATTCTTGATATAAACTTTATCTTCTTAGTCACTCAAAAGATACACGAAAGTAAATTATTATTTGAAAATTGTTGAGGGTGAGATCTCTGCAAATCAAGGATAGACCAGTGCCTTATCCTCAGGTTATAGAGTCAAACAATGAAATGTACACCTAAAAAAATCTTCTAAATGAAACACAAATAAATCCCAAATGAAGTACCTTATAATTCATCCTCTCTTAAACATGTTTGATCATCAAATTCTTGCTAAATTCCTAAGCTCTCAGAAATTAACCTAAAGACATTACCCTTTCCTTGAAAGGAGCTAGAGATTAAAATCACAGATACCTTGTAAATGGTGTATCAAAACTACCTTATAGATTCAATACACAAAAGCCATATAATTCAAACAAGAAGACAATTGAAATCATGCAAGGGAATTCTTTTTATATTCCAATAAAACCTCACTGCATTTATACACTTCAAAATCTGATAAAATAATCTAAGATTTCAACAATGGCGTTTAGCCTCTACAGTATATTTCTCAACCTCCTCTCAAAATGAACAAGGCCCTACTACTTATACCAATCAGCCATCTTGGAATCCTCAAAAGGATGCAACAAGCTTTAGATGGCTGTTAAAAGATCTTGCATTAAAAACAAGATTACAAATCCGAAAAGTTGTTTGCAACAACAGATTACAAATATCTATTTCCAACAGTCTCGTAGGTGGCATCTTTGTCTAAAGACATTTCAGAGTAGTTGCTAAATTTGTTGTGTGAATGATGACTACCATCTGGCTAATTTACATCATTCTTTGTTTGAAACTTTCTCTCCCTCATTTTCTAGATCAGATGCCATCTGCAACTCTATTTGGCCAGGTGTCACATTCGTGTCTGTGACAATTTGTTTGACATTTTTGTCCCTTTTACCTTAACTTTAAAAAGTTTGGGATACTAACACCTGCCGCCTCTTCAACTGATTTCCCTTTCTTCTGAATCTCCTAACAGATACGTGGATTCCCAAGTCATGTAGGTTTCTTCACTTGACCAATGAAAGGCAAGGACCTCGTCTTTCTTTGGGGACAACTTTTCCCACTCAGCAACCAACTGATGAACCTCTATTCTCACATTAGCAAAATGTAACCTAGCGTCCTGGAGGAGTTCAATAAAATGCACAAATGGGGCATTATCATCTATACCAAGAATGTCATTTATTTTAGTTAGCACTCATCTATCTATTTGCTCCATCCATTGAACTTTATCCTTGATTACCCCATCTGCTTTGATAAGACCAGGGAAAATTTGGAAATCATCTTGGAAATATCTTGTTCTTAAGACTTCTGACCTTCTCTTTATATTCTCCCTATTTACCTCAAAATCAAAAAGATCTTTGATAACCCTATAAGTACTCGCAAGCTCAATATTTACAACACACTGATCCTTATTTTGATCAAACCATGACCTTAGAGTGTCTTTCCTTGCAGTCCATCTTTCCAAAATTTTGTCCATAGTTGCCACCTCTTTCTGAAAGGTCACCAAGACATCTGCCAATTGTTTTGCAGATTTTTATACTTCTTTAGGTCTCACCTTGGCAACAAAATGTGACACAACACCTTTTATCTTACCAGCTAACTTATTTTTTACCCTTTGATCGACATCTTCTTCATCCATGGAAGGAGGAGAAGGGGAAGGGGGAAGTTCAATAATGGGGCTAGATGAGGAAGGCCCTGCAGAGGAGGAAGCTATCTGAATTTGTTCTGATAACTGTATTGGGCCCTGTTCTCCCAATTTCTTTCTTAAATCTGCAATCAGAATATCTTTCTCAAGAATCCCCTATTCCATCTCACCATAAACCTTCAAGACTATTTCCAGTTTTGTATTGAGTTCATCTTTCTCTCTAGCTTCCTTTTCTGCCACCTTTGCTGTTAATTGTGTCGTGGCCATTACCATACCTGATGCCTCCACCAAAGATGTATCAGTAACTTTTCTTACAATTAAACTCCCTGAGAGGTCATCTTTGACAATTTGCTTTCCTTTATCACTTTCATTCTTCCTCAAAGACCACATCACCAATGCTTGATGATTATCACTGAAAGTGACTCCTTTAACAGCTCGTTCTGCTTCTTCTAGAGTCCTATGCAGAGGAGTGGTTTGCTTTCTGACTACATCAAACACTACTGCATCAGCTATATCCCATTCCGGGAGGATCAGTACTCTTGACATCTTTACCATATCTCTTCCCTATTCTGGAGTGATTTGTTTGAACTTTGCAATCATCTCTATTTTCACTTCTTCCTCTATAACTTGTAAATCCTTATCCAGATTCACTTCATGTCTCTTCTCACAGATTTCTTGAAATTGCTTGATATTTAATTTCCAAAGAAACTGCATAAAGGCCCTAGTTTCAACAAAAGTGTCATCAACCAAAAACTCTTCACAAGCTTGCTTGATTACAGGGTCCAATTCAATGCCTGCTAACTCCCCTGCTGTTAGATCCAACTTAGGTTCTTCTGGTAGCTCTGGCACTCCCTCATTTACTTCTTCATAAGTCATGAAGATCTGACCTAGAGCATCTACTTGCTGCACTTGTTCTTCAATCTCTTGGTCATCAAAAATTCTTATAGGAGACTGTGATGGGGAGTACTCCTCTTCCACATGAACAGGTCTCTCTTCCAACCTTTGCCTTTTTGATGGGGGTGGAGAATCAACAATATCTTCAGCAATCTGAGGAGGAGAATCAGGGATCTCCACAATTTCCTTTTGTTTTCCAACCTGTTGTGAGGTTGATGGGATACCCCTTTTATCCATCTACTTTTGCTGGCTCTGTTCTGGTATCACCACATTGTAACCAGTCTTCTTTTGTACCACATATCTCCCTAGGGGTAATCCTTTTGCAAACACAGGCTTACTCAAAAATTGTCTAGCCTTTTCTGGATCATCCTTCATCACTTTTTCCTTCTTCTCATTTAAAGTCTGGAAAACACCCTGAAAACAATTCATGAGAGTGTCTATTTTCTTCCCCATTGGAGTTATGCTTTTCAGGGGATCCCATCCTGAATCAAATTGCCAGATAAAATCTAGTGTTTTCTTGTATACCAACCATTTTTCTTTCATGACCTCTTGTTCCTGTATTTTAGCTACATTCCTGATGATGTCTTCAAGGAAATTAAAAATGTGGTTGATCATGGCACACTTGGCTCTCTTTTTAAACATTTCATTATAAAACCCTTCTGGATCTGCTGTTCTGGCAACTGCAGTAGCCATATGGTATGGGGCCAAAATTTTATCCATGTAGACCCATCCACCCTTGGTAATTATGAATTGATGGGCAATGGTAACATTTGGGAATAAAGTTCCCTTGCCTTTCCCAGTGAGGGCACACTCCTGAATATCACCCAATTGCCTCAAAAACTCTACAATTCCAATCCTAAGGGGTACTTGATAGGGCAGTATAAAAGGGGTCCCCCTGAAACCATACAATCTGATAACAGTTGATACATTGTAGAAAATAACATCTCCCCAATTGTGGACGATGTTCAAATTCTTGGCAAACTGGTTTGGCCTAACAAGTTGTGCTAACATTTTTGGGATTCTTGGGTTATCTAAAACAAACAGCTTCCTGAGTCTAGCTGCAAAACGTTTATCAAAATTGATAAAACTGTGATCCCTTTTATCCCAGGTCATTATGAGGCTCCATAATTGGACTGGCATGTCTTCACCATCCTTCTTTCTCACCAATTCCATTTCTTGTTCAAAATAGCTTGCCCCTTTGAACAGAAACATGTACATCATGAAAGAGTACCAGCCAAAGGGTCTATCACTTTCATTCTTCTGAATCTTTACTAATCCATTATGGATTAATTCAGCAATGAAAGGAGAAAAATCAAAAGTGATAGACACGTGTGCATGTAAAATTTGGATCATCATGCACATCAAGTGTATTGGCATCCTGTCACTAACATCCTCTCCAAAAACTTGACACAATGACCAATATGCACCCCTAGCTCTGAGATCAAAATATTCTATTTTAAAAGGCTCCGGAGTGTTCTGCCCCACAACAACCATTTTCCCAATTTTTGTGCAAAAATCCTTCAACAACTTGCCTTTATAATAGTTCCTTTGTGCATTGTAAACTTTCCTTAATTCTTCAAAGTTAATGCTTTCCAAACTTTCTGACGGTTCACTCAATCCAAACACCTTCCTGATTTCTTCAGCTGAAACCTTAAACAATAACACCCCCTTTGCATCCCTAATTTCTCTAGTGATTGGATCATAATTTTTTGCAACCTGGGTCATCAAATCTACATCTAGAAAGACACCAGGCATGACAAGTTTTCCTAAGTTAGATTTCCATATATTGCTTGCAGGATGAGGGGCATTTCTTTGACTAAAACCTACCTTGAACAATTCCAGTCCTGTGGTATCAGAGTCACCTCTTGCATTGATAGTACCAATCTTGGCCTCTCTAATAAAACTTGCCATATCATATAAACCTTCTGCTATTTTTACCCTAGGGTCTTTAGGAATCAGACTCTTACTCTTCACCGAGGTAGTGGAAGAGCCAGGAAGTAACTGCAATAAATCCTCGTGCAAACCTCTTTCACTATACTCTACTTTACCCGACAATTCTTTCCTTGGGGCCATTTTAAAGTTTATTTTAACAGAAATTCTTGCACGATAGACTAAACACAGAACTGTAATCCTTTCAATAAGGAAGCAAATCGCCCAAGAATTTTACTAACCTTTTCTCTCAGAAGCCACCTGAGAAAAGCAACCAATCCTCAGAAATCTTCACGCCTGAATCTCTGCAAACTTTGATCTCTTTGTGCTTCTGAAAGTGCGCAAAATTCTGATATATGAGCCACTTAAAGTAGACCTGTCAACAATTAATTCAGCACGATTGAAACAATTACTCCTCCGGAAGAGCGAACTGTCACTTCTTCAATGGGAAACCTTACTTTGCACCATTTTACCTTCAGTTTGAATGAGAACCGTTGATCCTCATTAGCAGATGATCCAATGGCTTATTGCATGATCGCATGGCTTAAAAAACTGTAATACCTCTCCTATGGTGATACTTAGACTTTTCTGATTTGGACATTTTATTATTATTATGGTCAAGACTATACATTTACATTTATGTTTTGTGGATGATGACATGATGAATATGCTCATTTATGGTTAGTAATTACCTGTTTATGAGATTAGAAAATTATCTATTTTTTTATATGGATCTAACCCAATTATTTGAATCTAACCACTATCATAATGTTTTATGTTTCATGGATGTGTCTGATGTGTTTTTCATGACTCTAGGATGAAGTCGTAGTTACTCACTTAGTTGAGGTCCACATGATGTATCGATCCTGGTCATCTGCTTGCATATATCTGATTTGTATCTCCATATGTATATATATATGTATCTCTTCTTGGTGATGCAGGATTGCAGGTACCGGGTGTCGTCTCCACCTGGCTTCACAGGTCTGAGCGATCCCTCAAAATCCTCGATCATTGTTGTTGTTACGGAGGTATCACCAGGTCCATAGGAAGAAACTTCACCTTTGATCTTTTTATCGTTAGGTGGGAAATGTCGAGTCAGTCCCTTGTGTGAATGTCTTATGTGGTTTTGTAGTTGATGGAATTGTGGATCTTGTAGCTAGTTCTTGCCTTCGTGATACGTTCAATTCTATTAGTAGATCATGGATGTAGATTATTGTTCATTTGAGGGTATGATTTAGTAGCGTATCTCATTAGGAGTGATTTTGAGTGCAATTAAATCATGTGGTTTTAATACCCATGATAAGGATTAATTTTATGGTATTTTAATGTCTAAGAAAATATTAATAATAAAAGGTTTTAAATAATAGTGGTGAAATTCTAACCTATGCTAGTGGCTACTTAATATATACATATATATTTTAGAATGCGGGTTAAGGTATGAATAAACAATATAGTTTATAATAATGTTATTCTAATGTTTAACATTAATAATAATGTACCTTATTTATGGTATTATTTTATAATACTAATAACGACAAAGAGTCTATAGCAATAAAAATAATAATATGTTTTATAATAATAATATTATGCTTGTAATAATATTTGTAATAATAATAATATATGTACACATAGGCATATGGGTGCACACATATGCATATGCATACATATATTTATATATAATTAGTACCATGTAGTTATTTATTATATTAATAAATAATTAGATCAATTAGCGGTATGGTAAATAGGATTATCCTATTACCATAGTTCAATAATTTAATAAATTGTTTTAAGATTATAATATTTATTTTAATATCCTTAAATTTAAGGACTTAGATTATAGTTTATTTATTCCTTTACGGGAATGAGTTTTCAAAACCATCTCATTAATGGATGGATAGTTGAGATGGTTGCACCGGTTGGATTACCTGTGCAACCTCCTCCTCCATCCTATTTACAGGAAAGATTTCCTGTGTAAAAGGAGTTGGGAGAAGAGGATTAGTATTATTATTGTAGAAAATTTATCCTGTGAATTTGGCATTTGGATTGTTACGGGTAGAGGCTGGAAGATTGCAAGCAAAGGGATTCAAAGGAGTGTTGGAAACATTGGAGAGGGTTTGATCTTCCTTCTTCTCCAACTGGTCTTCGCAGGACTCCAGGTTGGAATCCATCCTGAGAAGCATATTTGTTTTGTAGAATGAATGTAAAATCTAAATTTCTGGAAAAGTTTCTGTATATTGTGCTATGGTTGCAAAATATATATATATATATATATATATATATATATATATATATATATATATATATATATATATATATATATATATATATATATATATATATATATATACATTATTGCAGTATTATTATCTTGTGTATATCAATGATCTATTACTTGATGAGATTATGATTGTTTACCTTTTTGTTTAGAATCAAAAACTATATATATATATGTTTTATTTTCTATGTATTTGAAATGTGTTTGTGGAAAGTTATTTTATGAATGTTTGTATGTTCACTGTGGTGAAACCTCCCTGGAAGGGTAGAAGTGGTTTTGATCTAGTAAGGTAGTGTATTTTACTGTCACTGGATGTATTATGAACGCTTCCAGATTTTAGAACTTTTGTTGCAACCTTACTGTTTCATGTCTATCTATGTGCCACCCTTTCTTTTCCCAGATCTAGAATATATTTGTTAGATAGGTAGGGAGGATTGATTGGCCGTTTCTGAAGGGAAACTGGGATATCTCAAATGGGTCGTGCTCATATTAGGCAACCTTAGTCCCCATAACGCCCAGTTTTACTCGCAAGGCAAAGTTGACAGTCGTTCTCTGCAGTTCCAGTCGGCTCAGTGTGTTAACCGAGTTAGGTCGGTAATGTGTTAACCGAGTTAGGTCGGTAATGTGTCAACCAAGTTAGGTCGGTAATGTGTTAACCGAGTTAGGTCAGTAATGTGTCAATCGAGTTAGGTCGGTAATGTGTGAACCGAGCTAGGTCAGTAATGTGTGAACCGAGTTAGGTCGGTAATGTGTCAACCGAGTTAGGTCGGTAATGTGTGAACTAAGTTAGGTCGGTAATGTGTGAACCGAGTTAGGTCGGTAATGTGTCAACCGAGCTAGGTTGGTAGTGTGTTAACCGAGCTAGGTCAGTAGTGTGCTAACTGAGGAAAATAGGATTCAGACTTTATACAATTATAACATTATACTTTAATTTATACTTGTATAAAGGGATTAGGTACCCTTTGAATCCATTAGAATAGGTTTCAGGTTCCTAGGAGTTAAGTTGTAACTTTTAAATTTTAGATTTTTAATTAAATCAGACTTAGTCAATTTTCAGGATTAGCCAGGTTTTAGGTTTAGAAAGAAATGTTGTATAAACCTGAAGATTGTTCATTCCTTGTTTAGTGGAGATTATTTTCAGTACATTTAGATGCCTTTATTGAGATAGAATGTTTGTAGGAGCAGTTTAGGGTTTAGAGTCAAGACATTTTAAACATTCTTAAACGTACTTGATTTCTCTAAACATACATAACTATCCTATTAATTCCAATTCTTTGTAGCAGTTTTCAAATGTGTTTACAAGGTGCTTCTACTATGTGGATGATGTGATTGTGATGTATGGGTTGAGGGTAGAAAACCTAACGACACCTAGTGAGTGGCTCTCAGTGCAGGGTCGGGGCCCTAAAGTGGCTAGAACCAGGATAACCGACTGAAGAGTTATTTAACAAGTGAAAATTTAATTAAACTAATGGGAATGGGTTAAAACATTAAAAAGATTAAATGTGCCTCACCCATGCCATTAGTGATAGTAAAGGCTATGGATGGGAGTGGGAGAAGGTACCTATGCGTAGGTACGATCGAATGGCACTTGTCTGTACGAAAGGCATTTGATCCCGCATGTGCCTACTTGGGGGCCGGGGCCCAGAGTGGCTAGTACTAGGACAACCCAAGGGGTGAGGGCTATGCGATGACACTCACTTAGGTTGTTGCTTAGAGTTTCTACCCAAGCCTTAAAACCTTTTGGGAAAGATCTATACTTTGACTCTCTTTTCATTTGCTATTTTGGGAAAGATTACCCAACCCTAGGTTTGGCCTAGCTATTCCTTCTTTGTGGACCTTGGTGTTTATCTCCTAGCACGGGGGAGTGGGCCTTATAGGTATCCACGTGGTTGGGTGGTAAACATTTTTATCGAGGTATCTTTTGCAAATACAGTGCTTGAAGATTCATGCATGCTTATGTACCAGTTATGAAGAATGAAGGCCTTGTGATTATATTTCATGATGCATAATCTTGTTACCTCTTATGAGGAGTTGAATGCAATGTAATCAGTAATGTATTTCAAAATGATGTAATTGGAATGGGTAGACTTAGGAAGAAGGGAAAAGGGAAATGTGAACTTTATGTTTAAGATGTATGTTGGAAAAGAAAAGGATTTTTCTAACATTCCAAATTATGTAACATGCTTTCATTATTGTTGTTTAAGTGAAGCTATTGAAAAACCAAATGTAGTATATTTTTAATGTATCAAATGAGTTGGACAAATTTTATAAGTTACATTGTTCATAAAGGATATTTAGGATTATAGATGATTTTTAAATGGAAAGTTGAAATGAAAATATTTTGTATTTCTTAAAGATATGATGCAGTTTGCTTTGAGAAATAAATCTTGTTGTTAGTTTACTTAATGGATTTGAATGAATCATGCATTTAAATGAAAAAGGAACCTTGGAAGGAATCTAAGTTTAAGTTTTGATTACATAACTCTTTTCAAAGTTCAAAATTTTATATAAATTTTTACTTAGGTTTTCTTTTGTTAAGAGAATCTTTGTTCTCTTCCTTGGTTCCCTTGCGGGGCATGACAAAAACACTCACGCGAACATGCGACTAACCGTCACACTATCTTTCTGTTCCTGGCGGTCTCTTGTAACTTTCCTTTGTTAACATGAAATGCTTTTCGCATGATCGCATAGCTTAAAAGAAGCTTATGCGAACATGCGAAAACCCGTTACCACTAACCATCACTGTCTTCTTTTAAACTATTGGTCCCACCCTGCCTTCATCAATAAAGAAACTCCACGTTTGCGACACCTGGTAGAATGTCAGGTACTTTCTCTCTTTTCGAGCACCGGTGTTTGCTGAAGCTAACCAATGAGAAGACTTCATTTATGCACATCTGTCAAAAAGTTTTACCGAAGAATCACACTTGATTCGACGCAAGATCAACAGCCTGTCGCATAATCACATAGCTTAAAAGATTCCACGTGAACATGCAATCACCGTTAGATCTTCCCTTTACTATTTTAAAACCTCAGAGATTCTTCTGTCACCAGCCCCACTGATCTCAACAAATAGAAAGCCGCCAGTTGTAAGATACTTGTAAGTGGTCCCACTGATCTCCACATCCGGCTTTTGTTATAAGATCAATGGCCATTTCGCATGTTCGCATAGCTTAAAAGACACTCATGCGAACATGCGACCATCGTTAGATCTTCGTTGAAGATTCTCGGTTGGAATGAACTTAAAACATAGGAAAATGTTATTAATACCACCGAGTTTCTAGACTGAGAAAAAACATAACCCCCACGTATTAAAAAAAATGCATGTGCTCTTTAACGGACCTAAGTGATTTTAAAAAAAAGTAACGCTTGAAAAGGAATAAAGAAAATGACTTAGGATTTATTTTGAAAGTGGTAAGCATTTTGGGGGTTTCTTACATGAATTCAAAATTCTTCAAAGGCAAGACCTAGGGTAAGGACTTTGAAATAAGGTTATGTCAATTTTTTGAAGAACTCCAACACCTGGACCTAGGAAACTTTACAGACCAGAGGATTAACCTATCAGAATGGACAAAAAACCTTAGAATTTTAAGAATATTCCCAACAGTGGCTCTATCTGAGGATGCTTGATTTGAAAAATCATAGCAAGAACTTACGAATCTCTGGGAGGTAGACCACAAAACCTAAACCTAAAATAGGAAACAAACACGCAATAGAAACAAACACACCTATACAAATATACAAGCCTACTGTGCATGGAAAAAGAACTAACTGAAGAAAATTTTCAGAAATTGTCCATGCACTAGCAATTCTTGCTTTTCACCATCCAAATGTTGCAAGAAATATGAATCCTTACCATGGGTTTGATGAACAACATAAGGTCCCATCCATAAGGACTCAAATTTTTTATGTTTTCCTTTATCTTCAGCCCTGGCATTCCATTGGAGAACCATATCACCAGGCTGGAACTTTCTCACAGTTGCTCTTTTATCAAAAAGATATTTTATCTACTGCTGCAACTTTATATTTTCCTTTTGTCCCTCCCTTCTAATTTCATCTAATTCAATCAGCTAAACCATTCTCTCCTGTAATGGATCACTGATTTCCATATCCTCTTCTTGCATGAACTTATAGATCGGAAGGAAGTTATTCACTGGCAATCTTGATTTAGCACCATATACCATTTCAAAAGGGGACTTACCAGTAGCCCTCTTCTCAGAAATCCTATCAGCCCAGAGTGCTAACTTTAGTTTTACATGCCAGCTTCTCTTATTCTTTCCCAGGGTTTTCTTCAGAATTTGCAGAATACTCTTGTTGCTGGATTCAGCCTGTCCATTGGCTTGTGGATGATAAGGGGATGAGTAAGACAATACTATGCCCATTTCTGAGCAAAAATCAGTGATCTCCTATGACCTGAAGCTCATAGCATTGTCAACAACCAATTTAACAGGAACACCAAATCTAGTAATTATGTTGTTCATCAGAAACTCAATGACAACAGCACTGGTCGCCCTTTTGGTTGGGATTGCTTCAATCCACTTGGTGAAATAATCAGTAGCCACCAGAATGTGACTATGTCCCCCACTAGACTTCTCAGAGAATTCTCCTATAAAATCCATACCCCACATTGCAAAAGGAGCTTCTGCAACCACAGGGTTCAATAATAATGCACCTGAAAACTTCAATTTTTTAGAGAACCTTTGACAAGGTTCACATTTCCTCACATAAGAATGAGTGTCTTTGAACAACACAGGCCAATAATATCCTGCTCTTAAGATTTTATGAGTTGTTGATCTAGCAGAATGATGTCCTCCACACATTCCAGAATGCATTTCTTTTAACATTTTCTCTGATTGATGCTTATCTAGACAAAAAAGTAAAATACCATCATTATCCTTCCAATACAAATCACCCTGGATCAACACATATCTCTGAGCTTGCAATCTCAGACTCCTTTGGTTATCACTTAACTCAGGTGGACATTTGGCATTTTTAATAAAATAAATAACATCCTTGTACCAAGGTTGCATTTCAATACTGGTAATCATATCAATGTTAGCAGCAACATTATTTACCTGAACAAGGTCCATGTTTTCCTCAGTCATTAACTTAGTAAGTCCCAATCCTCTCACCAATTTTGTAATGTGAATTTCTAGGTCAAACTCTTGAATCTTGTTTATCCATTTACACCTCTTTCCTGTGACTTCACTCTGTGTTAAAATGTCCTTCACTGCAGCATGAGGAACATAAGCATTAACCTTTGCACAGACCAAATATGGTCTAAAAGCCTTGACTGCCTTCACAAGTGCATAAGCTTGCTTTTCCATTAGTTCATAATTTAATTTAGCAGATTGTAATGACTTGCTAAAAAAGGCTATAGGGTGCTCATACCCTTCTTGATCCTTTTGCAAAAGGATAGCTGCAATAGTATGAAAAGATGCAAAGGAAAATAGAGAAAATGGTTTTAAGTAATCAGGGGATACCAAAACCGGGGCCTCCTGAATTTCTTTTTTGACTTTCACAAAAGCTTGCTGAGCTTCAAGGTTCCAATCAAACTTCACATCCTTCTTTAGGAACTTCACTATGGGCTTGACCAATTCTACAAAGTTGGCAATAAATCTTCTTACAAAATTAATCTGTCCCAAAAATGATTGGACACCTTTTATGTTCTTTGGTGGAGGGACTTTTTGAATTGCGTCTACTCTTTCAGGATCAATCCTGACTCCTTCTTTTGACACTATGTGCCCAAGTAACTTCCCCTCTGTCACAGCAAACTAACACTTTTTGGGATTCAAAGACACACCAAATTCTAGGGCCTTAAGAATGACCTTCTCCAAATGGGAACAATGATCCTCAGCTTTCTTGGAATAAGCAGTGAGATCATCTTGATAAACAACCATTAAGACATTTATCAATTCCTCAAATGCAACATCCATGGCTCTCTGAAATGTTGCTCCAGCATTTTTTAAACCAAAAGGCATGCGAACATATACATATGTTCCCCATGGGGTTGTAAAGGCTGTCTTGAATTGTTCTGATTCTTTGACTAGCACTTGATTATACCCGGAGAAACCATCCATCATTGACAAGAGTTCACATCCAGTCACCCTATGCAGCATAGCCTCCATATTGGGCAATCCATAGTTATCCTTAAGTGAAGCTACATTCAGGTTCCTGAAATCAACACAGAGCCTAATATCTCCATTCTTTTTCCTTACTGGCACAAGATTTGAGACCCAAGTTGAGTGCCTAATTGGTTCAATAATACCAGCATCTCTCAGTTTTTTCAACTCAACTTGCATCTTGGTAGCCAATAGGGGGTTAATGGGTCTCTGCTTCTGTCTAAAAGGCCTGGTTTCCTCTTTTAAAGGAATTTCATGCTGAAACAAATCAGCCCTATAGGCTTTGAGATCATCATAGGACCAAGCAAATACATGCTTGTATTTTTTCAGAAGTCTTATCAGATTTCCTCTGATCTCTTTACTCAGTTTCTTGCCAATGTATACCATTTGGGGGAAATTTTCTGAACCCAGGTTTATTTCCTCTAAGTCCTCCATTTTAGTGTTAGACTTTTGAGACAAAAAACCATCATTTATTTTAAACATTCCTTCCAATTCTACTAACCCTTTAGGTATGTGGTTGGATGGCAACTGCACTATCTCATTCCCCATGATGCATTCTTTTCCCTCAACACACTATTGTATCTCATTGAGATCTATTTGCTGACCATCATATTGATCAAGCCCTTGAAGGAACCTAAGGATATCTAAGTCATCCTCAAAAACTTCCCAATTATATACATTGTTAGGCACTGCAGGCCTAGATTTGACCTCTAACATAGACACACCAGTGAGGGTTATATCTTCACTTTTAAGGGCAACATTTGCAAGAAAATCTGCCATGATATTATTTGATCTTTCTACCCAAAGCAGATTGAAAGCATCAAAAAATTCTAGCCTATCCCAAATAGCATGTTTACATAATTTCAGTTTCTCATCTTTAGAGGCATACTAAGATCTCACTTGGGCTATAATCAACTGGGAATCACCATGAACCTTTAAAGATTTAATACCATGTTTTATGGCCACATCTAACCCCAGTATCAAAGCTTCATACTCAACAGTGTTATTTGTACACTCAAAAGTTAACAAGAATGAGTATTTAAATGTAATACCTGATGGGGAAATGAACACTACACCAGCTCCTGATCCTTCCTTAGAGCACCCACCATCAAAGAACATTTGCCAAAGCCCATCTTGCTGCAAAATCAACTCATCCACAATTGGGTCTATGTTTTTTAACTGAGGTACTATTTCTTCAATCATAAAATTGCTCATGTCAATATCTAAAAAGCAATTCAGATCCTCCGGAGCAACCACTTCAATCATGACTAAAGAACGGGGCTCCCTGTACAACTTTACCTCAGTTCCATTTATCGGGATGGTAGCATAAGATAAATCCAGTTGTAATTTTCCACCCACTGCTGCAGCCCATTGTCTTGACAATAACATGCCATAGTGAGGTTTTGTATCAACAACCACCACATCCATTTTATATGTGGCTTCTGGGAATGCAGCAATTTTCACCTCTATTCCAATCAGGCTCCCTACAATAGGAACTGCCCTATTGTCCATGGCATAACACCTTCCCTTGGATGTATCAACCTACAATCCTAACTCCTTCATCACTTGGTAAGGCATTACAGTTGTAGCAGCACCAGAGTCAATCATACAATATTTTAGCAAAAAATTATTTACAAGCAAAGTGACATAGAAAGGATTGATAGAAGAGGGTTCCTGTATCACAATTGTCCCAACACATACATTAGAGATGTCATCAATTGCTATTAGCTTTTCTAGGGATTTCCCTTCATCTTGTAGAACATGAGTAGTTCTCTGCTCACTTATGAGAGCCAGGGCTGCTGCTTTGTGCTCTTCTATTTTCAACATTTCAAGCAGAGGAATGGAAACCTTCATTTGGGACAAAGCATGTCTCATATCAAAAGTAGGGGAATCAGTACCAAAATCAGGGTGATCTTTTGACTTACCAAACTTCTTTTTCACCTTGTCGGCAATAACTTCTTGTTTCCCTTTCTTTTCAAATTCAAACCCTTCATCTTTATTGTTCACAATATTAGGCTTTGGGGAGTCCTTATTCTGAGGATTACTTTTGACAAACACTAATCTAGGGACTCCCTGATCACCACCTACCTTTCTGTTCCTCAAATTGTATGAGGATTTTGCTTGTGTAATAGCAGCCACAGTTAAACTCTTAATTTCTTCTTCACTGGGCTTTCTCCATTGTCTTTCATCTGATCTGGATTCTACCATATGAGTCTTATAGTCATCATTATCAAACTCTTCCTAATCAGACTGAGTAAATATTTGTTGTTCATAATCAAAGAAAATCTTCCTCTTATGATCAACATCAGGGCAAATAAATTCATCATCTGAGGACTAAAGATCCTCCATTAGTTCAATAGTAAACATGTTAATAGCAGGCTTTTCAGATCCTTCATAATCTCCTGCATATGAGTTAGTGGCCTCTTCTCCCAGAGCCTGAGCAACAGCACACTAGAATGGTGAGTGAGGCATACTACAGGCCACACACCAAGGGGTACTTTCCACATTATGTGCTATATTTTTCTTTAAAGGATTTGGTGTATCCCTTCCCTTTTGGGGTTCATTGTTGTCAGGAACAGGCCTCCCATCTTTCCAGTTTGTTTTGTAAGGCATATCTCTCAGATTAGGGGCTTTGTCCTGCCTTTGATAAGGAGGTCTCATATCTTGAAAGTTTCTACCACCTTTATCAAACCTTGCTAGGAAATCTTTATTGTTACTAGGCCCTTTGTCCATCCTATCCTCCTCTTTGGATGGCCTTGCAGGTTGTGGCCTGGTTTCTTTCCATAATCTACCTTCATCCCTTTTATACATTTGGCCAGATGCCTTTCAGTTACTTTTAATATTTATTGCCAACTTAAAAGCATCTCTAAGGGTACGGGGATTCTTATCTCTCAAAAGGTAAGACATCTTACCATCCATAGAATTGAAATAAGTTGTCATGCAGACTGCATCATCTAGCCTCAATACTTGGAACAGTTTGTACATAGCCTTTTGGAATCGGCTATTAAACTCTGACATGCTCTCATTGTAATGTTTCTTGATATTATTGAACTCATTGAGCATGTAACTAGAGTTCACATGTTCTGCATATTGCTCTTTAAAACATTTGACAAATTCTTCCCAAGATGCAATACTATTCTCAGGTAACCCCCTATACCAATCCCTAGCATCCTCAATCAATGATTGAACAAAAAGCTTCATTATGACATCTTCATGTTCAATTTCATAATCATTGACTTTATCTGTAAAAAACTTTAGATGCTCTTCACAGGTAATAACATTATTCCCAGTAAATAATGGGATCTTCTTTCTGATTTCATTAGGGATAGCATTAGGTTGGCCAGGAATACCATCAAAAAACAAAGGCCTATATCTATCCAAATGAACTGGTCATCTTTGGATAGTTGGTTGATTCAGAGGGGTAGTTGCAACATTTTGACAGGGTATAGTTCCCACTGTACCACTAGCTATGATGGGAACTTGATTGGGAACCGGTCCAGGTAAAGTTTGTCCAGGGTGAAAGGCTTGAGCATTTGGAAGCAAAGTATTAGGCTGACTGGAAGGAGTTGTTCCTATAGTGATAGGGATAGAGGTACTAGCAGATGTGTTCATGTTAGCATGTAGGAAGACAATCTTCCTCTTCATTTCATCAGCAGCAGCCTCCAACTCAAGTTTCTCCAGTTGAATAGCCAATTCTTCCTTTGCTTTTCTAGCCTTCTCCAAGTCTATACTTGTGTGAGAATGTATATTAGGAGGGACTACAATTTTCTTGGGCTCATTAATATGTATACCCACCAATTTCTATTTTCCCTTATCAGGGATTTCTTTGTGAGCATTTATAATCTTCTTATTTCTCTAAATTTTAGAGGGATTCAATTGCCTTAAGACATGGCCTGTTCCTTCAAATTCAACCTGCTTTGGTTTATTATCCTGGGCCTGCTTTCTCAAATCTTCTATGTCACCAAATAAGTCCCTATTTAAACCTTGAACATCTTGGTTTAAATCACTAACTTGGGTTTCATTTTTCTTGGTTCTCTTGAGAAGTTCCTGCCTCTCTATGAGTAAATCATAGATTTGATGTTCCCTTGCTTTCAACCTATTGGCAATCTCAGCTAGTTGTTCACTCTCCTTTTTTCTTAAAGCAACCACCTCTTCTCTCAACTTGTCAGAATCATAGGAAGTGGCCTCAGTAGCAGAGGTTTCTTCTAGTTGTTCTAAAATTTCTCTTGAAGGGAAAAAACCTGCTTCTGTGGCCTCTGTGATTACTTCTTTCTGCATGTACACCCCTGGTGTAACCCTCTTGACATGTTGGGGATCATCAGAAGAAGATGAAGACTCATGAGGGAGTGGGACATAAGATCATTCTCGAGAAGGGCCTTGGGAACTAGCAGTATGTTGACCTCTCCTAGACCATTGTTTTCTACTTGGCGTATGGAGCTCATCACCCATACTCTCTTCGGGGTGATCCTTGTAGTAAGACCTAGTGTACTTTGGTTGACTCATGGTATAGCAATATTAGCAAAGTTTACAACAATTTAGCAACTAGTAGCACAGAGTTTAGAGTCGCCACCCACTTTTATGCGGGAATGAAAATATTTTATACTGGTCTACAAATGCACAAAAGATAGGATTTGCACTAACCTTTTGCACGCTATTCAGAAAGTTATTCCCCAGTAGAGTCACCAATTTGTTAGCTCATTTTCATGTAGAATTGCCAATAAAGTTTTCAAACTTGACTCACGGGTTCTCAACTATAGATTCTTACAAGGAAAAGGCTAATTGATAAGGACCACGTCCTTCTTCTACTTCGGGCTCCACAGACCCAGGCGGGTGTACCTATATTAGACTTAAGGCTCCACGATGAGATATTAATGGAAGCAGATGTTTATTTGCAAAAAATGGCAAGTGTGACAAGGATAAACTCCTTCTTCTTTTCGATCTTTGAACTCAGGTAGGTTAACCCCTTTTAGATCTACTTCTTGAAAGGATCACAACAATAGTTTATATTCTTGATATAAACTTTATCTTCTCAGTCACTCAGAAGATACATGAAAGAAAATTATTATTTGAAAATTGTTGAGGATGAGATCTCTGCAAATCAAGGATAGACCAGTGCCTTATCCTCGCGTTATAGAGTCAAACAATGAAATGTATACCTACAGAAATCTTCTAAATGAAACACAAATAAATCCCAAATGAAGTACCTTACAATTCATCCTCTCTTAAACATGTTTGATCATCAAATTCTTGCTAAATTCCTAAGCTCTCAGAAATTAACCTAAGGACATTACCCTTTCCTTGAAAGGAGCTAGAGATTAAAATCATAGATACCTTGTAAATGGTGTATCAAAACTACCTTATAGATTCAATACACAAAAGCCATATAATTCAAACAAGAAGACAATTGAAATCATGCAAGGCAATTCTTTTTATATTCCAATAAAACCTCACTGCATTTATACACTTCAAAATCTGATAAAATATTCTAAGATTTCAACAATGGTGTTCAACCTCTATAGTATATTTCTCAACCCCCTCTCAAAATGAACAAGGCCCTACTACTTATACCAATCAGCCATCTTGGAATCCTCAAAAGGATGCAACAAGCTTCAGATGGCTGTTAAAAGATCTTGCATTAAAAACAAGATTACAAATCTAGAAAGTTGTTTGCAACAACAGATTACAAATATCTATTTCCAATAGTCCCGCAGGTGGCATCTTTGTCTAAAAATATTTCAGAGCAGTTGCTAAATTTGTTGTGTGAATGATGACCGCCATCCAGCTAATTTACATCATTCTTTGTTTGAAACTTTCTCTCCCTTATTTTCTGGATCAGATGCCATCTCCAACTCTATTTGGCCAGGTGTCACATTCGTGTCTGTGACAATTTGTTTGACATTTTTGTCCCTTTTACCTTAACTTTCAAAAGTTTGGGATACTAACACCTGCCACCTCTTCAACTGATTTCCCTTTCTTCTGAATCTCCTGACAGATACGTGGATTCCAAAGTCATGTAGGTTTCTTCACTTGGCCAATGAAAGGCAAGGACCTCATCTTTCTTTGGGGACAACTTTTCCCACTCAGCAACCAACTGATGAACCTCTATTCTCACATTAGCAAAATGTAACCTAGCATCCTGGAGGAGTTCAATAAAATGCACAAATGTGGCATTATCATCTGTACCAAGAATTTCATTTATTTTAGTTAGCACTCATCTATCTATTTGCTCCATCCATTGACCTTTATCCTTGATTACCCCCTCTACTTTGATAAGACCAGGGAAAATTTGGAAATCATCTTGGAAATATCTTGTTCTTAAGACTTCTGACCTTCTCTTTATATTCTCCCTGTTTACCTCAAAATCAAAAAGATCTTTGATAACCCTATAAGTACTCGCAAGCTCAATATTGACAACACACTGATCCTTATTTCGATCAAACCATGACCTTAGAGTGTCTTTCCTTGCAGTCCATCTTTCCAAAATTTTGTCCACAGTTGCCACCTCTTTCTGAAAGGTCACCAAGACATCTGCCAATTGTTTTGCAGATTTGTATACTTCTTTAGGTCTCACCTTGGCAACAAAATGTGACACAACACCTTTTATCTTACCAGCTAACTAATTTTTTACCCTTTGATCGAAATCTTCTTCATCCATGGAAGGAGGAGAAGGGGAAGGGGGAAGTTCAATAATGGGGCTCAATGAGGAAGGCCCTGCAGAGGAGGAAGCTATCTGAATTTGTTCTGATAACTGTATTGGGCCCTGTTCTCCCAATTTCTTTCTTAAATCTGCAATCAGAATATCTCTCTCAAGAATCCCCTGTATCATCTCACCATAAACCTTCAAGACTGTTTCCAGTTTTGTAGTGAGTTCATCTTTCTCTCTAGCTTCCTTTTCTGCCACCTTTGTTGTTAATTGTGTTGTGGCCATTACCATACCTGATGCCTCCACCAAAGATGTATCAGTAACTCTTCTTAGAATTAAACTCCCTGAGAGGTCATCTTTGACAATTTGCTTTCCTTTATCACTTTCATTCTTCCTCAAAGACCACATCACCAATGCTTGATGATTATCACTGAAAGTGACTCCTTTAACAGCTTGTTCTACTTCTTCTAGAGTCCTATGGAGAGGAGTGGTTTTCTTTCTGACTGCATCAAACACTACTGCATCAGCTATATCCCATTCCGGGAGGATCAGTACTCCTGACATCTTTACCATATCTCTTCCCTGTTCTGGAGTGATTTGTTTGAACTTTGCAATCATCTCTATTTTCACTTCTTCCTCTATAACTTGTAAATCCTTATCCAGATTCACTTCATGTCTCTTCTCACAGATTTCTTGAAATTGCTTGATATTTAATTTCCAAAGAAACTGCATAAAGGCCCTAGTTTTAACAAAAGTGTCATCAACCAAAAACTCTTCACAAGCTTGCTTGATTACAGGGTCCAATTCAATGCCTGCTAACTCCCCTACTGTTAGATCCAACTTAGGTTCTTCTGGTAGCTCTGGCACTCCCTCATTTACTTCTTCATAAGTCATGAAGATCTAACCTAGAGCATCTACTTGCTGCACTTGTTCTGCAATCTCTTGGTCATCAAAAATTCTTATAGGAGACTGTGATGGGGAGTACTCCTCTTCCACATGAATAGGTCTCTCTTCCAACCTTTGCCTTTTTTATGGGGGTGAAGAAGCAACAATATCTTCAGCAATCTGAGGAGGAGAATCGGGGATCTCCACAATTTCCTTTTGTTTTCCAACCTATTGTGAGGTTCATGGGATACCCCTTTTATCCATCTACTTTTGTTGGCTCTGTTCTGGTATCACCACATTGTAACCAGTCTTCTTTTATACCACATATCTCCCCGGGGGTAATCCTTTTGCAAACATAGGCTTACTCAACAATTGTCTAGCCTTTTCTGGATCATCCTTCATCACTTTTTCCTTCTTCTCATTTAAAGTCTGGAAAACACCCTGAAAACAATTCATGAGAGTGTTTATTTTCTTCCCCATTGGAGTTATGCTTTTTAGGGGATCCCATCCTGAATAAAATTGCCAGATAAAATCTAGTGTTTTCTTGTATACCAACCATTTTTCTTTCATGACCTCTTGTTCCTATATTTTAGCTACATTCCTGATGATGTCTTCAGGGAAATTAAAAATGTGGTTGATCATGGCACACTTGGCTCTCTTTTTAAACATTTCATTATAAAACCCTTTTGGATCTGCTGTTCTGGCAACTGCAGTAGCCATATGGTACCGGGCCAAAATTTTATCCATGTAGACCCATCCACCCTTGGTAATTATGAATTGATGGGCAATGGTAACATTTGGGAATAAAGCTCCCTTGCCTTTCCCAATGAGGGCACACTCCTGAATATCACCCAATTGCCTCAAAAACTCTGCAATTCCAATCCTAAGGGGTACTTGATAGGGCAGTATAAAAGGGGTCCCCCTGAAACCATACAATCTATTAACAGTTGATACATTGTAGAAAATAACATCTCCCCAATTGTGGACGATGTTCAAATTCTTGGAAAACTGGTTTGGCCTAACAAGTTGTGCTAACATGTTGGGATTCTTGGGTTATCTTAAACAAACAGCTTCCTGAGTCTAGCTGCAAAACGTTTATCAAAATTGATAAAATTGTGATCCCTTTTATCCCAGGTCATTGTGAGGCTCCATAATTGGACTGGCATGTCTTCACCATCCTTCTTTCTCACCAATTCCATTTCTTGTTCAAAATAGCTTGCTCCTTTGAACAAAAACATGTACATCATGAAAGAGTACCAGCCAAAGGGTCTATCACTTTCATTCTTCTGAATCTTTACTAATCCATTATGGATTAATTCAGCAATGAAAGGAGCAAAATCAAAAGTGATAGACACGTGTGCATGTAAAATTTGGATCATCATGCACATCAAGTGTATTGGCATCCTGTCACTAACATCCTCTCCAAAAACTTGACACAATGACCAATATGCACCCCTAGCTCTGAGATCAAAATATTCTATTTTAAAAGGCTCCAGAGTGTTCTACCCCACAACAACCATTTTCCCAATTTTTGTGCAAAAATCCTTCAACAACTTGCCTTTATAATAGTTCCTTTGTGCATTGTAAACTTTCCTTAATTCTTCAAAGTTAATGCTTTCCAAACTTTTTGACGGTTTACTCAATCCGAACACCTTCCTGATTTCTTCAGCTGAAACCTTAAACAATAACACCCCCTTTGCATCTCTAATTTCTCTAGTGATTGGATCATAATTTTTTGCAACCTGGGTCATCAAATCTACATCTAAAAAGACACCAGGCACGACAAGTTTTCCTAAGTCAGATTGCCATATATTGCTTGCAGGATGAGGGGCATTTCTCTGACTAAAACCTACCTTGAACAATTCCAGTCCTGTGGTATCAGAGTCACCACTTGCGTTGATAGTACCAATCTTGGCCTCTCTAATAAAACTTGCCGTATCATATAAACCTTCTACTATTTTTACCCTAGGGTCTTTAGGAATCAGACTCTTACTCTTCACCGGGGTAGTGGAAGAGCCAGGAAGTAACTGCAATAAATCCTCGTGCAAACCTCTTTCACTATACTCTACTTTACCCAAAAATTCTTTCCTTGGGGCCATTTTAAAGTTTATTTTAATAGAAATTCTTGCACGATAGACTAAACACAGAATTGTAATCCTTTCAATAAGGAAGCAAATCGCCCAAGAATTTTACTAACCTTTTCTCTCAGAAGCCACCCGGGAAAAGCAACCAATCCTCAGAAATCTTCACACCTGAATCTCTGCAAACTTTGATCTCTTTGTGCTTCTAAAAGTGCATGAAATTCTGATATATGAGCCACTTAAAGTAGTCCTATCAACAATTAATTCAGCATGATTGAAACAATTACTCCTCCGGAAGAGCGAACTGTCACTTCTTCAACGAGAAACCTTACTTCGCACCATTTTACCTTCAGTTTGAATGAGAACTGTTGATCCTCATTAGCAGATGATCCAACTGCTTATCGCATGATCGCATGGCTTAAAAAACACTCACGCGAACATGCGACTAACCGTCACACTACCTTTCTATTCCTGGCAGTCTCTTGTAACTTTCCTTTGTTAAGATGAAATGCTTTTCGCATGATCGCATAGCTTAAAAGAAGCTTATGCGAACATGTGAAAACCTATTACCACTAACCATCACTGTCTTCTTTTAAACCACTGGTCCCACCCTGCCTTCATCAATAAAGAAACTCCACGTTTGCGACACCTGGTAGAATGTTAGGTACTTTCTCTCTTTTCGAGCACCGGTGTTTGCTGAAGCTAACTAATGAGAAGACTTCATTTATGCACATCTGTCAAAAAGTTTTACCAGAGAATCACACTTGATTTAATGCAAGATCAATGGCCTATAACATAATCGCATAGCTTAAAAGATTCCACGTGAACATGCGACCGCCGTTAGATCTTCCCTTTACTGTTTTAAAACCTCAGAGATTCTTCTATCACCAGCCCCACTGATCTCAACAACTAGAAAGCCGCCAGTTGTAAGATACTTGTAAGTGGTCCCACTGATCTCCACATCCAGCTTTCGTTATAAGATCAACGGCCATTTTGCATGTTCACATAGCTTAAAAGACACTCACGCGAACATGCGACTGCCATTAGATCTTCGTTGAAGATTCTCGGTTGGAATGAAGTTAAAACATAGGAAAATGTTATTAATACCACCGGGTTTCTAGACTGAGAAAAAACATAACCCTCGCGTATTAAAAAAAATGCATGTGCTCTTTAACGAACCTAAGTGATTTTTTAAAAAAGTAACGCTCGAAAAGGAATAAAGAAAATGACAGGATTTATTTTGAAAGTGGTAAGCATTTTGGGGGTTTCTTACATGAATTCGAAATTCTTCAAAGGCAAGACCTAGGGTAAGGACTTTGAAATAGGGTTATGTCAATTTTTTGAAGAACACCAACACCTGGACCTAGGAAACTTTATAGACCAGAGGATTAACCTATCAGAATGGACAAAAAACCTCAAAATTTTAAGAATATTCCCAACACAGTCTATGGTAAAGTGTCATGAAAAAATCTTAAAAATATGGAAAAGTCCTCGAAAAATGAACATCGTGGTGAAAACCTAGCAATAGGCACCTTGATGATTCACAAAAAAGTAAAAAAATATCAAAAGTACAAAAAAATTGAAAAAATGGAAAATACAAAAAAATGAGAAAAAGAAAAAAAGTGCCTTGGTGAAAACCTAGAAATAGGCGCCTTGGTAGCAAAAATAGAATCTCTACCAAGATGGTGAATACCCAGCAAATAGTTTCCAATTTTTCAAAATGATCCATCTATCAGTGCAATCTTGGTCTTTCCCATCTTTCAGTCTTGCTTTAGTTTGTACATATCTCCCGGTTTGTTCCTACATTCCTATTTTCAATAAAGTCAGTCTGTACACCAATCAGCTCAAGCGTCGGTATCCTATCAATGTTAAAACTTGGGGGAAATCAATGTCATATCCTATGGCCTCTAGTGTATCTTAGATGCATCATATCTAGTCAGCATCTTTTGAAGCTTCATTTGAGTCAGTCAGTCAGTCTTGTCTCCAGAAAATATTTTGCATCTACAACAATGTAATCAAACATCAAACTGAAAACAATCTATGCTTTTTACATGCTTTTATCTCCTTGTATGCTTACTAGTTCGGATTGAGATTTTTGCATATTATGTTCTTTTGAACTCTTTAAAGATGTCCTTTACAGGATTTAGAGAGTGATGACTAGGGGCATAATCTTTTCTTTGTTTTGTACTTGTATGTGAAAATCTAACTTTGGAAATTCTAGATTGAAATGGTGTCCGACTGTAAGAGCCTCTATCTCGAATTGGATGGCCATGCGTACCTCAACCATTGATACCCATAAAATTAAAGGAAGTTTGATCTAACTATTGTCTTTTTTGAGTGAGTTGTTTCTCCTATTGTGAAATGTGAGTTTACCTAAGGATGTGAATAATAAAGGGTCACTACGAGTAATTCACATTGGATTTAGAATGATCTCTTGACTATTTGATGTGTTTGTAATGCAAGTTGTATTCAAGTCATCATGATGTTTACGTTTTGATGCTTATACAAATTGCTATATCAAAATGGACATGATATTCAAGTCATCCTGGCATTTATGCCTTGGTGCTTATATCTAATCTGACATTTCAAAAACAAAATCAATATTCATATATCCATGGTTTTCTAATAAATGGGTGTTGTATTGATTCCTGCACATACAAATCGATATTCATATGTCTATGGTTTCATAACTAGTGGGAATTGTATTGATTTATCTGGTTAACTAAAAATTCAATGATGAAATCGACCGACACATGATCAGTGACTAGGTCCTAGGTCTTAGATTGCATTTTGACATGTTTCTTTGCATTTTGCATGTTTGCATGATCTCACAAATTGCTTGAACACTTAAATGATTCTTCAAAACAAAAAAATGCTAAACATGACTACAAGAGTTGAATCTTACACGAAGGTCCCTCCAATGAAATAGCATGTAGAATCCTTTTTCAGGATCAAAATTGAAATCTAAGATCATTTATATTATTCACTACTTGCATAATCAACCTTCAATCATCAAGGAAATCTAGCATTCAATTTAATTGATTATCTTACATCAAACTATCACAATTTAAACTTGCTCAACCATGGTTAACTCATGGGTTAACCTAGTGAAACTTGGTCTTTTAGACCTCCAAACGATGCAGAATGCATTCTCGAATATGTTTAACCACTTTTCAAATCAATTAACATGCTTCTGAACCATATAATGCTGACTTTTCTTGTCAAATTTCAATTTTAATCCAGAAGGGGGCATGGTATTGCACATCATTCAAAGTATGTAATCTAATTTTGAAATCATATCCTTCCTCGGTAATCAAGACAACAACCATGTCTAGTTCCTGATTCATCAAAAAGACCTCATCACTTGGGGCAAATCAATCATCGCTCGGGGCATATCAGATTCATCAAGATCCATATCAATCTGGTATTCTCCTAATCTTTTGAACTATATCAATCTTTTGTAACCATCAGTTCATTATTATTATTTCCTTGGTTGTTTGTAACTAAAGGGTTCAGATGTGATACCAATGTGATTCTTATCGACAATCAGGTCTAGAATCAGTCACTCACTTCTTTGCAATCTTAAGGTTTAGAATCAGACATTTTGACACTTCTTCGCAATTATCAGTTCATTGTTGTTATAGTTAACATTATCTTTGGTGATTCAGGACCTATTATCTTCATATCAATTTCAATTAGTTTCTGCTTCATATCAATTTCAATTTCAAACATCAGTTTCAAACATCATACACAAACTGTCTTTGAACCACTGTGCTTCGCACAACAATTCAAAGAGGGGCAAAATGTAAAACCCCCAAAATGGGCTATAAGTTCATTAACCTCCTATATGAACACATCGAACAAAATCGACATCAAAGTCCTAACCCAAGGCACATCTGAACATTATTGAGTCCTAATTTATTATCTCAAATTTTGCATTGGGGAATATTCCTAGTAATATTCCTATTTATCCTAATTATCTTTAATTTAATGATTATTTGGCAATAAATCTTATTTATTCTAAAGTTTGATTAATTGAATATTTTGAATTTTAATTAATTAGATTTAATACTGCCACTTAATTATTTAATTGAATTTAATTATATTTATTCCTAAATTGTATTATTTCATTTTGACAATAAATCAAATATCCCATGACTAATTGATTAAATTCTTATTGAATTAATTAATGTCAATTGTCAAATTTAATAATATATTTTTAGAATAAAAGTTTGATTTAATAATGTATTAACCCATAAATCAATTGTTTTATTCAAAAATCAGTTAAGTTGAGGATAAATCACTTTATTTATTTATTTAATTCATAATTAATTATGCACATCCAAAAAGCAATTAAAACTAAATTAGAAAATTAATTCAAGTTATTTTAAAAATAAACTCAACTCTCTTTTGAGTTAAAAGTTGATCTCAACTTCTGATTTAAATCAAAAAGTTGTTTTTCCATGATTTTTTTTGTGAGTTAACTATCTTTAATTCCTTTTTGACTCAAAAATCAACTAGAGTGATTTATGGTTTTTTCTATGCATCCCCAAAGCCCTAGATTTCTATAAAATCAAGGCTCAGCTCTTCACAAATCATCTCATAATTTGCAAACTTATGTTGGTGAATTGATATCTGAAGAATCTTGCGAATCAACCACGTTTGTGAGATCAATTTTGTTTTTCATATCAATTCTTAGAATCATTGCATATCATTTTTTCATATAGATTACATTTCATATCATTTCTCATCTTATTGCATAGAAAAACCAAAAATATAGATTAATTTGCATCTAATTCATATCTAGATTTTGCATTCAAATCTTTTGTTTAGGTGTCGTCATGGTCACTCATCTCGGTCCAATCTGAGAATACATACTCACATCTACTAGAAGGCAGTAAATGACCTGGTTAGTTTAGTTTTCAATTACTTGCATGATTTTGATTTTAAGCTAACCTCTAATGTTTTACTGAAGTGTTGTGTCTACAGCTAGGTACAAAATTCACACACATAGTCACTTCTCCTATAAGATGGAAAGTACCCCATATATCTTTAGATTCCCCCATAAGGTTCTATATGTAAAAATATTTATAGATATAGAAATAATCCATTCTTCTACATCATTACTAAAGGTCTTACCACTGAAAGTAGGAGCGACCTTCCTAAGGTCTTTACTATGTTCTTCTTCTATCCTTCCATTCTTATTAGTTACATTTACAATCCTATTATAATTTTCTAATTTGTGTTGTTCCTCATTCCTCCTATCCTTTTCCTATTTTCTTTGAGCCTCTAACATCTGATCCTCTTCTCTCTTCCTCTTTTTCTCATTTTTTGGGTTCTAATTTTGTATAACCCTCAAATTATGCTCAAGGTGATCCATACAATCACTCTACGACTATAAAAGGGCCCATTGTTGATTCAAAAGAGATAAAATATGGTCTACCCTCACATTAGTCTCATCATTTAGATCATTAATAGACCCAAAACTTGTTAGGAATAGTCCCGAGAGATAACTGAGCGTGGGGGGGAGGGGGGTGGCGAATCAATTATCTACAAGTTTAAATTCTTTATCCAATTAAGTATACTTACACATAAAGGATAAACACAATGAAATAACACTTGAACATGACACCAATATTTTGGTTACGGGGAAACCCAAATAGGTAAGAACCCTGGTGGGAATTGACACCCAATAATAATCTGCACTAGTGTTTTATGATCCTTGTTAGAAGATCCTTAACCCTGTTAGGAGTTTCTTTACAATGCATTTAGTACAGTGATGTGGTCAAGGGTTGGACCCTGTTAGGAGTCTTTTACAACTAACCCTGCTAGGGGTGAGGACACACTATCCCAAAGCACACAACTTAAAGGGGTGAAGGCTACAACCTTCTGAATAACAAATATACACTATATCTGGATCTTGGTGAACTGCACTTAGACCTACTATCTAGATTAGTTCCAATTTATAGCATAAAATCTTTACTTGGTCACATAGACCTTCTACTAATGGCTCAAAACTTCACACACTCTACTCTGCTCTTCACAATCAACTCAAAACCATACTTTAGCGATCACAAATAACTGCCTATAAATATCCTTCCTCTAAATGATATAATCAAGTAGGCCTATTAGAAACACTTTGAAATAATATTAAAGAAACCATAACATACTCCAATAATAATTTTGTCAGCTCTACTAAGCATGTAACACAATCTGGGACCTGTCCAATATTAATAAATGTAGATGCACACTACACACTGTCAGCTCTACCAAAGTAACTAAAACTTTCTCTTCAAGATAAATTACATCATGTGCTCCTAACCAAACATTCTTAACTCTTCTCCAATCTATAATCCAAGGGCACATACCAAAATGATAAGTGCAAATCTTGAACCAATATAATCTCTTACGACTCTTTTGAATAAACACATGAAACTGCTACTGGTGAACAACAACTTCATAACTTCACTTATACTGATCATCAGACTCTATTTCCATGATTGTAACATCACTAGCATGTCTTCATCACATATCCAAAGGTGCAAGGCTCCATGATGACTGTACGGACAATCACTCACATAAAACTACCTATAACTCTATCAGGAATACTGCTGACACAAACTACTACATAACTATCTATACTAACATTTAACCTCTACATCCATGAAATCATGCTGATAACATGTCCATTCTTCATATACTCAAAGTTTCCTTCATAAGTATTCCATGCATGCTACTTACCATATGTTGTCATCAATGAAAAACATGTAGTTAACACTGGCTTGCTGGCAAATCTCCAACAATCTCCCCCTTTGGCATTGATGGAAACATATGGAATGAAAAACACCACTAATCCAAATGAACAAATCTTTTTTATAACATTCTCCATTTCCTCATCAAAACTCCCCCAAGGATGAATCCTCCATCTGTTGTAATATTCCTCAACATTCTCCATTTTCTCAACCAAACTACTTTCATGACTGAATACTGCTCCCCCTTAGTATATTACTCCTTTTTTACTTCTATTTTTCATGACTATATATTACTCCCCCTTGGACATCAATGGAAAAGGATTCCAAACATTTAATCTTTGGTACTACTCCTGAAGTAGAGTAGTCAACCATCCACTAGTCCCCAAGGACTATTGCACTTTCCACTTTGTCTAAGCAGAATCAGGGAAGGGAATTACTCCCAACTTCTCCTTGAGATACTCAAAAGTATCCTTTGGTAAGGGATTTGTGAATATATCTACTAGCTATTCATTTGTACTCACATAATCCAATTTGACTTCTTTTTCTATCACTTTATCTCCAAGGAAGTGATACTTGATCTCTATGTGCTTTTTCTTTGCATACATCACATGATTCTTTGACATGTTGATAGTGCTAGTATTATCACAATGAATAGTAATAGGATAATCAATCTGAATACCAAAGTCCTTTATCATCTACTTGATCCAAAAAATTGTAGAATAATTTAGGGCTGCTGCAACATACTCCACTTCTGATGTTGACTGAGAAATACAATTTTTCTTCTTGCTTGTCCAAGTGACAAGTCTATCACCAAGAAACATTACTCCACCTGATGTACTCTTTTTATCATAAACACGTCCTACCCAATTAGCATCTATATAAACATGAAGCTCAACATTATCTGTGTTAGTATACCATAGACCATAATATATAATGCCCTACAAATATCTGAATATTCTCTTTACTACCATGAGGTGACATTTTTTAGGCTCTGCTATAAATCTTCCAACTATGCCAACTGCATTAGAAATGTCTAGTCTAGTTTGAGTAAGATCTATGAGTTTACCAATCATATACTTTTATAGTGTTGTATCTAGTGCTAGAGAATCATCTTCTTTTGTAAGCTTGCATCTAGTTATCATAGGTGTGCCCACTAGCTTGCAATAATCCATCTTGAACTTCTTCAATATCTCTTTCACATATTTGGACTGATTAATGAAAATACCTTTCTCTGTCTGTTACAAATTTAATCCCAATAAGTATTTGATGGGTCCAATCATGCTCATCTCAAACTCACTTTGCATCTCCTTAGCAAATTGTGCACTAAGTTTATCATTACCCCCAAAGATAATGTCATCAACAAATATAGCTACAAGTAGTAGTCCTTCAGATGTCTCTCTTATGAATAGATTACAATCTGCTACTCCTTTCTTGAATCCAATTTTTGTTAGATATCCATCAAGTCTCTCATACCATGCTCTAGGGGCTTGCTTAAGTCCATAGAGAGCTTTCTTCAATCTACATACCATATCATGTTTGTCTGATAAGGTGAATCCTTCTAGCTACTCAATGTATACTTCTTTTAGCTCTCCATTCAAGAATGCTGACTTAACATCCATCTAATAAACTTTGAAGTTTTTAACTGTTGCATAAGCTAGAAACAACTTAATAACTTCTAATCTTATCATAGGTGCAAATGTGTCTGAATAATCAATGCCTTCTCTCTATGCATATCCCTTACATACTAACCTTGGTTTATTTCTTACTATTGTACCATCTTCATTCATCTTGTTTCTGAATATCCATTTTGTTCCAATTACATTCTTATCACTAGGTCTTGGAACCAGTTCCAAAGTATCATTCTTGATAATCTGATCTAGTTATTCTTTCATAGCATCATGCCAATCTGAATCATTGCATGCATCTTCAACACTCAAAGGTTCAATCTGAGATAGTAAACATACCACCTCATTTTTTATATAACTCTTTTCTTTTGATCTTTTTGTGACTTTTTCACTCTAATCTCCAATGATGTCATCCTTAGAATGGTATCTAGATGTAAAATTTGGAACTTTAGGTGATACTGTCTCATCTACCTTTGGAGTATCTTCTTCACTTGTCTCAAGGTCATTGAATAACACATCAATACTATCAAACATTTCTTCAACAACTATCTCACTAGTTGAAGGTTTGGGTTCTTCTTCAATCATACGTGAATAATCATGATATCTTTCTTGAACCATAAACTTTTCATCAATCATAACATAAGCACTTTCAATGATCTTGTTCAATCTTAAATTGAAACACCTATAAGCTTTTCTTTTAGTAAAGTAACCAAGGAAAATACCTTCATCACTTCTTGCATCAAACATGCCTATTTCTTCATCCCTCTTGATGTAGCACTTACTTCCAAAGATTCTGAAGTATTTCACTATGGGAAAATTTCCAAACCATAGCTCATAAGGTGTCTTGTCTATGTCAGGCCTCAATTGAATTCTATTGATGGTATAGACTATTGTATTGACTGCATCTCTCCAATAGGTGTGTGCAACTTTTCCTTCAATCATGATGGTGCATGTTGTATCAAGGATGATCCTATTGCTTCTCTCAAAAATCCCATTCTGCTAAGGGGTTCTAGGTGCACTCAACTATCTTTTTATGCCATGTTCTTCATAGTACTCATAGAATCTATCAGAGGTGAATTCTCCTCCTCTATCTGATCTTAGACATTTTATCTTTAGTCTAGATTCATTCTCAACCTTAGCTTTTAATATTTTGAATTTCTCAAATGCTTCTGACTTATCTTTCAAGAATGCAACCCACATCATTCTAGTATAATCATCAACAAACAAATTGAAATACCTTTCACCATAGTATGATCTTGTTTGAGTTGGTCCACATAGGTCTGTATGAATCAAATCCAACTTCTTATCTACTGAGTTATGCTTTCTCCTGAATGAATTCCTCACATGCTTTCCCATTACACATTCCCTACATATAGTATCAACTGGCTTTTCTATGCTAGGTAGGTCTCTAACTGCTTTTACATTACTTATCTTTACTATGTTATCAAAATTGATATGACATAGTCTTTTATGCTATAGTCAACTATCATCTACTTTAGCAACAAAAAAACATTCTTTTGAATTAAGTTGAAAAACATTACCTTTAGTCTTTGATCCTGATGCAATCATAACACCGTCCTTGTTGTTAATGATGCACTTGTTTTCTTTGAACTCCAACTGGTAACCTTTTTTAAGTAACTATCCAACACTAAGAAGGTTATGCTTCAAACCATCTACATAGAGAACATTATCAGTGTTGTTCTTTCCATCCACTATGATAGCTCCTCTACCAATGAGAGGTTTAGGTGTGTTATCTCAAAATCTAACCATGCCACCATTGTATTTTTCTAGATGAACAAACTTGTCTTTATCACCTGTCATGTGATGTGAACAACCACTATCTATGATCTAATTTTTCCTTATGTCTTCTTGTGAAATCAATGCTAACTTTTCTTCCTTTTTCTCATCTCCATGATCCATTTCATTATTCATTTTCTCTATAATAGAAATGAGTCCAATTTCATCTTTAGCTGAATCATCATCTAAAACTCCATCTCCAGCATAGTAACATTGCTTTGGATACATAGGCTTGTAGTCATTTTTGAACTTTTTCACTCTTGTAAGACACTTAGATGCAAAGTGACCAATCTTATTACATGAAAAGCATTTAAATGAAAATTGACCTTCATATTTCCCTTTTCCTTTCTTTTCTCTTTTAGAAATCATATCAATGAAATCATCTAGTGTTGTCTATTCATCAACATCATCAAAATTACAAGAAGTGTTTGTAGATTTCTTACCATGGACTAATGCTTTAAAGACTGTCTCACTTTTAGGTTCTGTCTTCAATCTTGAAATCTCAAAAGCTGAAATTTTGCTGATCAAGGTATCTCTTTTGAAATTTGATGTAAGTTTCATGGTCTCATCAAGGATGTTGATCTTGTTTTCATAATCTGATGTTAGATTAGTCATCAACTTATACATAATGTCTTCTTCTGAGATCTCTCCACCATTGTTCCTGATTCTTGCAACCGCTTCATTAATCCTTTGGTTGTAAGCTCTAATGTTTTCTTTCGGTAGCATCTCTAATGCATTGTATCTTTTCTTCCAAGTTTTTCTGTGTGCATCCTCTACTTGTTTATCTCCTTCAAACATGTCTTCTAGGTGCCTCCATATCTTGTAGGTAGTGTCTACTTTCTTTATCTCTGAAAACTCACTATCAGATAGGGCATTGATAAGGGCTTCTTTTTCTATTGCATTCTGATGGATCAAATCCTTCTGCTTGCTAGTAGCATCATCTTTTGCAAGATCTACTAGAGAGGGGATCTGAACTTCTTTGATAGCTACTTCAAAAACTTCAAAGGCAACGCAATGCAAATGTGTCATCATCTTTTTCTTCCAATCAAGATAATTTTCTCCATCAAACTTAGGACTATCTTTTCTAAATAATGCCATCTAATCAACCACAAGTTGTTAAACTTTCTCTTTGAGGAAGTTGGCTCTGATACCAATTGTTAGGAATAGTCTCAAGAGATAACTAAGAGAGGGGGGGGGGTGAATCAGTTATCTACAAGTTTCAATTCTTTATCAAATTAAGTATACTTAAACATAAAGCATAAAAAAATGAAAGAACACTTGAACACAACACCAATATTTTGGTTACGGGGAAACCCAAATAGGTAAAAAACCCGGTGGGAATTGACACCCACTAATAATCTGCACTAGTGTTTTATGATCCTTGTTAGAAGATCCTTAACCTTGTTAAGAGTTGTCTTTATAATGCATTTAGTATAGTGACCTAGTCAAGGGTTAAACCCTATTAGGAGTCTTTTACAATCAACCTTTTAAGGGGTAAGGATGCACTATCTGAGAGCACACCACTCAAAGGGGTGAAGGATACAACCTTCTAAATAATAGATATATACTATATCTGGATCTTGGTGAACTATGCTTAGACCTACTATCTGGATCAATTCCAATGTATAGCATAAACTCTTTACTTGGTCACATAGACCTTCTGCTGATGGCTCAACACTTCAGACACTCTGCTATGCTCTTTACAATCAACTCAGAACCATACTTTAGCAATCACAAATGACTTCCTATAAATATCTTTCCTCTAAATGATATAATCAATTCATCCTATTAGAACCACCTTGAAATCATATTAAATAGACCATAACATACTCCTATAATAATTTTGTCAGCTCTACTAAGCATGCAACACAATCTGGGACCTATCCAATATTAATAAATGTAGGCAAACGCTACACCCTATCGGCTCTACCAAAGTAACTAAAATTTTCTCTTCAAGCTAAATTACATCATGCATTCTTAACCAAACATTCTTAACTCTTCTCCAATTTGTAATCCAAGGGGGCATATTTAAATGATAAGCGCAACTCCTGAACCAATATAATCTCTATCGGCTCTTTTGAATAAACATGAGAAACTACTACTGGTTAATAGCGACTGCATAACTTCACTTCTATTGATCATCAAACTTTTCCTCCATGATTGTAACATCACTAACATGTCTTCATCACATATCCAAATGTGCAAGGCTCCATGATGACTGTATAGATAATCATTCATAGAACACTGCTTTTAACTTTGTTAGGAACACTACTTACACAAGTTGCTACATAACTATTTGTACTAATAGTTAACCTTTGTGTCCATGATATCATGCTGATAACATGTCCATGCTTAATATACTCAAATCTTACTGCATAAGTCTTCCATGCATGCTACTTACCATATGTTATCATTAATAACAAACATACAGTCAGCACTGGCTTGCAGGAAAATCTCCAACAAAACTATTATTATACCTAGTATTCATGGCGAGTGTTTAGATCTTATACCAAGAAAAATTGTGCAAGTTTAGCAATAAGAAGACCAAGGCCCTATAGTTTAAATATATCTCTGATACCACATGTAAAGGCTAAAATTCATTCATGTCCCAAGAGAGCATTCAAGGTTTTCCAAAACCTTGATTTCATTCGTGTATCCCTATCAGATATGATAGTATCTAGCAATCTATTTAATCTAAATATATCTTGCACAAAATTCTTGGGTAAATCCAAAAATCCATCTCTCAAACTCCCTATAATAAAGTGATCCACTTTGAATAGTTTATCAACTACAACCAAAATGACATTATGTGTGTGTCTTGTCATGGGTAAAACCTAAATGAAATCCATACCGATGACTTTCTATTTATAATCTAGAATGTCATGTGGGTATAGTAGTGACTCATGACCCAGTTGGGTGGACATTCTGAGCCTTTACTCACTTGCATTCTAAACATTGGGATACATAAGCCAAAACATCATGCGTAATCCACAGCCAAAAGTAAAGTGACTTGAAATTAACATTCATTTTGTTTACCTTGGGATGATCTAAAAATAGAGTGCAATTCATCTCCTCAAGTACCAACTTTCTCAACCCTTGTTGATTAGGAATATAGATCTTATCTTGATATCTAATAATAGCATCATCATCAAATGATTATTTGTCATAATGATAATTAAATTGACTAGTGTGTAAATATTATTTTACCATCACATAATGGTCATCACTTGGAATATTTCATGACACCTGCTCCCTCATCCATGTCCCTAAAGTAGAGATAGAAAAAATGTGCCTCTTTTTTATAAGAATATCTACTACTTTATTTTCTTTCCCTTTAATGTACTCAATTCCAAAATTATACTCACTCAGAAACTCTAACCATCATTTATACTTGGTATTGAGGTTGGGCTATGCAAAAATATATCTCATTCCTATGTGATCAGGTTTTAGCTCAAACATAGTCCCAAATAGGTAATGCCTCCACATATATAAAGCATGAATAATTGTAGCCAATTCTAAATCATGAGGTGCATAAATTACCTCATTTTGCTTAAACTATATTTTCTCATAAGCCACTACTCTTTCATCCTACATTAGTACACCTACAAGATCTTCACCTGAAGTATATGTAATCACTATGAACTATCCTTTGGGAGTAGGTATGATCAAGATAGGAGATGATGTGAGTTTTTATTTAAAAAACTGAAAAAACTTCTCATATTTATTTATCCACTCATATTACTTCCCTTTCCTTATAAGGGATATAATAGGTGGTCCAATTTTATAGAAACCCTCCACAAATTTCCTATAATAACTAGTAGGTCCCATGAGGATTTTGACTTCACTCACATTTTAAGGAGATGACCATTCAAGAAAATATTTTATCATAGAAGGGTCTACTGCAAGTCCATTAATAGAGATGATGTCACCCAAATAGTGTATCTCTTTCTAATACAAAGAACACTTTGATAGATTACCATAAATTTTCCTATCTCTCACATACTATAAGATTATATGTGTAATTTTTCTTCATCATTCTCCATATTCTTAGAATAAATCAATAAGCCATAAATAAATTTCTCCACAAATTTATCTAGATAGTCCCTAAAAACATTGTTCATGAGATTCATAAAAGGTAAAAGAGGATTCATAATCAAAATGGTAGGAAAAAAAATTGATAATGCCCAAAGAAGAATAAATATAGAGCAGATAAAATATACTATCAAACACAATCACTCAATAACATTTTTCTATAATGATGGTAATAACAAAACTGGAAGTTTCTATTAGGAAAATAGAGCTTGAATTCACCTTTATGGTGTCTATTTTTCCTTTCTCCAACTTTACTATGCTATATTTTTGTGTGACACTGTTGTGCTAATTGTGAAGATAGAAAATTTTGAAACACAAAAAAAATTCCATTAATTGTTTCTTGTTCTTGGAATACCATTTGTTCTTTCCTTTTTCTCAGCACTCACATGCAAAAATAAGATTTTCTTTCTCCATTAAATGCCCACTCATAGTAAACCACCTCCCACTATCTGATGATAAGCATTTTTATTTTTAATTAATAGTATCTACACTTTAATGTATATCGATAACTAAATGATTTACAATTTCTTGTCCATATGCACACAAGGTTGTTATAAAATTTTTTGTTGTAGATCTTTCCTAACATAAAATTGTATTTATACAAAAGGACATAATAAGAACATAGTCAAAATTCACATAAATTCAATATCTTATTTTCTTCTCTTCATATTTTCATAAAATATTAAAATTAAATTAGAGTGTTTTAATAAAAGAAATGTAATATACTTCTAACATTCATATGATATACAATTTGGAAATGAGAACTAGTTACTTACTTTAACATAGTTTTGTTCATTTTTAGGGTAAGGGGAGATAGAAAAATCTTTAATCTAATATATAATTGCATTTGTATAAATCATGTTTATGCGGTGTGTGTGTAAACCAAATCGTCCAACCCACCACTGTTGAGTTTCTATCCTCCTCTACCTCCACCACACTCTTTCCTTCTTCCTCTAAAATGTTCAAACACACTTGAGACCACATCAGTAGGTCGGTGTCCATATAAAAAAAATCATAATAAAATGAAATGACATGATATTATATTGCAATGTACATAATTTTTCATCATATATGCATATAATAGATAAAATAAATTATCAAAACACTGAATCATTTCTTTAAGATCATGGTTGAGTATAACATCATCAAAATCTAACATCATCAAAGTACCAATATAACATAAGGTCATCATTATAAAGTTGAAGCATCTATTAAAAATGTTGACTAACATGTCTAACATAACAACTAGAAATAATTAAACATAAGTCTACATCTATCTGACCAATTTAAGAAAGTCAAAGTGTTCCATGAAGGTCCTAAAAAGTAGGGGTCTAACACATTGAGTCATGAGATTTATGTGAACAACAACCAAGAAGATTAAACTTAGTAGTGAGTTTCAAGCTCAACACTATTAGCAAGTTGACTTTACTAGTATATATGACTAAGTTTTGAGTTGTCATTGTGGTAAAAAATTCATGTGAATTTTTTATGTCAGTGCACTATCTTGGAAGATCATAATTCAGCTAAGTATGGAAGATAGAGCAGACACTGAAGTACCTGATGATCAGAGCATCGACACATGTGTATATGATTGATTTTTGGTATACACCCTTGGATATAAGCTTTTGATTATGTTATTATGCTAAGTCTAAGAATCCATGGTCAGATTTGATAGTATCAATAAGTTACAACAAGTCTAAGAGACTCCAGCAGTTAAGCAATAGAGCAGAACATAGCATGCAACCTACAGATAGTTTTTTTATTAGCGTATATCATTTTTTTTGGTAAAGGCTATGCACCTATTGTAATAGTGATGTAAACATGTTATTATCATTGTATGTAAATATTAGAAATTAATGTCCACAAAGATAACTAAGAAGGGGGGTGAATTAGTTATCAAATAAATAAAAATTTTATCTCCTTTAATAGATTTTAACCATGTAAGAAATGTGATTAACAACCATATAAATATATACATACATAACAACACAATAACACAAGATATGTTGACTAGGGAACCTCTTGATCAAAGAGTAAACCCCAGTGGGAATGATGCCCACAAAAGATGCACTAATATGAAATTTCATTGTGAGAGGATGGACTCTATTAGGAGTCTTATGAAATACATTCAGTACATATCAATATTTGCTAGGAGACTTTGAATGCCTACTAAAAGATTATAACTCTGTAAGGAGTTATAGAAGATAGAAGGACCCACTATCCAAATAGCTTCAAGGCAAAGATCACTGAACACACTGTCCAACTAATCTTTATATTATTCAATAGAATAATAATAAAAGATTACTAATCTCAACAACTTATCACTTCTCCTCTGACTGTGCCAAACTGCACCAACTGCTTCATCAAATCTCAATACCAGATCTCTATACTTCACATATCCTCTTCCAACAAGTATTGCACAATTCCACAATTCACTTTCACAATCCAATTAAACTTACTTATTACAATAAGGAAAGCATTCCTTCCTTTACACCAAACTCAAATAATTACAAATGAGTTGGCACACAAATTACAAAATAAAATCTTTCACACATTACATAAAAATTCCACAATTACATGGAACTATCGGCTTCCAAATAAGATAAATCTTCACTCATGTGACCTCTGACCTTGCTATTATGTCTAGGTCACAATAAAAATGTCTTCATCATTTGTAAAAATTTTCATGCTCAGATTCTATCCTGATTAGGATATATCATTTGATTTCCACAAACCGCTATTGAGGAACACTGCCTGAATACTGCTTCCATTGAATTACACATAACTTTCATGAATAAATGAATTCCCTTATGTTCTCTTAACCATGATCTTATACATCATCATAGATTAAGTCCTTAACTCCACATAGCTTGATCTTCAATATCCTACATGCGCTAACTCAAACATTGTCTGCTTCTCTGCTCATTTTTAGTAGATCATTGGGTTGACATCAATGACAATCACAGTCATGAATGAAACAAAAACTACTACAGAATGGCTTCTAATACTCCCCCATAGGATATATTCATAATTAATTCCTAACAATCTCCCCCATTAGCATTGATGGCAACATAGATGAAAAAACATCCAAGTTCCATGAATACCAATATTGTAACACTTCTCTGAAATGTTTTCAAATCCTCTTCATCAATCAAATATTCCTTTCTTTTCCTATTCAATTCTTCAAATCATTTAGTTTTCCATTTTATATTTCTTGTAACCTTCTTCCTCAAGTTCTCTTCAAAAAATGTTTTTTCATGTATCCTTCTCCCCTATTGACAATAATGACAAATGCTACCACACTATGTCAACAACAACTTCAATGTGAAAAGACATTTTTCTAAAAATAAATTCCCTAGAGTCCTCATGACTCAACTTAGATACCCATACTCCCCCATCAAGGAAGTACCAACATCGAGTCCAAAAGAAGGATAAGGCTCATATACCACTGGACAGATGCAACAATCCGCATCACTTCTCAAAAGTAGGTTGGGGCATAACCCCAAGCATACCTCTCAGATACTCAAATGTATCCTTAGGAAAAGGATTTGTAAATATATCTGCAATCTTCTCTTTTGTACTTATGTACTCCAGTCTGACTTCTTTCTCTGCCACTTTCTCTCTTACTACATGATATTTTATTTCTATATACTTTGGCTGAGAATGTAGTATAGGATTCTTAGACATACTGACTGTACTGGTGTTATCACAATGTATAAAAATAGGCTCAACAAATTTTATTCCAATATCCTTCAACATTTATTTCATCCAAATTATCTGATTACAATTTTTTTCTACTGCTACATACTCTTCTTGTTTTGTTCTTTATGAAATACAATTCTGCTTCTTGCTTAGCCAAGAAACTAATCTTCCTTCAAGGAAAAATGCTCCACCACTTGTTCTCTTTTTGTTATCAACACTACCTCCCCAATCTGCATCAGTATATGCACATAGGGTAAAGTCATCAGATTTTTCATACAACAATCCATATTCAATTGTGCCTCTTAAGTACGTCAGTATCCTTTTTACTGCTACATAATGTGATTCTCTGGGATCAGCTTGAAATCTTGGAACAATTCCAATGGAATGTGATAAATCAGGTCTTGTATGAGTTAAGTATTGCAATCCTCCAATCATAGATCTGTACTTCTTATGTTCAACTACAAGAGTCTCATCTATGCTAGATAGTTTTTTTTTGTTACCAAAGGTGTTCCAACTGCCTTACAGTTCTCCATTCCAAATATCTTCAATAAGTCATTCAAGTACTTTGTTTGACATACAAAGATACAATCACTATTCTATGTTATCTGTAATCCTAAAAAATATTTCATCTCACCAATCATACTCATTTCAAATTTAGTCTTAATTTCATCTTCAAATTTGTCATTAGCTTCATCTTCTCCTCCAAAGATAATATCATCAACAAAAATAACTACAACCAACAAAATATTTTCAATTTTTTTTGTGTACAAGTTACTGTCTTTTGTGCCTTTAGTAAATCCTAATTTTATCAAATACTTATCCAGTCTTGCATACCAAGTTCTAGGTGCTTGTTTAAGTCCATATAAAGCTTTCTTTAGTTTACATACCATATCTCCTTCATGAGTCAAGGGAAAACCTTCAGGCTTCTCAATGTAAACTTTTTCTTCTAATTCTCTATCTATAAATATTGACTTCACATCCATCTGATACACTTTGAATTTCTTATAAGCTGCATAAGCCAAAAACATTCTTACTGCTTCAATTCTTGCTATAGGTGCAAAAGTTTCTTCATAGTCAATTCCTTCTTTCTATGAGTATCCTTTACATACCAATCTTCCTTTATTCCTTACAACTTCTCCTTGTTCATTCATCTTGTTCCTAAATACCCATTTAGTTCCTACAACATTCTTATCTTTAGGCCTAGGGATTAACTCCCAAGTCTTATTCTTTTCAATCTGATCTAGTTCTTCCTTCATAGCTTTATTCCAATGTTCATCTTCACAGGCTTCACTAGTAGATTTAGGTTCAATTTGAGAAATTAAACACAATTTTTCTTGTACCTTATTACGTATTAGAACTCCTATGTCTATGTCTCCAATAATCTACTCAACAGGATGATTTCTTGATAGGTTCATGTTAGGTGTCACTACCTCAGTTCTTACTTTAGTTGTAGGTTCTTCTACGATTTCCTCAATGTAGCCTTCATTCTGTAATTCACTTTTAGTTTCATAGAATAATTTGGCATTCTCTGGATTAGTTCTAGGATGAGTTCCTTCATCTGATTCATAATCAAGCATTCTCTCCTAAATTTTGAACTTTTCATCAACTTTAACATTTGCACTCTCAATAATAGTCTTAGATCTCTTATTATAACATCTATAGGATTTTATTTTCAATGAATAACCAAGAAATATACCTTCATCACTTCTAGGATCAAACTTTCCAATGTCATCATCTCTCTTAATATAACATTTTCTTCCAAAAATTCTAAAATACTTAACTAATGGTGCATGTCCAAACCATAGTTCATAAGGTGTCTTGTCTATGTCTACTCTAATCTGTACTCTGTTCATTGTATATACTATTGTGCTCACTACTTCTTTCCCAAATATTTCACCAAATTAATTTCAAATAACATAGCTTTTGTTACTTCAGTTACTGACCTATTTCTTCTTTCTGCAATACCATTTTGTTCAGGTGTTCTAGGGGCTGAAAACTATCTCTTAATACCATTCACTTCACAAAAAGTGTTACATTCTTTTGAAGTAAATTCTCCACCTCTATCTAATCTCAAACATTTAATCTTCATTCCATATTCATTCTCAACTTTTCTCTTAATTATTCTAAACTTATCAAATGCTTCAAATTTTTCTTTAAGAAATGCAATCCACATCATTCTTGTAAAATCATCAACAATAATTATAAAATACCTTTCTCCATAGAATCCTCTAGTCCTTTTGGAATTGCTCAAATTTTTATGAACAATTTCCAACTTCTCTATTGTTGTAAACTTCTTGCTGGTAAATGAGCTTCTTATCTTCTTAGCCATCACACATTCCTTGCACATCATGTTAGTAGGTTTCATAATCTTAGGAAAATCTCTCACTGCAAGTGTAGTACTCACTTTCACAATATTATCAAAGTTTATATGACAAAATCTTCTATGCCATAACCAACTATCATCAATCTTAGTGATCAATCATGTCATGTCAGTAGGATTCAACTGAAATACATTACCTCTGGTTCTTGATCCAGTACCAATAAAATTACCATCTTTATCTTTGATTACACAAGTTTTCTCAGTAAACCAAACTTGATATCCCTTATCAACTAGCTTTCCAACACTCAAAAGATTATGTTTCAATCCACCCACAAAGTAAACATCATTAGTGGTAGTATTTCCATCAAGAGTAATAGATCCTACACCTTTTATCAAACAAGGTGCATTGTTTCCAACTCTAACAATTCCTCCATCATAATTGTTAAAATTTATGAATTTCTTCATGTCTCCAGTCATATGATGTGAACAACCACTGTCTATAATCCAATCAGATTTCTTTTCTACTTGAGAAAATAAATCTTTTTCTTCCTTAAATTCTATTTTAGGATTCTCTTTTTTTATTGCTACAAATCCTATATCATCATTCTCATTATCACATTCACTTAGAGATTTCTCCATACTAGCTTCAAAATCTTCATCATTAGCATAATAACATTCTTTAGATATTCTAGGTTTAAAGTTCTTTCTATACTTGTTTATTGTCTTAGGACATTTAGATGCAAAATGACAATATTCTTAACAAGTCCAACATTTAAAAATTTTCTTACCATCTAGTTCTCTTTTCACAAGCAAGGTGATTCCTTCTTCAATCTTTATGTCTTCTTCATTTCTGGTTTTGCTTCTACTAGCATAATCTCCACTCATACTCATGCTTATTGAAAAGGTAGGGTGGATACTCAGTGTGCTGAATGCTATCTCCATTCTAAGTAAATCTCTAGATTATCTCAAATTCATTTTTGCTGCTTCTAATCTTCCAAGAAGAGTTTCTCTGGTGAAATTCTCAGTACAAGGTATAACTTGCTTAATCATCTGCATTGTCTTCTTAAATGCAGGAGTCTATGTCCTCAAAATTTTCCATATCACTTCATTCACTGTCTTGATTCCTTCACAAGATTTTATACCTGCAACAATTTCTGACATTCTACCAATATAGCTTCTAACAGATTCATCTTCCATCATTATTATATCTTTAAACACACATCCAATTATGTAATTTGACTTTATTTGCATGTTCATCACCTTCAAATGTAGATTTTAAAGCTAACCAAATTTCATGAGATGTTTTAAGATATTTTACTTAATTGTACTCATTTTTTAGAAGGGCTGACAAAAGTGCTTCTCTAGAAAGTATGTTGCACATGAATAGATCTCTTTCTTCATTAGCACATTCTTCAATTTTGTCTTCATCAATGATAGCCTTCTTGTTCTTAGTGATTAACCAATATCCTAGTCCTAAACAAAGTAAATGTGTCTTCATCTTTTCCTTCCAACTATCAAAGTTCACTCCATCAAACTTAGGGATTTCTTTCTTGAAATGACTCACCATGGATCTCCACAAGTTAAAATTTTCCTTCAAGGAACTGCTACTCTAATACCAATTGTTAGAAAGTAATGTCCACCAAGATAATTGAGAGGGGACTGAATTAGTTATTAGATAAATACAAATTTTATCCTCTTTAACATATTTTAACCATGTAAGCAATGTGATTAACAACCATAGAAAGATATACATACATAACAACACAATAACACAAGAACACAAGATATGTTGACTAGGGAACCTGTTGATCAAAGAGTAAACCCCGGTGGGAATGATGCCCAAAAAGATGCACTAATATGAAAGTTCCTTGTTAGAGGATGGAATCTATTAGGATTCTTATGAAATACATTCAGTACATATTAGTCCCTACTAGGAGACTTTGAATCCCTACTAAAAGATTCTAACTCTATTAGGAGTTATAGAAGATAGATGGACCCACTATACAAATAGCTTCAAGGGTAGGATCACTCAACACACTGTCCAACTGATCTCTATATTATTTAATAGAATAATATCAAAATATTTATGATCTCAACAACTTATCACTTCTCCTCTGACTGTGCCAAACTGCACCAACTACTTCATCAAATCTCAATACCAGATCTCTATACTTCGCATATGCTCTTCCAACAAGTATTGCACAATTTTGCAATTCACTTTCACAATCCAATTAAAATTACATGTTACAATAAGGAAAAAATTCCTTCCTTTATACCACACTAAAATAATTACAAATGAGTCTCCATACAAATTACTAAATAAAATCTTCCACACGTTACATAAAAATTTCACAATTACATGAAACTGTCGGCTTCCAAATAAGATAACTCTTCACTCATGTGACCTCTGACCTTTCTATTGTGTCCATGTCACAATAAACATGTCTTCATCATCTATACAACTTTTCATGCTTAGATTCTATCTGTATTAGGAGATATCATCCGATTTCCACAAACCGCTACTCGGGAACACTGCCTAAATACTGCTTCCACTGAATTACACATAACTATCATGAATAAATGAATTCTCTTATGTTCTCTTAACCATGATCATAAAAAACATCATAGAGTAAGTCCTCAACTACGCATAGCTTGATCTTCAATATCCCACATGCACTAACTCAAACATTGTCTGCTTCTCTGTTAATCTTCAGTAGATCACTGCATTGACATCAATGACAATCACAGTCATGAATGCAACAAAAAATTATATAGAATGGATGCTAATACTCCTCCATAGGATATATTCAACATTCATTCCTAAAAATACACTCTTGAGCCAATTAACTTGGAAGTGTTTTATGTGTTAGGTTTTAGGCTGACACAATAGTTAGTTTTGGTTGCACCCATACAACATGTATATATATGACATACACTTTTGTATTTGAACATGGTAAAGAGATATAGAGTATGGAAGATATAAAGAAGAGAATAAGTATGAGACTTCAGTTAGTATGAGACAAAGCTCTAAAAGAAGTTAGAGTAACAATGCACAAAAGGAACTGATTAGATAGCAGTGTCAAAGTAGAAGTTAAACCTTGCAGATATAGTGTGTATCTAATAACCAGAAGGTTGTAGCCTTCTTCATTGAGTAGTGAGATCTGGCACTGAGCCATCAACCCCTAACATGGTTTTTTTCTATCAAGACACTTAACCAAGTCATTGTACTTAGCTTTGTAAAGATTTATCCTAACATGGAAAAGGAACATTAATAGGTTCATAAGACTAGTAAAATTATTCATGGGTGCTAATTTCTACCAAGGTTTTCCTCTAGCCAAGGTTTCCCCATTTCCCTGTAAACATATCTTATGTTATGTGTTATGGTTGAATGTTTCATTTTCTATTCATTTCATTATTTAAGTAATTGGGCTAAGTTTCAAGAAATAGAAAATCATTAATTGTAGAACACTGATTCACCCCCCCCCCCCTCCCTCCCCCTCTCAGTGTTCCCATTCTTAACAATTGGTATCAGAGATTTGGTCCTCTAAGATAAGTTTAAACACTTGAGGAGACCATGGATACAGCTAAAGTAAAACATCTGAAGAAAAATCTTGAAGTAGCTCTTGAAGATCTTGATAGAGTTGAAAAAGAAAATGATGAATTGAAATTGAAGGTTAGTGGCTCATAAGTATTCATTAAGAAACTGAGAAAAGATTTAAAAGATTGTTCAACAAATGATTTGGGAAAAATGGACAAAATGTTGAATGAAGAAAACACATCTCTGAAGGATCAGATTGAAGATTTGGATGAAAAGTTAACTAATAATCAAGAAGCCTATGAATAATAGATCAAAGAAAACAAATAGTTGAATGAAGAACTTATGAAAGAAAATCTAAAAATCTTGGAGTTAGAAAACATCAAGAAAAAGATGGAATCTGAGTTGACAAAAGCAAAGAATCATATTGACAAATTACACACAAGTACTGATCTATTAGATTCTCAAATATATGCACAAAGGATAAAAGGAGATTCTAGTGGTATTGGATTCAAATTCAAATCAATGCAATGCAATGCAAGAAAGATTGAAAGCACCTGAAGAATCTACATAAGCTAAGAAGACTAAAAATTATACTGAAGCTAAAGAAAAACCACCTAAAGCTGAATGCAAGCTAGTAAATAGAACTTGTTATGCCTGTAACAAGCATGGACATATAGAAAGAGATTGTAAAGAGGTAAGACCTTTCAATGGTTATTGTTATTCATGCAATAAATTTGGTCATAGAGAAATGAATTGTAGATCAAATCAAAGAAATCAGACACAAAGCAATCAAATAAATCAACCACAACAAAATTCTAGAATTCCTTAGAACATCACATGTCAGATATGAAATTACAATGATCACATAACTAGACAATGAAATATGGTAACTAACATCCATGCACCAAGGAATATAAGGCATCTAGTTATTTTTCACTCTTGTAACAAGGTTGGACACATCTCAAAGTTTTGTAGATCACAAGCGAAAATTTAAAAAAGACCTAATAAGTCTCAAGGATTGATATTGGATGAATCTAGAGAAGTTAAGTTTGTGAAAGCTATAGAAGATGTGAGAAAGATTTGGATGGAAGTAAAGAAATAAAATGTCAGTGACAAAGTAGTGGATGCATCCGCAATGGACGCACCTTCTACTTCTTGTTAGATGACCCTCATGGTCCTAGGGGGAGCTAGATAAGCTCTAGACCCCTGTGTGGCTAGTATACTCACCCTCAGAGTATGCACCTTTGGTTTTAGTTGTTTGGTTGCTATTTGATGTAGTATGAAAGATCTTGTAGCCTGATTGATAGTAAGAAAAAAGATTGGAATTCACTATTGTAACTGTGTTAACGCGGAAAGCATTAATTACAAAAATTTGATTTATTAGTCACTAGAGATCTATTATCTTCACTTTTGCATTTGAGATCAAGCCCTTGGAGAGCACAGGAGATCATAGAAGTAAGTGTTGAAAGATTGGAGTCATTTCATTAGCAAAAATGAGTTTAATTTATTGATGAAAGCCTAGCTCAAACGCATCATTTAAAAATTCTCTTGAAAGCTTATTTGAGCGTTGAAACAAGTAATGGAAACTCTAGTAGTCTTTGATGTCACAAAAAGGAAGAGATATATATTTAAGAAGCATCCATTTAATTCAGTGTTAGATGATTTAGAAGGAGAATTTACTAGAGCTCCAATGGGAGTAATGCATGTTGTAGATATTCATGCTTACATCTATTATTAGAAGGAGCTTGTAGGATTAGATAGGATAAGGTCGCACATGGAATCAATGGTTAATCCAGACTTCACATTTAAGGATGAATTCAAGCACTTCACAAATAACCCTATCATAAAGTATGTGACTATGTATGAGTTCTATGAGTTGGAATGGATCAAGATATTACTAAGCAGGATTCATGATGATTTATTTTGGATTGGTGGTCTCTATTTGCATAACTACTGATCTCATTCATGAGATGAGTAGACTTTCTAAGATCGGCGCCATTCTCCCAACAGGTAAAGATGTCAAAAAATAGGTTGATTAGGCATGTAAGTCTAGGAGTGATAAGCGTGACATGACTATTGAGCCCATAAAGGAAAAATACATTAAACTCATGGCCATGATTTTAGGATACAAGTTCCATCATGCAAATAGACTAAATAGTGTATCCGCAACTACAATTCTGGTAGCTATAAGGATAGTAAAAGAAAATGGAGAGTTTAACCTCTATGAGATCTTGCGTGCATAATTGTTAGACAACATAAGAGACGTAAAACATGATAAAAGTAAAATATTCATATTTGGTTCTCCGATTATTTACATGTACTTTCATATAGTTGGAGAAGTTTCTCATCTCTATATTGACAAGAGCATACCTACATTGCCTCAAATTTCATTCAAGGCAACATCAAAGAGCACCTTAAAGGATTATATGGAACTAGAAATCAAGACATTCAAAAGTATGATGTAGAGAAGGTACTAGATACCTAAGAAGATAGTGGTGAAATACAAGGACAACATTTTCTTCATGGTGGAAACAGATACTACATGCATGGAAGCAGTCGGGTCTAGGACAAATTGGATTCATCTAATTATCTATGAAGTTGATGAGAAAATTTTGGAAGGTTATGCACAAGTCCTCCTATCAGTGCCTAAGGATCCCAATGAACCTAGATGGGGAACTTATGAAGAAAAGATAGGACAGGTTGATTCTATCTTATATAGTGTTGCGACAAAGAGAAAAGCATCTAGAATTACCTCAAATATTCTAAAAACTCATGGTGTTACCCAAGAAGACTTAGATAAAGAAAGGGAAGCCAAGATTTCTTTGCAACTTGAGAGAGGACCCTCATCTGAAATCAAAATAGAAAAATCCAATGATCTAATGGAGAAGAAGAGTAAGACTAATGTAAACACCTCAGTGCCCACAACTACAATTGCTTTGGAGTCCACTCCACCTCCCAAGCCAAGAAAAGTGTCTAGAAGGAAGAAACAAACTGACTCAAACCACCCATCATCAAGGGCAACCAGAAGAAAAGGAAAGAACACTCAAGCACCTGATGAGGTAGGATTCAGACCGAATTTGGAAGTATTGAGAACTAGAGTTGTTGATGAAGGAAAGATAGATCAAATTACAAAATTCTATGAAAAATATCATGAGATTGACAAGTCATAAATTAATTCTATGATTATCAAGCATATGATCAAGTTCAAAAAGTTAGTTTTGGAACTTAAGACAGTCATTCTTGATCATGTATGGAATATACTTGATTCCTTGAAAAGACAAGCTATAGAGGAGGATATGAGAATAAGAGAAAATACATTGGATGAGAACCTCCCCATTTGTTCACTGGAAGAGAAAATATTTCTATTAGATTTGGTAAATCCACATCTAAGAACAAAAATTAGAACTTTGTAGATAATGAACAAAGATTATGAGTTGGTTGCAAAGGAGACAGAGAAAGCATTTTAAAAAGTATTTTTGGAAAGACACATGTACCCTCCTACTGTACCTACAATCCAAGTTCCCTCTGATCAAGTAAAATAATATGAGATCCCTAATGCACCTATGATAGGTCCATGGGATTCTACACCCAAAGTAATAGTAGCTACTAAAGAAATGGAGACAAAAGATAAAACTATTATGATTGATAATGTTGAAATATCCATGGCGGCAATAGATAAAGATCTAGATAATTTTGAAGAAGCCTTTGAGAGTACTAAAAAATTTGAGATTCTATGTGGTGAAGAATCACCTATGCAACAAGAAGAAGTCCAAGTTGAAGACTTAATAGGACAGGAAGAAGAGAAGGAAGATGAACCTAAAGAAGAGCCCTTTGTTGAGATCCCAGTAAAGGTAAAGAGTGAGATTATGGATGTAAGTCAAAGAACACTCCTTACTCTTAAGTCCTCAATATCATTGTTGTCAAGTTTGACTCTTGATACGATAAGCTTAGACTAATGGGGAGAAGAAGATCTAATAAAGAAAAGTGTATTGGCTATGGAGAAAGCCAAATAAAAACAAGTAATGAGAAATCCTCTATTTTTGGAATCAGTTAGCATACTGAATAATTTACTACTTGAGGATAAAAATTTTATTAGTGTTCATTTAGTGGATGATGTTAGTAGAATCTTATCAAGCTTTAAAAGTAAATTTTTCAAGTCTAGAAGAATCAGCATCAAAAACTGCAGAAGAGAAATACATCAAGAAAAGGCTAAATGAATTGATAAGCAATTTCTCACTTGACCTTAATTCTCTTAAGATTAGTCAAGCAATGTTGAAAGAGTTAGTAACAAAAGGAAGGAAGATAATAGATGACTACATGAACAAGGATAAACTCACCTTAGACCACTCTATAAAGATTCAAGAAGAAGAATCTCTGATGATAGTAGTGAGAAAATCAGTTGAAGATCCTTCCCAAGACATAAACATGTGTACTAATATTTATCAAGGAAAGATAGACAAAATAGAAAAGGAAGAAAATGAGATGGCAAAGATAAGGGCTAGACAAGAACAACTAAGAAATGCACTAGTGCCATCACTAGATGTACTAAATCAAAACATCAAGCATATAGATGCTACAATAGTGACATATGATCAAGGTCCCTGCATAGATTTAGAAAAGATGGAGAAGCTAACATATGCATTATGATCCCATCTTCAGATAGTTGATGCACTTAAGGTTTTTTGGTAGCAAGAAATCAAAAACCTTTAGATTTCATACCCTGATGTATTTTCTTTGTAAGTACATAAAGAATTCCTTTTTAAGCACCTTTTTCATTAATGTCAAAGGGCGACTAGTATATATACTAAAGGAGATAGTAGTGTATAAAGAAGAAGAAGATATGATGTACAGTTTGATAGAAAGTTTTTTGTGTAAAGATATAGTTTAGAAAATTTGCCATATTCCTTTGTTGTCATTAATGACAAAGGGAGAGATTGTTGGAAAGTTGACTTTACTAGTCTATATGACTAAGTCTTGATTTTTCATTATGGAAAAAAAGTCATATGAAGTTTTGATGTAAGCACACTATCTTGGAAGATCATAATTCGGCTAAGTATGGAAGATAGAGCAGACATCGAAGCACCTAATGATCAGAGCATTGACACACATGTGTATGATCAAGTTTTAGTATGTGCCCTTGGCTATAATATTTTGAGTATGTTATTATGCTAATTCTAAGAACGCATGGTCAAATTTGATAGTATCGATAAGTTCTAGCAAGTCTAAGTGACTCCGATAGTTAAGCGACATAACATAACAGAGCATGTAGCCGAGAGATAGTTTTTTTATTAGCGTATATCATTTTGATTTGTAAAGGCTATGTACCTATTGTAATATTTATTTAAACATGTTATTATCATTGTATGTAAACATGCTTGAGCCAATTAACTTAGAAGCATTATATGTGTTAGGTTTTAGGCTGACACAGTAGTTATTTTTGGCTGCACCCATTTAGCATGTATATATATGACATGTGCTTTCATGTTTGAACATGATGAAGAGATATAGAGTATGGAAGATATTAAGAAGAGAATAAGTATGTGAGTTTGGTCAGTATAAGATAAATATCTAACAAAAGTTAGAGTAACAGTGCACAAAAGGAACTAATCAGACAATAGTGTCAAAGAAGTAGTTCACCCTTGCAGATATAGTGTGTATCTGATAACTAGGATGTTGTAGCATTATTCATTGAGAAGTGAGCTCTGGCAATGAGCCATCCACCCCTAACAGGGTTTTTTTCTGTCAAGAATCTCAATCGAGCCATTGTACTCAGCTTTGTAAAGACTTCTCCTAACAGGGAAAAGGAACATTAACAGGTTCATAAGACTAGTACAATTATTTGTGGGTGCTAATTCCCACTGAGGTTTTCCTGTGGTGAAGGTTTCCCCGTAAAAATATCTTGTGTTATGTGTTATGGTTGAATGTTTCATTTTCTTTACTATTCATTTCAGTATTTAAGTAATTGGGATAAGTTTCAAGAAATCAAAAATCATTAATTATAGAACACTGATTCACCACCCCCATCCCCCTCTCAGTATTCCCATTCTTAAGAAACACATCTATAGTTTCTAATTTATATAAAATGATGAAGTTCAGAACCCTTTATAACCACAAAGCTTGATAATAGGGTACAAAATGGAAAAAAATGATAGATGGAAATTGGAACCTTGTAGATAAAATATAGAAGGTTAATAAATTTAGCAAAATATTTCATATTTATACCCCTCCAATAAGCCATTAAAAGAGGAGAAAAATAATAAGTGAATAAAAAGAAAAATATGGAAAGAGAAAGAGAAAAATGAAATAGGCATAGATCCTGATTCTACTAAGGCAACTACTAAAGAAGGAAATGAAAATCCTGAAAATACTCTAAATGAACATAAAATAATGGAAGAAAGAACTCGAGAAAATCTCAATGAGAGAGTGAATCACAATTCTAGAGAAGAGTATGTCTCACCACTAGATGTGGTTGATTCTCTCAAGAAGGGTGATGAAAGGGATCAAGATGCTTCCTTTGAGGAGAATAACCAAAAAGAATTAGGGGAGATTCTATATTCAAGTGAAGAGGATGGTGACTCTACATCTACCTTTGAGGGAAATGAAGTATTGTTCCAGGAAGCCCAGCGTTGCAACATTTTGGAGCCTAACCTATCTAATGTTTCTCAGAATACAGTAGGAGTTGTGAAGAGTAATTGCCCCACATCTTAGAAATGGGGAGATATTACGGAAGTCAACAAGGCTCTAGGGAAGGAAAATGAAGATGTGCAAGGGATTTCCTCCCCAAAATTGGATAATAGAAAATCAAAATATAAAAAGAATAAGGATGTCCCAAATAATCCAAAGAATACCATATCACTGGTTAGATTGGTTGTAGATGTAGGCCATATATCATCCTCTTTGGGTAGACCCTCAAACTCTAAGAAAATAAATGCCAAGGCTAACAAAACATAGTTCGTAGAACACAGAAAACCCTCACTGAGGTGTTCTCTCTAAAGAAGAAATGAAAGTAATATCATGGAATATGAAAGGAATAAATAGTCCTCACAATCGAGACATTATTCAAAATATGATTAGGGATCATAATCCATACATTTTCCTAATTCAAGGGATTAAGATGATTAAAGAGAAGGTTGAATTGATTAATTTTTTCAAGAATTGTGGAGTAAGTGGTGGTAGTTTTGAAGGAGATTCTAATAGAATTTCTACTTTCTAGAACCCTCATAGTTAAAGAGGTGATGTCATTATCCAAGATAATAATAAGGCCTGTATTAGATTTAAGCATAGAAAAGATAGTACTTCATGGGTTCTTACTAATATCTATGCTCTGAATACTTTGAAGGGGATAAATGTTTTTTGGAAAAGGTTGGAAGAGGTGACATCCAATTTCAAAGATGAAAGTTAGATAATAATGGGAGATTTTAATATCCTATTAAAGGATCAAGAAAAATATGGTGGTGGTCTATCCTAGTTGGAGAGTAGAATGGACCTGATAGATTTCATTAACTCTCATGCTCGAAATGATTTGGATCTTCAATTTTTTGATTAAATTTGGACCAATAGAAGATTTGATCAAGATCTGATTCAATTATATCTTGATAGAGCATTGATTTTTAATGACTAGTATATCCACTACTTTTGTTCTCTTTTTTCTCATGCTAGAGTTGGATATGATCACTACCCTATATTTTTCATGGCTAATTCTATTACGAGAAGAAGATATTTTCCTTTTATATTTGAGAAGATGTGGACTATGGATCCTGATCTAGAAAATAAAACAAGAGAATGATGGAAGATTTAGGTGGAGGAGACTGTTATGTTTAGAGTGGTGATGAAACTAAAAAATATCAAAGAATGTATTAGGAAATCGAAAGAGGAATTAAAAATTATTCAAGATCAAATTAAAATTGATGGTTACAATACTATCTCTATTTTATATGGAAATGAAATTCTTTTGAAATATCATGACATTATTGCTAAGGAAGAGACCTTCTAGAAACAAAGAGCTAGATCTCTTTGGTTGACAGAAGGGGATAGAAACACCTTATATTTCCACATGACCACCATGAAACACAAATATGCTAAAATAATATCTATACTTAAGGTGATGTTGGTTCCTGGATAGGATTTTACACTCCATGAGATACCAATATACCTATGATGGATATTAAGGAGAGGTTAGTTCCAAATGTGAGCAATCTATAGGTAACTGGACCAACTATAGGGACAAGACTGCCCTCTTCACTTCTGGCTCTACAAAACTAAGGTGGGTACACCTGATCAAATAGTTTTAACTCTGTTTCTTATTTTATATTGGATCTTACAATAGATAATAGTGAGAAAGTACTAAACAATAACCTATTGTTCATTAACTCTCCATCACTGGGTAGAACAACATAAATGTAAATAAAACTAAAATAACTGGTAATGATTTAATGATTTCTTATAGAATGTAAACAATCATGCTAAACATGCATCACTATAGGAGATACTAATTTTTGATCAGTGCCTTATCCATTGGGAAATATATTTGAGATAGATACATAATACAAGAACACAAATTCCAAGCCATAAACACAACAAACCAGATTCATACACTGCTTACAAACATCCTTCCTGATTGAACCAAATGAATCTATGCTTCACTCAGAGACTTTTAACCTGATCCTAAATCAAGTCTGAGAGATAAAACATATACACAAGTAAACCCTATGCAAAGAGTCAGAAAACCCAAAACCCAAGAAACACAATTGAAGGAGAGATCTGAGATCTGAAAACTGCATTAAGTATGAGGACTCAAGTTCCTATATTATAAACCATTTCAAAATACAACACCTAAACAATATACAAAAGATACAGAAGGTTTTTCCACTGTATTGACACAACTTAGCAAAACATATTACAATCTGGACTGAGGATACACACTTAGCTTTTCAGCTTCCTATGTCAAGAATTTCCAGCCAACCCTTTCTAAATGATTACAAAAATCCTTTTATAAGAACAAGGATACAATAAAAATATCATTTAGGGCACTTTTAGGGAAACACAGACAACCCTAAGACTCTCAAAAATATCCTAGACAAATCTGATATGAATTACATTCTAGAAACTTCCTTTACAAAAATCTGCATCTTTACCCAAAATTAACCTCAGAATTACACACTCCATTACTGCTCTCACTAACTTTATTGAATCTGATTTTTAGCACTACCATTGGAAAGCTCATGTCGTGGCGTTTCTGAAAACATATAACACTTACATATTTGGGTAAAAAATAAGCTCTGGACATCATTTTTTGTGAACAACCTCCATTATCTAAATTTTTGACCTTTTGATATAGTTGACTTTATCAAATTCGAATTTTAACTTTATGGAGACCTCAAATTTTGAGGTGGGCCCCATATGCCATGTGGCATCACCTAATTCATCTGCTGGTCCACCTCATCTGCCATGTCACACCTATCAGCATACCCGTGCCACTTGTCGCTCTTTGATTGGCTGACCTCGTTGACCGTGCATCCACCCGATAGCACACCTTGGGACATGTGTCAACATGTCGCTGAAGTGCCAAGATAATGAGTGAGCATCTTTATTTTAGCAGATCATCGACAAGCACTGGATCAACATGAATCCCAAGGTGGTCGACCATCTGCTCGAGCTCTATCTCGTCATTGTCCTGTCACCATCCTCCGCTAGGTGTCACATTATGACTGGGCTCTCTGATCCACTGGGCATTTGACTATATGATTTTAGCCATGTCATCAGGTGACACCTGTCACCTCATCGCTATACCATTATGTTAATTAGTGTGCATCTTGATCTCAGTGGAATAATGAGCACCGTTAGATTTGGACATGCATTTCAATGCACTGACCTGCATATCACACATATTTCTTCAAAATTTATTTACCTGCGATGTGGGCTCGTCATCCTCATCAACATCCAACTATCACCTCAATCCACGTGCATATGATAGAGCTCTCCAACCGGTCGTTCACTCAAGACATCTTATGTATTGTGTGTTATTTCTTATATACTCTTTATCCCTCGTCGAGAGGGTCAATGTGGGATTAAGTTCCATATGTTATAATAGTCTTTTCATTCAAAATTTACTTCCTTGTGACAGGTGCCCAACTGGGCCCACACGACATCAAGAGGACCACTGCATAGCCTCCCTTTTTTCTCACTTTACTACATAGTTGAGTGATGTTTCTTTTAAATACTTTGTAATCACATAACAACGTGAATGTGGGATAATTCCCCCAACATAATATTTGATTTCAACTGCAATCCACCATGCCTTCACGCAAGCTTCTCTCTTAAGGGCCTACAAGCTTGGTGCACATGTTTAGATCAGAGGGAGGCGTGAGTTCTTGAAGTGCTTCATACAAAGCAGCTCACTGCTATCTTTCCTCCCATGCACACTTCAACAAATTTGGTGCATATATTCCTCCCAATCAATGTGTTCAGCCCATGATACCTGCAACCTTCCTTGTTGAACACATGCCATGTGTATCATATGTTGTTTGCTTGGGAATGTAAGCAGCATCAACAAACATTGCATGAGGGAGGAGATCTCTGTTTTGCAAGAACATGCTAAAAGGAGAGTGAAAATATTCCATGAAGCCTCACACAATAGGTCACTTATTTCATATGCCTCTTGTTTGCTTGCTATTCCTAATAACTCACATGTCCCTTTGTCAATCAATGTTAAAATGCACTCCAAATCTATCATAATTCAGATATTTTGAGAGCTTTCTTTGCAAAATCAATTTTGTGCATATCCTGCGATCATTACATTCCATGAGATGACTTCTCTTTAGAATGAATTGTCAAACAATTGAGGTTCTTTGTTTATGGTTCCACATTTTGCAAAAATCCATGGGGGCTATTTCTCTGACACCCTATCTTTAGTGAGAGTAATTGGAAATTATTGATTTCATTCTTTGAAAATAATGACAACATGTCCGATACATTGCTATCCATGCTTACTTTCTTTTGGAAGAAAAATGTCTTAATTTTTCCTGCAAGATTTAGATTCTTCATTCATCTTGTGAACTTAAATTATTCCTTCAGATGATCTCATAGCTATAAAAATACTTTCCCTTATATGTAGATCTATATTAAAATCAATGTTTGATCAAAATGTAATGTACATGAAGAGTGATCGCAGTGTAGAATACAAATGGCATATTGGTGTACTGATAAGTTTCAAAATAATGAGGCAGGCTGGACCCCAAGTGGGTCCGGCCTAAAAAAAATTTGAACTCAAACAACTGGCCCTGAAAAGATCCAGAACGATTGGCATCCGCAAACAAATCCGACCCAGATTTCTAGAAACTTTAATAAACTTCAACTTTTAAAACTTTGCCAGTCACCAAATCTCAATAAAACACTTCCAGTCACACTATTGAAACACTGATGGAAACTTATCCTTGGAAGCTGAAAATTGGTGAATACAAACCTTGTAGTATAGACAACAACCCTGTTAGACAACTTTGCCTAGAAATGAACGAGGTGAGAGATTTTAAAATTTGAAAAATGTCATTCAGAATTGTCGGCAGACACAAGTTGAAAATCACTGTCGACTGCCTCGGAAGGAGACGATCTAAAAATATCAAATGGCGGGCTGAGGTCAAGCCACTGAAACTGGCAGAAATTTCATATGCAAGGATTGAAGCAAAACAACCCTCAACTAAAAACAATCATCTAGAAAAAAGATATGAATTTCAAAAAATGGCTACTTTAGAGAATTATGCTATCTGCACATTTTAACATTACTGAATGCATTTTCTCTGACTTGGCAATCCGATCAAACGGCACCTTCACGGTCTAAAACCCTCGATATATGATCTTTGTTATGCATAGAAAACAAGGCTAGAATTGGAATTCTGTAAAGATAAACCAATCATCCAGAAGTAAATACCAAAGTAGGCCACTTAGAACATCTCGAATAGGAAGGCAGTAAAACAGTAGAAGTTGCATCCAGAACTGCCTGAGGAAATGGGTCAAACGGATCCGTCATAGTCTGAAACTTATCATGGAGAATCACCTTCATGTCTACATTACAGAACAACCTTCAATTATGCTTGATCTCAAACCGGGCACAAATGACAAGATCTCAAAGTGAGCTACTCAAAAAACTAAACAATGCACTGCTGGAGAAAATTAACAATCTGCAATCTGAAAGGCTTTGGCAAACATGTCAAACAAGCACATGGGAGGCTGAAAATCGGCATGAACATTATTTCTTATGCCTAAAACATGATGCAATAATCTATAGTTTATGATCAATCTTAGGGAACTTAATGCACTCATCCGAATAGGGCCTCTGACTAAACTATGCAACTGATCCTCACTAAAAAGTTAGAAACTGGAAATGGAATCAGATTGTCAAACTATGCAAACGGAATCATCATGTCTTGAAAACTGAAACACAAAGAGCATTTGACCCCTAGAATATGATGCAAAAGGAAATTTCTCAATTGAGTCATAGGGTGAAAAGATATGACTGATCAAACAGGGCTACTGACTAAAATTGGGCAGATTAGAGAAATAGGACCAATCTGGAAAGTGAACTTTGGGGAAATCAAAAACTTATCAAATAGACTCAAAATGACTTGAGCTTCAGAACATAAGCTTTTTGATATACATTGTAAACATTCCCAAAGTCGCGAGGCCATGAAACCTAACAAGACACAAGATATTCAAATGCAAATAGGGCCTGCTACAATGATTTGACACTTAGGCAAAAATGCAGATTTAGGTGAACACCTCAGAATAACTACTCCCTAAACATTTTTTAGATTCTTCATTTAGGAGCTAGAACCCACTGCATATGTCAAATGAAAGGTGTTGAACCTATTCCCCAAGCTGTATCTCATGAAATTCATCAGGCTCACTTTTACATGCTCTTGAACTGGGGTCTTTCAAGCTATTCTTTGAAGGGCACAAACTCTGGCATTGGAGAATCCTAATTATGGACTCAAAACCTTGTGGATTTTTCATAGTACTAACAAGTGATTAATGGTATTATTGAAGAGGAGGACAAAATTAGACATAAGGCCAAAAATTATTTTGTTGATCTCCTTACTCAAGACCCCAATCTTAATCAGGTGACCAAAGTGGAATTGCTACATTGTATTCCTTTTATAGTAAATGAAGATCATAATTGTGCTACTGGATAAATTCCCACTAAGGATGAAGCTAAGAAAGCTATCTTTTCCTTTGAAGGAAATAAGGTTCTAGGCCCGGGCGGTTTCCCAAAGTTTTTCTTTCAGATGTATTGGTCTACTTTGGAAAATATGTTAGTTGTGTTGGTAAAGAGTTATTTGGAGCATGAGGGATCTTTAAGGAGATCAATGGTACCTTCTTTCCCCTCATTCCTCAACTCACTAGTGTTCATTCTTTGGATCTGGTATGTGTTAGGAATAACAGTCCACAATACAACTGAGAGGGGGGGTGAATCATATGTATGATAGATTATTAATCTTTAAACCTTGAATAGAAGCAATATCAGACCCAATGAGCACAATGAATACCAACACCATAAAACAATATTTTGGTCTTGGGGAAACCCTATTAAAGGTAAAAACCCTGGTGGGAATTAGCACCCACAAATGATGTACTAAGAGTATAGTATCCTTGTTAGAAGATCTAGCCCTATTAGGAGATTATTGAAGCATTATAGTACATAGTCCTTGTTAGAGGAAAGACCATGTTAGGATTCAGGAAAGAAGGGTCGCCTCACTTCCCAGGCTCGCTACCCAAAGAAGGTTAAATCCACCTTCAAAACTCATTGTTCACAAAAAGTTTATATGAAGAAATACACAATCTTTTGAACTGTCTGACATCAACTATCTTTGCTTGATTAGTTCCAATGAAGTACACCAGTAATCCTTTGATCTACATCCCACAGACACAAGCTCATAGCTTTCACAATCTTCTTTACATCACATACATTATCACCAAAAGATATTACATATATACCCTATTACATTCTACACGATTAGGTCAGATGATTAGGATTTTCTAATTACATTAACCCTTTCTTAGATACACACTGTATCTACCCCAAGTATACAATGATTACATTAAAATAATTAATGACTAAAATCCTTAATTCACATTCGCCAAACAAAATGCATGCTGCATCTCTAAAGTTGACTCCCAATAAGTCTTCTCCAGATCACACGCCACAGTTGATGTCATCTAGCATTCTGTACCTTGTGCTAACCATCGAGCATTCTTCAGTACCTTATCTTTCATCTCTTAAGCTTGCATATATGAAATCTATTCCTTCTATAAGATATACCAGAAACACAGAGACTAACTCTGTTAACTTCCACTGTTACAGTCCAGTAACCAATCTTGACCAAAACATTTGTAACTCATCCAATATGCAATATCACATGATGCAATCTTGGATATAAGATCACAACATCTTCTTGTACTCTCATCTATTTTTGCATGTTTTGAAACATCCTTACAGTGTTTATACAGTGTAGTAATCAACATGTTCTCTTCACAGAACATATGTTGACATCACTGAAAAAACACTAACGACAATAGCAGCAGGTTCCACATTACTTAATGTAGGGATTAAACATATTAAATGTATCAATCACCACCCCAATGCATTAGCAATATCCAACAATCTCCCCCTTTGGCATTGATGTCAACATATGGGAAAATCTATTAACCCAAAGTTTTATCAATCCAAAGTTCTTTAACCGAATAGTACTCTCATAGTACACCTCCATACAATCTCCCCATATAGTAGATATTTTCTCATAGCAACACTCCCCCTTTGATAGTTATGGAAAAGGGTGCCATGAGTCAATAATTATCTTCAACAATCACTCCCCCTAAGGAGTAGATCCCTACATCAAGTCCAGAATATGATAAGGCTCTGAAAACCTTTGGACTGATGCATCCCTACATCATTTAATTCTGACTAGGAGGGACCTGAACCCCAAGCATACCTTTGAGATATTCAAAGGTATCTTTTGGCAACAACTTTGTAAATATGTCTACAATCTATTATTTATTCTAATATACTGCAACTTTATTTCCTTCTCTTCCACCTTGTCTCTCAAGAAGTGATACTTGAGAGCAATATGTTTAGTTTTAGAGTGCATCACTAGATTCTTTCACATATTTACTGTAGAGGTGTTATCACAGTGAATAACCGCAAGATCATCAAAATTTATTCCAATGCCCTTCAGAGTTTGTTTCATCCAAATAATCTAAGTGCAATTAATAACAATAGCAACATACTCTGATTTAGTAGTAGATTGAGCTATATAATCTTTCTTCTTACTTAGCCATGAGACCAACTTTTTCCCAAGGAAAAATGCACCACCACTAATACTCTTTGTGTCATCAATATTTCCTACCCAATCAGTATTAGTATAACCATGAAGTTCAAAGCTATCATTTCTATCATACCATAAGCCATTGTCTATTGTTCCTTTCAGATATCTCAATATCCTTTTCATAATAGCTAGGTGTGTCTCTTTAGGTTCTTTCCAATATCTAGCCACAATTCCAACAACATTAGAAATATATGGTCTAGTGTGAGTCAGATATTGTAATCATCTAACCATTGATATGTACTTGGTCTAAAAAAAAAACTTTGATTCATCATCAACTATCATCTTATTACTAGTTACCAGGTGTACCAATTGGTTTATAGTCTTCCATTCCAAACTTTTTCAATATTTCTTTAAGATATTTAGTCTGAGAAATAAAAATGCCATTCTTACTCTAATTTATTTGCAGTCCAAGAAAGAATTTCATTTCTCCTATCATGGACATCACAAATTAATTTTCCATCTCTTTAGAAAATTTCTCACATAGATCATCACTGCCTCCAAAGATAATATCATCAACAAAGACTTCTATCATCAAAACTCCATCTTCACTAGTTCTTAAATACAAATTACTATTAGCATTACCTTTTTTGAATCCAAGCCAAAGTAAGTATTTGTCTAACCTTACATACCAAGCCCTTGGAGCTTTCTTCAATCCATACAGAGCTTTCTTCAACTTTCATACCATGTCGCCATCTTCACATAAAGGAAATCCATTAGGTTGTTCTAAATACACTTCTTCTTCAAGATCACCATTCAAGGGTGCAAATTTCACATCCATCTGATATACCTTGAAGTTCTTATATGCAGTATAATCCAAGAATAATCTCAAAGCTTCTATTCTAGAAAAAAGAGAAAACATCTCTTCAAAATCTATGCCTTCTTGTTGTGAATATCTTTTACATACCAGTCTTTCTTTATTTCTTACTACAACTCCTTCATTCATTTTGTTTCTGAAAACCCATTTAGTTCCTATTACATTTTTGTTCTTAGGTGTAGGAACCAATTCCCAAGTGTTATTCTTCTTTATCTCATCTAACTCTTCCTTTATAGCATCTATCCAAGATTCATCTCTACAAGCTTCATCTGTAGTCTTTCGTTCAACTTGAGAAATCAAACAAAATTTCTTCTCTAGCCTTTGATCTAGTCATTACTCCTTGATTAGAGTTACCAATAATTTGATTTTTAGGATGATTGTTCTTTACATACATCGGAGTCTTAGGAACCTCAGTAGCCTCAATTGTGTCATCATCACAAGTCTCATTTTCACATTCAGCCTCAAAAATTTCTTCTTTGTCTGCAGCAGCAACCTCTTTGATCTTTGTAACCTGATTACAGTCATAAATTCTCTCTCTTGTATCTAAAACCTTTCATCTATCTTCACATTGTTACTTTGAATCATCTTTCTTAATCTCAAATTGAAACATTTATAATCCTTTCTCTTATTAGACTAACCAAGGAAACTTCCTTCATCACTTCTAGCATCAAACTTCCCTATCTCATCATCTCTCTTGATATAGCATTTACTACTAGATATTCTAAAATATTTTACAGTAGGAGTATGACTAATCCATAATTCATAAGGAGTCTTACTTGTGCCTTCTCTGATTTGAACTTTGTTCAATGTGTACACTATTGTCCCAACAGCCTCTCTCCAATGTATATGAGATACATTTCCTTCAAGCAACATTTGTCCTAGTAGCATTAAGTATAGTCATGTTTATTCACTCTGCTATCCCATTTTGTTGTGGAGTCCTAAGAGTAGATGTCTATCTTTGTATTCCATGCTCTTTGCAATATGAATTGAATAAGTCTGAAGTAAACTCTCCACATCTTTCTGATGAAGGGTGCTCCCCTTAATACCACAAACTTTCAGAATTACAATATGCAAAGCCACATGGGCATTCCCTTAAAATATTCTATAGGAAAAAGCCTTGAATGAATACCTAGATCTACTACCCAAAACTGTCCCGAACTGCCTAAGACAACACTACAACCTTCCTTATATAGGCAATTTTCCACTGCCTGGGAAGGTTCCAGAATTTTGGCCAACAAGGCTGACCAAACTTAGAATTATTTTATTTTACAATTTATTACATCAAAGTCTTCTCAAAATAACTTTTGAAACTGAAACAGAAATTTTGAAGGAAAATCATTTTCCGCCATTTCAAGTGACCCAACTTTCAAAGACCATAAGTCATCGCTAGTTGACCTGATTGACTATTATAACCCTAATCCAAAAAAGCCATGAAGTGCTCTACAAGCTTGACTCACACAAGCGCCTATCACCCAAATTTTTGACCTCATCTGAGGCCTCTAAAGCCTTCAAAACTAAGTTCAAATTTTTTGTACCCTATTGCCAATACTGAAAATCTTTAATATCTACAAAGCTAGACTTGATTTTTCAATGAAACTTTACTGGTAGGCTGATATGACCAAAATGAACCTCCAGGGAAGAAATCATAACATTCTGAGATTCGATGATCAACTTACTAAAAATAGCAAGTTTCAATAAATAGCAACTCTGCACAAGATAGCCCTTATTGAATACAAAAATAGAAATATTTTTGGGGGATGCAAGATTGTTCTTACACCTAGGATGCTCATGCATCACTTTCTGACCTCAAACATTTTATCTTAAGCCTGATTCATTCTCTACTTTTGCCTTGAATATCTTGAATTTATCAAATGCTTCTGATTTTTCTTTCAAGTAACCCACATCATTTTAGAAAATTCATCAACAAAAAGTATGAAATACCTTTCACCATAGTATGATTTTGTCCTTGTAGGTCTACATAGGTCTGTATGTAGTAGATCCAACTTTCCTTTTGATGTATATGATTTTCTTTTGTAACTAATTCTACTCTATTTTCCCATAACACATTCTCTACATACAGTGTTAGATGGTTTTGACAATTTTTGGTAGATCTCTTACTACATTAGTCAAACTTGCCTTCACAATATTATCAAAGTTGAGATGATAAAACCTTATGTTCCATAACTAACTATCATCTACCTTCACAACAAAACAAGAGGCTCTAGATGTATTTAATTCAAATACATTACCTCTAGATTTAGTACCGGTTGCAATTAGCTTTCATGCCTTACTTCTGATAAAACATTTACCATCATTGAATTGTAATTGAAACTCTTTGTCCGTCAACTATCCAACACTCAACAAGTTATGCCTAAGTCCATCAATAAGTAGTACATTGTCAATATTATCTTTTCCATCCAGAGTAATAGATCCTACTCCTATGATAGGTTTAGGAAGATTATATCTGGATCTTACCACACCAACATCACACTTCACTAATTTAAAAAACTTGTTGTTGTCTCCAATCATATGATGTGAATAACCATTGTCTATAATCTATTCAGATTTCTTATATACATCAGATACTAAAGCCTTTTCTTTATGTACTGGTTCATCTTTAATAGCAACAAATCCAATCTCCTCATAATATAAATCATCATCATCAAAAATACCTTCACTAGCATAATAACATTCCTTATCCTTTGAATACATAGACTTGAAAAACTTAGGCTTGTACTTAGGAACTCTTGTAGGACATCTAGATGCAAAATGACCTACCTTATTGCATGAAAAACATTTCAAAGGTAATTTACCTTCAAATTTACCCTTACCTCTCTTTTCTCTTCTAACAATTAGTGGAATAAGTTCATCCATCTTTATTTCCTCTTCTTTTATCTGTTCCCATTCCTCAGCATATTCACCAAGCTCTTCTTTTAGGTTCTCACTGGTGGTGGTCAGAAGTATAGACATTATTCTCTTGTCTACAGATGCTTTGAATGTAGATTCAACTTTAGGTACATAATCTCCCATCTCAACATCTTCAAAGGTAGTTAGATTTTCAATCAACATCTCTCTGCTAAAGTTTGGAGTCAAAGGTATAGTATCTTGAATAGATATAGCCTTAAACTTGTAAGCAAGTTTCAATGATCTAAGGATCTTCACAACTTCTTCTTCATCATAAGTGCCACCATAGTTTTTGATTCCAACCACAACTTCTGTAACCCTTTGAACATAATCCCTAATGCTTTCATCATCATTCATTTGTAGCTTCTCCATCTTTATTTTATAGTTCTATACCTTCTCTTTCTTGGTATACTTATGTCCTTCATATAGTGCTTCCAATGTTTGGCAAATCTAGTGTGTCGAATCCCAGTCTTTAACTTCAATAAATTCTCCTTCAGAGAGTGTGCTGATCAATTCTTCCCTTGCAACCATGTTGTATGAGAATACCTTCTTTTCATCATCAATAGTTGATGGCAATTCATTCTTAGTCTTCATAGTTAATTTGTTTTTTGTAATCAACCAATAGTTGATGCCCAAACATAGAAAATGAGTTCACATCTTATTCTTCTAATTGTCAAATTTTTCAAGATCAAACTTTGGACTATCCTATAGAATGCCATCTCCAAGATCACCTCAATTTGTTAAGCTTTCTCTCTAAGGACCAATATCTCTGATACCAATTGTTAGGAATAACAGTTCACAATAAAACTGAGAGGGAGGGATGAATCAGTTGTATGAAGATTATTAATCTTAAAACTTTGAGTAGCATCAATATCAGATCCAATGAACAAAATGAATACCAACACAATAACATAATATTTTGGTCTCAGAGAAACCCTATTAAAGGTAAAAACCTTGGTGGGAATTAGCACCCATAAATGATGTACAGAGAGTATAGTATCCTTGATAGAAGATCTAGCCCTGTTAGGAGATTATTAAATAATTACAATACACAGTCCTTGTTAGAGGATAGACCATGTTAGGAGTCAGGAAAGAAGGGTGGCCTCACTACCTAGGATCACTTCCCAAAGAAGGTTAAATCCACCTTCAGAACTCACTATTTGCAACAAGTGTATATGAAGAAATACATAATCTTTTGAATTGTCTGACATCAACTATCTTTTCTTGATCAGTTGCAATGAATTACACCAATAATCCTCTACTCTACATCCAACAGACACAAGCTCGTAGCGTTCACAATCTTATTTACATCACATACATTCTCACCATATCTTTTCCAAAGAAAAGATCTTACATATATACCCTATTACATTCTACATGACCAGGTCAGCCAATTAGGCTTTTCTAATTACATAAACAATTACATAAACCCTTGCTAAGATACACATGGTATCTAAAAAAAGTATACAATAATTACATTACAAAAATTAAGGATAGACATCCTGAATTCACATTTTCCAAAAAAAATGCATGCTACATCTCTAAATTCAGCTTCCAAATAATTCTTCTCTAGATCACATGCCACAGCTAACGTCATCTAGCATTATGTACCTTTCACGGACCATCAAACATTCTATAGTATGTTTTCTTTCATCTCTTCAGCTTGCATATATCAAATCAATACATTCTATAAGATATACCATAAACACAAAGACTAACTTTGTCAACTTCCACTGTTATAGTCTAGTAACCAGTCTTCACCAAAACATCTATAACTCATCCAATATACAATATCACATGATGCAATCTTGGATATAAGATCACAACATCTTCATGTACTCTCATCTTTTTTGGCACATTCTAAAACATCTGTACAATGTCCATACATCATAGTAGTCAGCATGTTCTCTTCATAGTGTTATCTCTTTTTCATGTAGAATCACTATAGCTATTAAGCTTGACTCTTAAACTCCCGATTCCAGATTCTTATAGGGAAAAGGTTAATTAAAAAGGATTTAATCCTCCTTCACTTTGGGCTCCATAGACCCAGGCAGGTGTACCTATCTTCAGACTCATTGCTTCACAATGAAATCCTACAGTGGATTAGGAGTTCTCACAATGATTTACCGATGTCTTTTGCTACAACTGATGTAGAGCTTAGAAAGCCAATCCATGGTATTAACAAAAGTAAATAATCATTGCAGAAAAATGGAAAATGTGACAAGGGTATTCACCCTTCTTCTCTTCGAGCTTAAAACTTGGGTAGTTGGATTCAATTCTTCAATGAATTAAAAACAATGTCTGTACTATTCAGTACAGATTCTAAACATTCATGCTTTTAAATAGGAAATGGAAAATGATTTGATTTTAAATGAATGATGATGAGAACTACTTATCAGAACTTAGACTAGTGCTTAATCCCAAGCAAAGAGTCCAATGAGATGCAAATCCAAAGAAAAACAATTAATAAGCACACAAGTACAAATCCGATAGATAGAGTACCTTACAAAATACCCTCTCACTCTCATATTCAGATATCAAATTCTCATACTAATACTTAGCCCTCTGGGATTACTCACAAGACTGACTCCTTCCTTGAAGGAAACTCATAAATAATTGCACAGTTACCTTGTAACTGGCATGTTTAGAATACTTTACAAACTAAACGTGCAAGCGCTTGAACAAAAGTATAAAAAGACATCAAAGATCTAAAATAGGGGATTCCACTGTATGTTATTACTCCTTTTTTTCTTCAATACATCCAAATAGATCAAAGCTTTAAAATTAGACAAAAATATGAAGTTTTCTTTAGCAGCTGTGAATTCACCATCCTTGTTACAATGGAGAAAAAAATAGATATAGGAGAAAGGAGAAAAATCTGAGTCACTTCCCCGGATGGTAATTATACGGTCAAGTTGCGATATGAGAAAATTCAAGCTATTCAGAATAATACCTCAAGGAAATGGGCCTTTGTGTTTTGCTAGGACAAATCAATTATGCCCAAGGCTAGTTGTTTCTACTGGCTTGTGTTAAAAAAATAGGTCCTTACAAGTGATAGATTATCCAGATTAAATATTACAAATGTTTTTCCTTGTGTTCTATGTCATCAGGATCAAGAATCTGTTGATCACCTCTTTCTTAACTGTTCATTTGCACAAGAATGTTGGTTATTCATTTTAAATAAATTGAGTTTCTATATGCCACTTCCTTTGACTATCTGGGATCTATTCCAATCCTAGCCATGTTTGTTTACCAATTCCATGTTCACATCAATTTGGGTGTGTTCTCCTTCTCTAGTAATTTGGGCTATCTAGTGGGAGAGAAATAATAGAATTTTTTGAAATTCCTCGTCAAGTATTGATGTTGTTCTTAAAAGAATTGAGCATTCTATTGCTGAGGTTACTAATGCTTATATGTGTAAGTACAAATTTAATCATGGATTTTCTACTTGGGATAATTATATTTCTAAGAATTGGCAGGGGTTAGTTTTTCCTTCTCTCCCTTTCCCCTTATGTCCGAAAGATAACAATATTGTTAGATCCCTTATTAGATGCCCCCCCCCCCCCCCAACATGGATATATCAAACTAAAATTTGATGGGGATTCAAGAGGTAATCCAGGAAAGTTAGGGATTGGGTTTGTTCTTCAGGATCATAGAGGTTTAGTTATTCACTTTGAGACTCATCCCATCCCCACAGGTACCAACAACTTGGCTGAAGCATTTGCGCTACTTCATGGATTATCTACTGCTAAGAAGTTAAATATCCATCTTTTACATGTTGAAAGGGACTCATTAGTTATTATTAATGCATGTGTTAGGAGAGTCACTTACTCTAGGCATATTCTTTATGTATTATCTAGAATCTGGTCTCTTCTAGACTCTTTTTTGGATTGTTTCCTAACCCACACTTATAGAGAGGGGAACTGTTTAGCAGATTTGCTAGCCAACTTTGGAGTTGAAGGTGGTAACATTATCTTTCCCTCCCCCTCCATATCCCTGACTTCTCACCCATCCATTTTTAATTTAATCAAGTCTAAAACCCCTTAACCACTCTTTGACATCTCCCTTGTTTCTCCCCCTTTTTGTCCTAGCCCCCTTAACTATCTTTCATTGTCTTGGTATACTAACATAAGCAAGAAGTGATCGACATATTGCATCATCTTTCATTATGGTACTCTATTTCATGGTATTTTATGATTGATAGGCACTATTAATATCCTAACTCCACATGTGTAAGGTTTTCTTTTAACAATATTTTTTGTATATTTCTGGTGCGAGTGATCTTTCTATGATCTATTTTCGCATGAAGGACTCCTTTCTGCCTCTGTAAGGACCTTGCTAGAGAATGATTTCTCATGTGTGGAATTTACTAGCTCATACTCTATGCATTTATTTTTGTGTATGGAGCAACCCTTCTCATTATGGCTACAGGTTCTATATTATCAACTTTCGTTTCATTTAAAATTACTTGGTATTTTTACCCATATTACAGTGTTGTTCTTGCTGGGTATTGTTTCTGTGGCATTACATAGATATGTTGATGAATTTAGGCCATTGAATCTTCAAGTTTGGTTGTCTGCTCATCAACTAGAAGTCCCATTTGAAGGTATTGTTTTTGATGAAGCTCTAGCATCCATGTTTATTACTCACTATGCAAAATGTGCTCGTAGTATCCATAGGATGATTGGGGATGCAATATTATCTCCACATTATCAAAGAATTATTTTTCCATCTCAAATTGTTTTGGTATTTTGTTCCAATATATTAGACTTGTCTCAGTCATGGACTTTGTTGGTGGCTATTGCAAACTAGTCTATTCGGCCACATTACTTGCAGGAAAATGGTTTGCTTCTTGTAGTCCAAAAGTATAACTTTTGGCTCCAAGAAGCTCACATTGGGGGTATTTTTCCTCGGCATTTGTTGTTAAATTCTAAAAAAATATGTCATGCTTCTAGCCGCTATTAAAGATTGTATATTGGCAAATTCAATTATGCCTCTTGATCATTTATTGAATAGAACCCCATTTGATGTGGGTCACGGAGGCAAGGCATTTGCAAAAATGTATGCCTTACTTGCCATATTGGGTCATGTTCAATCTTCAAATTTGAATTCATCTTCCTTTGTGTTGGATGGACTTTCTCCCATGGGTATCTCAGCTTCTTTGGATGTTCCTTCATGTTCTTTGGCTCCATTGTCAGTGGGTTTATGTTCTTCCCCTATTTGGCTCTCGATTTCCCTGTCGCCTAATAGTTCTTTAGGGGATTCTCTGGTTGCTCATGCGGACCATATTTGGAGTTCCCTATTTTTATCACCACCTTGGCATCCTGCTTTTGGGAACTGTGACTAGTGATACTTTATGATGTTTTTCTAGTATATTCTATTTTGGTCTTGCTTCACTTTCTGTTTCGCAGGAGGTGTTCTGCTCTTTATTGGGATTACATAAATGCTACTATGGAGATGTTACTTGCAGATTTTTTCAAATCATCTTCCTGCCATACCTTCAAAGGCTAATTTTGGATACATGATGGCTTCAATGTTCATTCAATATTTCTTTTTGGAGGCCATTATTTCTTTGTAAATTCAATACTTCTCATAATGTATTTGTTCAGATGTATAGGGAGGCTTGTAGGCCTTTATTTCTTTGTAAATTCAGTATTTTTGATATTGTACATGATCTGCTGTATAGGGGGGCTTTCAATTTTTGTAATGGGGCCTACATTTAGGTGGGATGTCTTCAAAACATTTTGGGAATACATTGTATACGGATGTATTCTGTTGTAAGGGTTTAAGGGGTTTTTGTACTTACCATATAAGTCATCCTTTGACTTATGGGTTTGGGTTATATACCATAGCCTCTTCAAGCAGTCTTTTTCTCTTTTTGTATATATGTGTAACGAACAGAGTTTTCTTTACTGGTTCTTTCTGTGGGAGCCCTTTGAACTAGATTAATATTAATATAGGTAATTTTTTTTGCCAAAAATAAAAATAAAAAATCTTAGTCACTGACACCTGTCTATCCCCAAAATATCTGCAACTGCCTCTTTCTCTAATTGAAAAAATTTGATTCATTCTAGACTCAAAAGCTTCACAAAATCAGAATCCTTGTTTTGAGACCTTTCCAACGGTATATTACACTTCATACTTTTGATAAAAAATACCCCTAAATCATCGAATAAACTTTGCCTCTCAGTGCACATTTTCTAAATAACTTGAAAGATTTAAAATTATATTTATAAACCTTTTCAACAGTTAGACTATTGAATTACACCCGATAGTTAGTATATCAAAATTTCTCATTTTACTGCATAATGTGCCCAGACTCCATCAGACTGCACCATGTGTCACTGATTGAGTCATTGCTCCAAACTAGCTTAACTCCATTCTAATTCACCTTCTAACTCACCTTGGATCAACCTACATAGCATATCTCTGGGTCACTGGAAAATTTGACTAACTCCAGGGTTATTTGGAGATTATGCGACTAGCTTAATCTCCAATTCGCATGACCTTCTGAACCTAACTGCTCAAACTTGGTGACTTGGCGACTCCATAGTCTCATCATCTCATAAATCTTCTAACTTGATCGCCCAAATTTGGAGACCTGGTGCACACTTAAGTTGACTGTTAATCGCTGAATCACCAGCTTTTCATGTTATCCACTCAGACTTTTGGCAACTATGCACCCTACCGCCATGTGTCACTGTTGCCACCTGTCCAGCAAAATAGTCTTACCTTTTCATTCACTGGCATGCTTCCCAAGGCACTTTGGAGAGCTCACGTGCATGCATTACCTCTAGACTTCTCTACATTGGTACCATGTGTTTTTGCTTATAAATATCATAGTCTTCCATTTTGTGATGCATGTGGGACTATTCGCCGAGGCTTTTTTTTAAGCCTTTTCAAAAACCTTGCATATGGTGCCAGTTGGTATGCATACCAATGTGGCCCCACAAGGGTAAGACACAACCACGATGCCTTCCTCACTTGCTTTACACAACATTTGAATTCTAGTGCTTATAAACATCAAAGGAACAAACATCCTTCTCAATGTGGGATAATGTCCCTGGTGTATTTGTTTTCTTTTTTTGCCTATGTGCGAGCCTATATGCATTTTCTTCCCTTTGATTTTCACACACACCTTGGCCACACTCAAGACTATACTCCTTTCTTTGGAATGGTACATGAGTCCCTCTCTTGCACAACATCTCCATACCTCAAGCATATTTCACTTAACAACCACCAAAATGACTAGTTTTAACTTCCATTTGCGTGAGCCTCTGACATGGTTGGTTCGACTTGGCAGCTTCCATAGACCTCACTATTACTCATGAGTGTCCCCATTTGACTTGTGCAAGCAATAACTTTCTATCTTGCATGAGTTCCCACCTTAAATTGGAAGCCTCCAAAAAACATTGCACTGGCAGGCAGCTTCTACCTCATGCGTAGGCTACGAGAGTTTGTTTGAAGCATAAGTCATGAAGCTGTTATAGCTTTCCAGTCTAAAATCCACATTTAGGCACTTAGAATCTACCATAGTGGCATGGTGAGCTGAAGAGTTAACATTTATCACCCTTGAAGGAGCTCCTTTGAATAGTGAAGGAAAGAGGAGGAGTGTGAGGAGTGCTGGCTTTAGAAGCACATCAGGCCTCCACCCTTACATTCTTTGCATGAGGCTCCACTTATATTGTTTCACGCAGCTACCCATTGCATAATTTGGAACTCACTATGCATGCATGAGCCACCATACTGCTAGCCTCCCTTCTTCACACTTGCACAAGCCTTCTTTATTTTATGTGCTTATATTTTCACAATAGTGTGTGCTTCTTTTCTAATTGCATGGCCAAGTAGGCATTAACAGGCAACAGCCTCCAATACATACCTGTGCGTATGTTGGCTATTTAGAATGAAAGCCCCCCCAATATACACCACATGAAGCTCGCATATATTGCGCAAACATTCCTATTAGCATGAGCTCCTTCATTTTATTTGTTTAGGCTAGCTGCTCATTGCATTGTGCAAGCCTCATCCATTAATGCAGGACTACCAATCTAATTAAAATATGAACCTCCACCTTTGAATATATGCATCCTTACACCTCTTGTGACTTATTGGTGTTTGTTAAACTTCACTTGCGCAAGGCTGCAAGCAAGTGGGTTCCTTGTTAAGTTTGGAAATAAAAAACAATGTGTTGGCATCCACTACTCATTTGCTTCCAACTTATAGCTCTACGCACGTGCCCAAATCATACACTATTCTTATCTTTCACTATGCGCTTGATTGGGGAGGGGGGTTCTCTTTTAACTAGCGGTCTCCTCCTTGTGCTATGTTGGCAGCCCCTCTTTATTCACAGGCTCCCTCATTGTTGAATTGAGTGAGGCTTTAACCATTGGATTTGCACAAGGCCTCTCCTTAAAGTGATGAAGCCTCTGTTCATTCTTTTTGTATGTAGCTTACTGCAAACAAGACCACCCTTCAATGCATGCACACTCTCTGTTAATGCATAGCCTATTTGCAATTTACATGCTTACGCGCCCTTCTTTATTTCTTACACACCAGACCCTATTTGTTTGGCATTTGGTAGTGAGAACAACATCTCTCATTTCTTCTTTACATAATGGACAATGTAAATTAGGTGGCATATCACCAACAAAACAACCAGAGGGAAGCCCTATGCATTAGGCAATGTTGGTAGAAATGTCTTGTAACTTTCAATCTATGATAGACATAACGTTGTGATGGTATTTTCTGTTCCAGTCCACAACCAAATCCTCTTCCTTTAGAACAATGTGTTGCACACATATACACATGTCCTAGCACATAAGACATGTCATCATAATAAGAAAGTGTAAGATCAGTAGCATGTTCAACACATTCAAATCATTTTCATCTATGTTTACAACACTTCATGCTTGACTAGCAATTACTTCAAAACATAGTGCACTGATGTGAAGCCCACACACTTCTGAAATCACATCAAGTATATATGCTTTTAGTCAGCCTATATTTGACATGGTGTGTGTACATCACTTGATCAATATATGGCATAAAAATAAGCCACCACAATTAGAAACTGCACAACTAGTGGCACTTTGAAAATTGTCTGTACACCACATACTTAGCACACAAAATAGATGAGTGTGCACTTGGACATCTCAATGCATTGGAAAATTTTACCATATCATTCATTTTCATAATTTGGCAATATTAACCAAAAGCACTAACTTGTCTCCAGAAATGGCTTTTAAAACAGGCCAAACAGCCTCACAGGAAGACGCCACCGATCATGCATGTTCACCTCACACATTGCAGTACACCGGCTAGAGGAGATTGCTCAAGAAGATTTGAGCTAGAAGATATTTGTAACCAAACATGGCCGCTTGAAAACCCATTTAGTTTGCACTTATCAAAACTGCATAAGTTAGCCTGGAACTGACTTCAAAAACTAACCCACTGAAACCTTCAAAGGCCACAAACCTAGGCATTAATTTACGCTCACTCAAAGAATATGAATCCATCATTAGATTCCTTTGGAATTTTAAATTCCCACCACAATAAAATACCAAAGTCAGCCTATCAGACATGTTCAGAATTTAAAACAATGAAATCATAGAAATCTGATTTGGCATCGAGCTGTGAAAGTGATCAGATGGATTGGCGGGGACCTCAAAATCCACAGGTAAGTAGTCTTTCATGTCTACAGTATGGAACCATATTCAATTATGTCAGACCTCACACAAGGCACAAGTTACAAGGCCTCAAAGCAGGCCATTTATAAAACTGGACAGTGCACATTTAGAGAATTTTAACAAATCGCAAACGGAATGACACTGGCAAACAGGTCAAACGGGCACATGGGGGGCTAAAATTTGGTGAGATGACTCACTCCTGTGCCTACATTATGATTCAACAATCAACACATCATGACCAATCATAGGGAAAATGATATTCAAATAAAAACAGGGCCTGTTACAACAATTTGACACTTAGGCACAAATGCAAATTTAGACAAGTGCTCAAAACAAGACATCACAAAAGAATTTGAAACTTGAAACTAAGAACCTGGGATGTCTTCTAATGATAAAACAAGGGTGATGAACACTTGACAGACATGGAGAACCACATAAATTCATCTGAGACGATAAGCACACAAGAACCTCAAAGGGGTCAGAACGCAAAATTTTAACAAGGTGCTCAAAAACCCATGCTGTATTTTTTAGTACCAATAGTGGCTTTGAATGTGGACATGTGCCCCATGCGGGCATGTAGAGAACCGCAGAATCTCATGGTAGAAGTAGACCACCCTGAAAATAGGAATCAAACTTTTCACTTTTATTTCTCTCTCTTCTCAAACTGGGAATGCTTTTATTGAAAGCCAAACACCACCCAACTGAAAACAAAGAAACTATACAGTTTGTACATTATTTACAGAAAGCCTCAAACCTTTTCACAACTGAAAACAAAACTGGCCTCTATCAAAAATTTGATTTTCTTCTTGGCAGACAAATATCAGAATGAACATGCACTTGTATAGTTGCTGCTCAAACTCACAAGGAATCATAAAAATGAAGAATACCTTATTTTCAATTCCTTTCATGCCTATAGAAATTATTCCATCGGAGTCATCATAAACAAAAGTATGAAACTCATTCTTCACATCAGCAAATATCAGAAAATATGAACCATGACAATAAGGAAATGCATCATCATAAGAAACATCAAACTCCACTTGCATTACCCCCTCATTAACTAGATGATTCATAAAGAAGGTAAATGATTCATACTCACATAAACCATGAATACCAAAATCTGGACAAACTCCAAAATGGAAAGACATATCAACATGTTCCTCAAAACATGGATTAGAAACCTCTTCCACTCGCAAATTACCCACATGGTCACAAGGAGCCAACTGATCAACATCATAGTCCTGCTCACTACATGGAACAATGGATTCATCAAATGCAACTTCACACTCAAAATCACTTTTAGCCCAGGAAGAGAAACAATCTGATTTATTACAACATATTAAAACATTTTCAACATTAAAATCAGAATAAACCAAATCTAGAAATTCAATGCATTCCTCAAATAATGGATTAACAACACCGTGTTTTTCTCCCGTATGAACATGGTAAAAAAGAGATGACTGATCCATATCAATGTCCTCATCAAATGCATCATTAATAAAAAATTTGAAGACATTAGTACCCTTGTTGTCATAATCACTGTCATAATCACTTTCAGCATATGATTCAAAATCAGAGATATCATTATAAATAGATTCAACACCTCTATCATTAGGAAAAGAAATGGATGACAAATTCATACCACCTTCTTCAACTAGAGGAGATGGGGAAAGACACCAATCACCCTCAAGTTTCTCATCATGGGTAGGATTATCATTACACAAACAATTCATATGTTGAAGCGGATCATTATTAAATGAAGGGATTTCAACAACACATTCATCTGGCACTTTACCCTTTGAGTGAAAAGAACCAACTAACTGATCTTCATTCTGACTTTCATTCATAATATTATGATAAAGTTGCCAAATAGTATCATATTCCATCTCATAAGGAAGACCCTCATTTACTATCCCTCTTTTCTTAAGCTTTGATACCAAATCCATTTCAAAATTCTTAAGACCAAACCCATTTGTATCATGCGGATGTAAAAGATTATTTTTAGAATTGATGAAGATACTCTTACCTTCACGTGTTGGTTTTCATTTACTTTCACAAATGCTCTTATCTTCCCATGCTACACTATGCTCACATAATAACAATGAATCAACATTTCCCAACATATCATTCTCTTGTGAAACATAAGTTTTAGCATCCTCTTGATCCTCATAAGAGTGTAAAACACATACATCCTCTTTAGCATTCAAAACACCATTAGTATCATTGCATCTAGGATCAAAATGAGAGAGTACTTCTGCTATAACTTTGTAAGGCAAAGATTCACTTAGATAGTCACCATCATAAGTATGTGAAACATCATTTATTGCTGCAACTTCTTGGAAATATGTATTGTTATCATTACTAGAAGTTTCTTCCACATGCAACAAAGGATCATTAACAATACATCTTTTCAAATCTGAATTCAAGATCTGATTAGAAACCAAAACAGAGGCATCAACACACTTACTTGGAGCTGTAAATTTATCATAATACTCTTGTCCATTCTCAAATACATTTTGTTGGCAAATACCTCTAGAGAAATGGTCCTTTTTCAATCTGTATTTGGCCATGTTTTCAATCTCTATTGTTTTCCTGAAAGCTTGATGCAAAGTCTAAGGTTCCTTGTCTCTTAACCTATAATTCATTTTCTTTAGAAATGCATCAAAGTAAATCGTAACACACATAAGATCTTGAGGTCTACTATTTTTAGGCATTTCATATAATGCTTTTGCAAATCTGATATTAAAATCAGGGACTAATTCATCTTCTCCAATCCTAAGATTCAACCAATTACTAAATACATCACTCAAATTCATTCTCTCACCAAACTGTTCCATAAAAGCGACATGTAATTCATTCCAAGAAGAAATTGAACAAGCTGGTAAAAAAGAAAACCAGTCCCTAGCATTATGCTTCAAAGTTTGAACAAACAACTTCATGTACACATCTTCAAACTCAATTTTGAAGTCACCCAATACATCAACAAACATTTGAACATGATGACTTGCTGAAAAAACTTGGTTTCCATAAAAGTTTGGTAAATAGTCTCTGATGTGATGAGGCATATCATGTGGGAAACCTTTAATGTCATCAAAACACAATGGCTCATACCTCTTGGTATGGAAAGAATTTGAAAAACCCTTGCTGGTCTGTACTTTTTGTGAAAAGAAATTTGACATCGTTCACTAATTGCATAAACACACCTCTTTCCTAGTGCTGAAAACACTCAATAGAGGCAATTCATTTAAATCACTAGATTCTCATGAAAGGAAAATACATGAGAAGTAGAATACCTTTGTTGTTGCTACTGCAATACTCTTTCATAGCCAGCAGAAGTAAACACAATCAAACAACCATCGATATTTTTTCCATTTGCAAATCAACTGATAAAGTTTTAGATCTGTAACAATATACTAAAAGTCTCTGAAAATTTACATGTATATCAATGCTACTAGGTTGCACAAGACTTAAGAGTTACCACCCACAAAGATGTGGGAAAATATTACTTGACTAGTCTGGAAATTGAAAACAGATGATTAGCTACTATGAGCTTGCAACCTCCACTTTTCCAGCAGATTATATTTTTCTGGGTTGATTCCAAACTATATTATGAAGCCCCTAGTAGAGTCACCAATTTGTTAGCTCTTTTTCATGTAAAATCAATATAGCTATTAAGCTTGACTCTTAAACTCCCGATTCCAGATTCTTACAGGGAAAAGGCTAATTAACAAAGATTTAATCCTCCTTCACTTTGGGCTCCATAGACCCAGGTGGGTGTACCTATCTTCAGACTCGCTACTTCACAATGAAATCCTACAGTGGATTAGGGGTTCTCACAATGATTTACCGATGTCTTTTGTTGCAACTGATGCATAGCTTAGAAAGACAATCCATGGTATTAACAAAATTAAATAATCATTGCAAAATAATGGCAAATGTGACAAGGGTATTCACCCTTCTTCTCTTCAAGTTTAAAACTTGGGCAGGCTAACCTATTGGATTCAATTCTTCAATGAATTACCAACAATGTCTGTACTATTCAGTACAGATTCTAAACATTCATGATTTTAAATAGGAAATGGAAAATGATTTGATTTTAAATGAATGATGATGAGAACTACTTATCAGAACTTAGACTAGTGCCTAATCCCGAGAAAAGAGTCCAATGAGATGCAAATCCAAAGAAAAATAATTAATAAGCACACAAGTACAAATCCCAGATAGAGTACCTTACAAACTACCCTCTCACTCTCATATTCAGATATCAAATTCTCATACTAATACTTAGTCCTCTGGGATTACTCACAAGATGGACTCCTTCCTTGAAGGAAACTCATAAATAATTGCATAGTTACCTTGTAACGGGCATGTTCAGAATGCTTTACAAACTAAACATGCAAGAGCTTGAACAAAAGTATAAAAAGACATCAAAGATCTAAAACAGGGGATTCCATTGTATGTTATTACTCCTTTTTTGCTTCAATACATCCAAATAGATCAAAGCTTTAAAATTAGACAAAAATATGAAGTCTGCTTTAGCAGTTGTGAATTCACCATCCCTATTACAATGGAGAAAAAACTAGATATAGGAGAAAGGAGAAAAATCTTAGTCACTGACACCTGTCTGTCCCCAAAATATCTGCAATTGCCTCTTTCTCTAACTATAAAAACCTGATTCATTCCGCACTCAAAAGCTTCACAAAATTAGAATCCTTGTTCCGAGACCTTTCCAACGGTATATTACACTTCATACTTTTGATAAAAAAAATACCCCTGAATCATCGAATAAACTCTGCCTCTCGGTGCACATTTTCTTAATAACTTGAAATATTTAAAATTCCATTTATAAACCTTTTCAATAGTTAGACTATTGAATTACATCTGATAGTTAGTATATTAAAATTTCTCATTTTACTGCATAATGTGCCCAGACTCCATCAGACTGTGCCATGTGTCACTGATTAATTCATTGCTCCAAACTAGCTTAACTCCATTCTAATTCACCTTCTAACTCACCTTGGATCAACCTGCATAGCATATCTCTAGGTCATTGGAAAATTTGACTAACTCTAGGTTTATTTGGAGATTATGCGACTGGCTTATTCTCCAATTCGCATGACCTTCCGAACCTAACTGCCTGAACTTGGCGACTCCACAGTCTCGTCATCTCATAAATCTTCTGACTTCACCGCCTGAATTTGGAGACCTGGCGCATGGTTAAGTTGACCGTTAATTGCTGAATCACCAGCTTTTCATGTTATCTACTCAAACTTCTGGTGATTGCGTGCCTGACCACCATGTGTCACTGTTGCCACCTATCCAGCAAAATAGTCTTACTTTTGCATCCGTTGGTACGCTTCCCAAGGTACTTTGGAGAGCTCGTGTGTGTGCATTACCTCCAGACTTCTTCTCTACATTGGTACCATGTGTTTTTTCTTATAAATATCATAGTCTTCCATTTTGCGATGCATGTGGGCCTATTCGCTAAGGGTTTTTTTTAAGTCTTTTCAAAAACCTTGCATATGGTGCCAGAGGATACACATACCAATGTGGCCCCACAAGGGTAAGACACAACCACTATGTATTCCTCACTCGCTTTACACTACATTTAAATACCAGTGCTTATAAACATCAAAGGAAGAAACACCTTCTCAATGTGGGATAATGTCGCTGGTGTATTTGTTTTCTTTTTCTACCTGTGTGCGAGCCTATACACATTTTCTTCCCTTTGATTTTCACACACACCTTGGCCGCACTCAAGACTATACTCCTTTCTTTGGAATGGTACATGAGTCCCTCTCTTGCGCAACATCTCCATACCTCAAGCATATTTCACTTAAGGGCCACCAAAATGACTAGTTTTAACTTCCATTTGCATGAGCCTCCGACATGGTTGGCTCGACCTGCAGTTTCCATAGACCTTACTGTTATGTGTGAGTGTCCCCATTTGACTTGCTCAAGGAATAACTTTCTATCTTTCATGAGTTCCCACCTTAAATTGGAAGCCTCCAAAAAATATTGCACTAGCAGACAGCTTCTACCTCATGCGTAGGCTGCGAGAGTTTGTTTGAAGCATAAGCCATGAAACTATTATAGCTTTTCAGTCTGAAATCCACATTTAGGCACTCAGAATTTACCATAGTGGCATGGTGAGCTGAAGATTTAACATTTATCACCCTTGATGGAGCTCCTTTGAATAGCGAAGGAAAGAGGAGTGTGAGGAGTGCTAGCTTTAGAAGCACATAAGGCCTCCACCCTTATATTCTCTGCATGGGGCTCCACTTAAACTATTTCACATAGCTACCCATTGCATAATCTAGAACTCACTGTGTATGCGTGAGCCACCATAATACTAGCCTCCCTTCTTCACACTTGTGCAAGCCCTCTTTATTTTATGCGTTGTCATTTTCACAACAGTGTGTGCTTCTTTTCTAATTGCATGGGCCAAGTAGGCATTAATAGGCAATAGCCTCCATTACATACCTATGCGTATGTTGGCTATTTAGAATGAAAGGCCCCACAATATACACCACATTAAGCTCCCATATATTGTGCAAACATTTTGTCTTAGCATGAGCTCCTTCATTTTATTTGTTTAGGCTAGCTGCTCATTGCATTGCGCAAGCCTCATCCATTAACGCAGGCCTACCAATCTAATTAAAATATGAACCTCCACCTTTGAATATATGCAGCCTTACACCTCTTGTGACTTACTGACATCTGTTCCACTTCACTTGCGCAAGGTTGCAAGTAAGTGGGTTCCTTGTTAAGTTTGGAAATAAAAAACAATGCACTTGCATCCACTGCTCATTTGCTTCCAACTTATAGCTCTATGCACGTGCCCAAATCATGCACTATTCTTATCTTTCACTATGCACTTGATTTGGGAGGGGGGTTCTCTTTTAACTGGTGGCCTCCTCCTTGTGTTAAGTTGGCAGCCCCTCTTTGTTCACAGGCTCCCTCATTGTTGAATTGAGTGAGGCTTTCACCATTGGATTTGCACAAGGCCTCTCCTTAAAGTGATGAAGCCTCTGTTCATTCTTTTTGTATGCAGCTTACTACAAACAAGACCGCCCTTCAATGCATTCACACTCTCTGTTAATGCATAGCCTATTTGCAATTTACATGCATACGCGCTCTTCTTTATTTGTTACACACCAGACCCTATTTGTTTGGCATTTGGTAGTGAGAACAACATCTCTCATTTCTTCTTTACATAATGGACAATTTAAATTAGGTGGCATATCTCCAACAAAACAACCAGAGGGAAGCCCTATGTGTTAGGCAATGTTGGAAGAAATGTCTTGTAACTTTCAATCTATGATAGACATAGTGTTGTGATGGTATTTTTGTTCCAGTCCACAACCAAATCCTCTTCCTTTAGAATAATGTGTTACATACATATACACAAGCCCAAGCACATAAAACACATCATCATAATAAGAAAGTGCAAGATCAGTAGCATGTTCAACACATTCAAATCATTTTCATCTATGTTTACAACACTTCATGCTTGACTGACAATTACTTCAAAACATAGTGCACTTATGTGAAGCCCACACCCTTCTCAAATCACATCAAGTATATATGCATTCGATCAGCCTATATTTGACATGGTGTGTGTACATCACTTGATCAATATATGGCATAAAAATAAGCCACCACAATTAGAAACTGCACAACTAGTGGCACTTTGAAAATTGTCTGTACACCACATACTTAGCACACAAAACAGATGAGTGTGCACTTGGACATCTTAGTGCATTAGAAAATTTGACCATATCATTCATTTTCATAATTTGGCAATATTAACCAAAGCACTAACTTGTCTCCAGAAGTGGCTTTTAAAACAGGCCAAACGGCCTCATAGGAACATGCCACCGATCATGCATGTTCACCTCCAACATTGCAGTACATTGGCCAGAGGAGATTTCTCAAGAAGATTCGAGCCAGAAGATATTTGTAACCAAACATGCCCGCCTGAATACCCATTCAGTTTGCACTTATCAAAACTGCATAAGTAAGCTCTAGAACTGACTTCAAAAACTGACCCACTGAAACCTTCAAAGGCCACAAACCTGGGCATTGATTTACCCTCACTCAAAGAATATGAATCCATCATTAGATTCCTCTGGAAGTTTAAATTCCCATCACAATAAAATGCCAAAGTCAGCCTATCAGACATGTTCAGAATTTAAAACAATGAAATCATAGAAATCCGATTTGGAATCAAGCTGGGAAAGTGATCAGATGGATTCGTGGGGACCTCAAAATCCATAGATGAGTAGTCTTTCATGTCTATAGTATGGAACCATATTAAATTATGTTATACCTCACACAAGGCACAAGTTACAAGACCTCGAAGCAAGCCATTTATAAAACTAGACAGTGCATATTCAAAGAATTTTAACAAATCGCAAACAGAATGACACTGGCAAATAGGTCAAACGGGCACAAGGGGGGCTAAAATTTGGCAAGATGACTCACTCCCATGCCTAAATTATGAATCAACAATCAGCACATCATGAACAATCATAGGGAAAAAGATATTCAAATACAAATAGGGTCTGTTACAACAATTTGACACTTAGGCACAAATGCAGATTTAGATAAGTGCTCAAAACAAGACATCATGAAACAATTTGAAACTTGAAACTCATGACCTAGGATGTCTTCTAATGATAAAACAAGGGTGATGAACACTTGATAGGCATGGAGAACCACATAAATTCATCTGAGACAATAGGTACACAAGCACCTCAAAGGGGTCAGAACGCAAAATTTTAACAAGGTGCTCAGAAACCCATGCTGTATTTTTAAGTACCAACACATAGAACACATGTTGACATCAATGAAAAAACACTAATTAAAATAGAAACATCTTCAACATTACTTAATGTAGTGATTTAACATATTAAATGTATCAATCACCACCCTAATGCATTAGCAATATCCAATAATTCATCCTATCAGTCTTTGCAATTATTTTTATAAAATTATTTCTTAGATCCTTACCCCTATTCTCTAGTCTTTTCTTCCCCTTATATCTCCTCAACAAAAATATTTTGTGCTAGGTAGAAAAATCATTGACTCCATCATTATTATCCATGGGAATATCTACTCCTTAACTATGGTGAAAAAAAGGGATTTATTCTCAAGTTGGATCTCTCTAAGGCTTATGATAGAGTTGAATGGACCTTTTGCATAAGATTTTAAGGTATTTTTGCTTTAATGAGAAGAGTTTGAAATTGATTATGCAATTGGTTTCTATGGCTAATTTCTTTATTTTGATCAATGGTTCTCCTTCTCCTTTCTTCAAATCCTCTAGAGGATTGTGATAAGGGGATCCGCTATCTCCTATTCTATTTGAAATCTTGACTAAATGTATGGGAAGATACATCTTTGATTTGGTGGACATTGGTTCTTTCAAAGGGATTCATCCTTTATCATCTCCCCAAGTTTTCTCCCACTAGAAATTTTTTGATGATTCCATCATCATGGGGGAGGGAGCTATTAAGGAATCTAAGATTCTTATGTTAATTCTCAACAAGTATGGGTTAGCCATATGACAAAAGATCAAATGGGCCAAAAGAAGTGTTTACTTTATGCCCATTGCTTCTCTTACCTCTATGTATTTATGCCTTCCTCATTGTAACAACCAACCTAATTCTTTTTGGATCTCTTTAGTGGATATGTTTAATACAAAATTAGCTGGTTAGGAAGGATCCCTCCTAAGTCAAGCTAGGAAAGCTTATCTTCTCAAATCGTCTTTTTCTATTCTTCCTATATTTTCTCTAAGTCTCTTCAAGATCCCAGGAAAGCATCCAGATTCTATTGAGAAAATCGAAAGAAAATTTATGTGGACTGGACTTGAGGATAAAAAAATAATGTCACTTATTCCTTGGAAAAAGTTTTTGGGCCTAAGAATTTGGGAGGTTTGGGTCTTAGGAGGATTAGAGTGATGAAAACTTCTTTACTTTTAAAACATATATGGAGAATTTATCACTCAACTAGTTAATGGAATCAAATATGGTTAGATAAATACACAAGAAACTTCCCAACTATGAACAACTTTATTTACATCGATTCTATCCCTAATGGTTCACACATATGGAAGAATACATCGTCCAATCATTTTCTTATGGGAAAGGGAACTAAATGAAAGGTGGGAAATGGTAAGGAAGTTAAATATGTTTGGAAGACTCTTGGATTTATGATGGACCTCTGATTTTCCATCCTAATTGGGATCCTCATGCCTTGAATTGAAAAAGTAAGTTTTCTCATTATGTTGTTGACTATTGGGAAAAAGACCAGTGGAAGGATATAGAAATCATTAATCCAAACTTGATTCATCTTAAAAGGTTTTTTCTCTCCATGATTCTTAATGAAGAAGAAGATATTTTGATATGGAAGATGAACTCTAAAGGATGGTTCACTACTTCCTCTATTATCAATATGATTTTTGTTACTCAAGAAGATCCTCCTAAGTGGTCCAATGCTTGGATGAAGAGTTTGATCCCTAAGATTAACATGATCTTTTGGATCTTATTGAAAAATAAGACTCTCATTATTGATAACCTGAAAAAGAAGAGGTTTCAGTATGCCTAATCATTGCACTCTTTATTATTAGGAGGAAGAGATGATGGAACACATTTTCATGCACTCTCCTTTTGTTGTCTCTCTATGGTCTACTCTATTAGATATGTTTAAAATTGAGTGCATATTCCCTAAGGAGATGCAATCTCTCTGTTCCTCTTGGCATTATCCTTCAAAAAAATCTTCTATGAGATCTCTATGGAAAATTTCTATGGATCATATATTTTGGGGAATATGGAAGGAGAGGAATGGCATAATTTTTAGAGATAATTGTTCCCCTATACATATTAGTTTTCAAAAGATTCTTACAGATATTTTTAAAATATGAATGCCATGGGACATATGAGCTATCCTTCTAGCAAAATGGATGAGGAAATCTTAGAAGAATGGAAATTATAGGGAATAGATATGAGGAATATTATCACTACCAAAAGGGAAGAATCCCTATGGCTTACTTCCCCAAATGTATGGATGGAAATCAACTTCGACGGAGCCTCTAAAGGTAATCTAGGTCCTTCTAGGTGTGGTTTTATTCTAAGGGATGAGGAAATAAAGTTCATTGATGTTGTGGTGGTTCCCTTAAGGACTCAAACTAATCATAAGGTGGAAGCCATTTCTTCTTATCAAGGTATTCTCCTAGCTAAAAATGGAATTGTAAAAATCTATAGGTTGAAGGGGACTTGATAAATATTCTTAAATGTCTAGCAAAAAAGTGTAAACCCTCATGGAATATAACCAATATTATTAAGGCTTTGGGATATATAATTGCAAATTTTGATAAGTGTATTATAGGGAGATAAATGGAGTGGTTGACTAGGCTGCCAACATGGCAGTTAAAAATAATGATGTCAAGATATTTCTTAGAGAGGAGGATTTTCTGGATTAGCTAAAATCTCTAATCTTTAATGACAAAATATGCAGTATGAAATGTGTCAACATCAGTTCAAAGAAATGAGTTATGAAATGACAAAGGTTATTAATTATCATTACTTTTTAAATAGGGACCATAGTCTGAAGTGCAAGATCATAATTAGTCTAAAGTGCAATGTCATTATTTGTCCGCGCATATTGTGGGTTGTTTGGGCTATTTCTCTATTTTAGGATTTTTATGGCATTACCTTGTTATGAATCTTTCTCAGAGATTTATTAATTTCTTTAATCCTTATCACAATTATTATGAGAGTGAAATGGGAGGCAACAAAAGAAGAATGGATTTGATTTCATGCAAAGACTGAAGGGAAAAGGAAGATGTCTTGGAAATCCTTAAAGAGGGTGGTATCATTGTGTATATGGAGAGGATACATGGTAAATATTCTACCATTACCAATTACTTCCTCAAAAAATGGAAGAAGGGAAGATTGACTATGGGGAACCCAACTGTTACTATTGATGAAGCTCTCATTAGTGAGATTACTGGTATACTTCGAGATGGTAAAATTTTTTATAGAGACAAAAAGATGATGAAAGAAGTTGTTACTCTCTTTCTGTAGAATGATAAGGAGAAAAATAAACTGGTAAAATTTGCTAATACCTATTAGTCTACTAAGAAAATTAAGAATCCTTGGCGCTTTGTTCTTTATGATATTATCAATTATATTACTCTAGATGGAAGGTTTTCTAGGGTTTATCGTTATCACCTGGTTCATTTACCATTTATGTCACAAATAAAATGTCTCTTTGCCCTATTATTTACTTTGTTATATGAATTCCACTATAAAATACAATAAGGAAAACCTTGGTGGGGATCATACTATGCACTAGGGTCTGATGGTGCTCATTTATGATCAACTTAAGGCTAAACTGATTGATCATCCATTGTCTCACAATTGTGAATTGGAGGATGATGATTTTGATGAAGAATTATCTAAGGGGAAGGATTCAAATAATGATTATGAATAGGATTCCTCTTCTGATGATGTTAAATGGAAATGGAAAAAGAGTCATAATAATCTGACTAAGTCTTCTACCTCTAAGAAAATCCCTATGTGAAGGAAGAAAAAATCCTACATGGTTACAGATTCTTCTTCTGATGAGGAGGAGGAAGATGTTTATAAACTAGAAGATGAGAAGCAGATGGTTCAATTAAAGAAGAAATATTGTGCCTCTAGGAATATTACCCTTCAAGATGATGTTCAGGGGGATAATGTTCAAGATAGAGGGGAGGAAGATATGACTAGAAAAAATTCTATGGATCAGAAAGAGTGAAGTAGAAAAAATGAAGAGAATATTTTGAAGGATAATGGGAATCGAAACACTTCTTTCATCCTAACTAGTATAGTTAGTGTGAGGAGTTTCAGTAACAAAATTGATTGTATTATTGATGATAGTGAGAAGTTGAAGGAGGATGTTAAATATTTTCATAAACATCTTCAAATTATTGATGCTATGGGTTTTCGAAAAGATGAATCCTTCTTGGAGTGTATGGAAGAGATCACTTAATCTATTGGGCATGGTCAGGATTTGAAGGAATCCTTTGACTTGACACTCAAAATTATTGAGAAAAAGGTCACCCAGGTCAAGAATAAGGTTACACAGTTGGACAACTAGAAGAATAGTAAAATGAAATAGAGGATGGTGGCTATGGAGATCAAGATTACCAAAGTAGAGGATAGTCTAAAAAAATTGGAGAGTAGATCTCTAAAACATTGAAAGCTTCTACAGAGCATGTAAAAATCCTAGTTGGTAAAATGTAGGAGGAAAAGGGATCTTAGGCTATCGATTTGGACAAGGACATTGTTGATGACTCTCCTAGACTGAGAAAGAGAACTGGAGCTAGCATCGGGAAGAAAAGTGTCAAGATAAATAGGGATCTTGAAGAGATAAAGACCATTGTTGTTAACATGGACTTAATGGTGATTGAAGAGGCTGAGCTTCTCAAATATGTTTAGTGGTCTTTTATTTTTTGTCTAGTTGGTTGTCTTCTCTTGGGTTGCTAGTGCTAGTTCTACTAGCTTTTTGTTTAGGTTGCTAGCCTGTTTGTTTTTTTATCTTCATTTTTGCTATTTCTCTATGCTAACTGATATGTTGTAAAGGTTTTGGGTTTCTTAAAACCTACTTTTCTATTAATCAAAACATCTTTTTCAATGTTTTCTAAAACATAGGCTTCTTACGAGTGTTTCTTAGCGGTCAAAATTTCCACAAGTTTTATGTTGGCATACTCACATTTCCAATCATTTCTAAAGTCCCACATTTTTACTAAAGTGATCCAAGGCAATGAAGAGTACCCTCATATCTTTCCTTTAAAATATAATCAAGAGTATAAAATTAATCACTTTTACCTTGTAGTTATATTTTACCTAATATTATTGTTTAATCATTTGAGTTTTCTTTTCTACACATTCTTCTACTGTATTCTCCAGTATTTAATATAATTCATCAAATTTTCCACCACTTGTCTTATTGGTTCAATAATTTTCTCATTCTCTTAAATAATTACATCACCTTGTAATCATTCCCTTGAATCATATATTCATTCATATTATCCATTAAAAAGATTCAATAATCTCTTGGTCATGTTCTCTTATTTCCACTAAAGCTACTAATGTCATCTTCATCACCTCAATGCACTCCTCAAGATGAGCCATATACTATTGTTGTTTTATTTTCCATCTATTTATATGGGGAAAGTCTTTATTTCCATTTACTTGATTTTTTATACTTTGAAATAAGTAATTTTCATTTAAAATTTGATGGGGAAATTTTATTGTTTTGAACCCATGCATATTCATGAGCCCATTAATAAATGTCTTTTTTTATTTTTGGTTTAATTTCATGATGTTTTATCAAACTTTCCTAAGTATTTTGTGATACTTAAACATATAATTATGGATCTCTATGCATAATATCATGATATATATTATAGTTATAACTCTATGCATGAAGTAGTAATCAATTCTAATTTATGTTACATTTTGAGATAATTTGATATGGTTTTGAATTTTTTTCCCTGAGATAACTTGTAGTTTTGGAGCATTAAAAGATGACATTAGGTAGTGGATGAATATTTCAACCATAATGGAAAATGTAGTAAAAATCCATAATCACTTAAACTTTATGAAGCACAATGCTCTTGAATTCTCTACTTCCATACATAGCTCAAGTTAAGACTTCATAATTGGCAGCAATTATCCAACCATAAGGGAATTTTGTTTCTACATGGCTACATGTTCCATGATGCATGTTGAGTTTCATTCAACATTCCATTTTCATAGCTTTGTTTTAATAGTTTTATATTTTAGAATAAGTTTATCTCCTTTCGAGAAGTCGCATGTATAGATAAAGCTTTAAAAGCTTCTAATATTATTTCTTTAAATATTCCTCTATAAATATAGGCACTTCCTAGTAAAATTAGTTAGTTCAAAAAAGAATATTATAATAGACTTTGTACTAGATTCTAGTTGGTGTTACAGTTTATTGTTATTGTAACTTTAGTTATCATAAATACAAGTGGATGGAAACTTTCAATTAATAAAAGTGTTGTGTTGATCTAAGGTTCCAAATCCTCAAGTGGGGCCAACTTGAGGTGATGTAACACTATTATATTTAGAGTAGTTAGTTATTATTTGATTTATATTTATATAGATATTAGAGTAGCATAGTTCATTTCTATTAATTTTATTTTTAATACAATACATGGTTAAGTTAGTAACTTTTAATTAGTTAATTACATGGTTAATATAGAAATTGTTAGTTTATGATTAAGATTATTATACCAATTTTATGCCTAGTAGTTGTGCTTTTAATTAGATTTTTTTATAAACAATTCTCTTTGCATGTAGCCACACTGTCTCGCCCACAAAAAAAGTTATGTTAACAAGACCTAGAACAAATTGCTTTGGATATACTTGGTTTTCATTTAGTTTTGTTCTTTTGGTACATGCTAGATTGAATTTTTTGTACATACAATGTAGGTAATCTAGATACCATCAAAGAGGATATATCCATGGTTGATAATTAAATGATCTTATACTATTAGGGTGAAAAGTTACTTAACAGGAGATAAGTTTCTTTATTAGGAGAGTGTATTGACTTATCTAAACCTACTAGTCATCTCTAATAGAAAATAATATTTTTTGGTGTCATTGTCAAGGATGGTGTCAAGGCATAGAATTTAGAGTTTTGTTTGATTTATTCTTGTTTTTTTTCATAGTATAATTGTTATCTTTGTAGTGTCACGAATTTAGTTACCATAACTTTCAGTTTTAAAAACTCTACTAACGGGTGCAGGGAGACATTTACAGGCTCAAATACATATGGATGCACGAGAGGAGAGATACACTAGGGAGATTTCTTCCCTCTACTTCAAAAAAAGGTATATAAGATACAAATACTAATCAAGAAGATCCATTTAGTCTGCTGAGGGATCCATAAGAAGGAGCCATGATTGTAGAGGGAAAGACCCTTTCCAGGACCCTAAGGATCCTAAAGAAATTGAGAATGAAACACATGGCTAGTGAAAAATTTGTGAATCACATAGATCCAATTACTTTTATGTTTCATGTATAAAAAACCAAGATCAAGTTGTCACTTTGAAGAATATACCTCTATATTCTTTACCCAATTTTAATGGATTAATTATAGAAGATTGTGATACATTTATGTTTGAGTTTTATATACTCTATAGAAGCTATGAATAAACAAATAAATGAACATAGGTCGAAGCTCTTTCTAACAATTCTAAAAGATGTTTCTATGAGGTTATTTTTGGGTCTAGACATGAATTCTATGAGTAGCTCAATAGAAATGAAACATTTTTTTACAAAATTGTCAAGATTAGTATTAGGGTTGAGACTAAAGAAAAGAGGATATCTTTAGGAAGACCTAGATGGAAGAAAAACCATTAGAAGACTATATAAAAATATTTTAGTTTACTCTTAAGAAATATCCACATAATAAACTTTCTCCTAAGTCCCTCAAGATCTTGTTTTCAAGAGGAGTCAATGATGATTGCATTGATGTGTTAAATTTGATGGGAGGAGGTGACATAAAATAGTTAACCTTTGAAGATATTTGTAAGATAGTTCAAAACTAATCAAAATCAATTTTGAAAAAGAATAAGAGTATTCAACTACAACCTAGTTCTAAATCTTGAAATGGAGTCTCTCACATGGAGCTTAGTAATCTAATCTTAAATATGAAAGAAGATATTATAAGTCACATAGCCATGTAGCTGGGCATGATTCATGTTAAGAAGAAACAAGAGTCAATAGATGTTGTACTCATCGATACTATCCACATTGTTGAAAATAGAAAGTTGTCTATCAATGTAAGAAACTAGTTGCCAAGTATTTTTAGATGGCAATGGAGCACAAGGAGAAAAATGAGTGTAGTGTGCAAGATATGCGAAATGTACCAAGTGGTTGATTGCATGATTTGACTGCTAGGGTTTCTCAGGTTCGGATCCCATACCCTCCTTACCATTCCATAAATGATCCCCACTGGTTTAACAATGGAAATCCTCAAGTTAGGTCTGGTAGTTCTCATTGGTTTAGTAATGGTAATTTTCAAACCAAATCTAGAGGAAAGAAGACACTTTCTGCTATATTTCATCAGCCTCACATTCAACCATCTATTGACATTTGCACAGGTCCTCTATTACCTACTCCTATTTTTTACTCTAATGGAGCCTGCATTGGAAATTTTAACCCTAATGCTCCTTCCTTTGTGTCTTGTCCGAATTCTTTGGCTATTTTCTCTCCAACTTTTTTATCTCCTCCAAATAATATTCGTATGCACCCATGTCAAATTTCTTTTCAAAATCAACCAACTCCTTCACAACATCCTAAACCTAGGGCTCAAGATTCTTCCATCTCACGACCATTGTAGATTCATTCTCATCAAGGTGATCTGATTCCTTCCCATTATCCTAGAGCTAGGGTTCATGATTCTTTCAAATCACTACCACTGTAGATTCACTCACCAAGGTGCTAGCTCATCTCAACTAGCTCCGCCCTCAGCTCCTAACTCTCTAGTAAGTGGTTCTGAACCTATGCTTTTTTTGAAGGATGGTTTATTAGCACCATAGATTTCACACATGCAAGAGAAGGATCTTATTAGTAAGCTCTAGTCTTTTTAACCTATTTAATATTTTCATTCTTGGGTTTTCATGAATTGGGTTGGTCTCTCTGATTTATTTTATTTTGATCATGGTTCAAATTTCTTTATTGCAATTTTCAAATTTTTTTTCTCGTGATAATGTTCACCATAGTAAGTACTGGTTTTGTAATGTATTTGGAGTCTCTTTAGTACCCTTGGCTCTTAATTTTAAAATGAATTACTCTACATGTTCCCTAATTCCTTTTTGGATTGAGTTGCCAGCCTTACCAATAGAATATAGAGATTTGGCTATTATGGAAGCTATTGCAAATAAGTTTTGGACCTTTATTCATCATGATCTACTTCCTTTTTAAGAACCTCATCATTCTATTTAAGTTTTCCTCTTATTGGATTCACTCAAACCTTTACCCAAATCCATTTTTTATAGTCCAAATGGGGCTCCTTGCATCAGGACATCACTATTCAGGATGAGAAAACTATCTCTTATTATGCTAATTTGTTGGGTCACTTTACAAATCAGTGCAAAGATCCCAACTATTCAAACCTAATTTTGTGTAAGGACCATACCACTTTCCCCTCCAAATGTTCCATGGTCTCTCGCACCAAGGATAACTCACCTTTAAATGAATCAGTTGCATCTCTATCCAAATATTTCCCACTATCTCATGATAAGGATATCCCTCAGCTGAAAGATGTGTTGGTTCCTAATAGCCTTTCCAAAGAAATGTGTCCTCTTAATAAACCAAATAAAGTGCACTCTCAGCCTATGTTATCTCATGTGTTGCAAGTTTTGTGTGTGAATCAATTTCCAAACATCTCTCCACCTTCTATTCACTCTTGTGTTAGCATGCTACAATTGTATCTCTTTGTTATTATTTCTCTCTTTAAAGGAGTGGATTTTTATTAGGCAATGATTCAAACATCTCCAATTCCACCTCTGCATTTAGACCCTAAGACCTTGTATTTTCCATTAATGGATTCTATAGTCAAGAAATTAATATTTTCTAATAATCCCCTTAAGTTTCACAAATTGACTCTAGAACATGTTGATCTTATGGCTACATAGGTTATATCGGCTGTTGCCTCCCATTTTTAGAGTAATCTCTAGTGAGAAAAAGATTTTGATGACTTAATGTCTCCCCCTCCCCTCCTCAACTATCAATCTCGCCCTTTATTTCATTCTCATAATGATGTAACTTATCTATCTTTGAATTTCCCAAATGGCTATTTCGTTAAGGTTAAGGATATTTCTTGTTCTTCTGATAGGGAAGCTGATCTTTCCAATTTCCCAAATGACCTCTTCACCAATGAGTAGGACATTTCTTGTCCTTTAGATAAGGATACTGATCTCCATTCCATATTATCACATCTTAATGATCATAAGGATTCTCAAGTGAAGAAATTGCCCAAATTATCTATTATTCAAAATCCGTTGTGCTCTAAATCGAAGGTGGTAATGCCTAAAACTATAGGCAGGAAATCTTGAGTGACTAGGGCTTTGGAAGAAATAGGGGCTAGTGTCAAGTCAAATTTGGATGCATATTTTTCCACCTTAAGGAGAAGTTTGATAAGGATAACTAAGTGTTCTCCTTGTCTGCAATGATAATTTTTTCTTGGAATGTCAGAGGCATTAATGCCTCAGATAAGAGACATAGAATCAAGCAAAGCCTTGATTCTTTTCAAAGTGATGTTATACTTCTACAAGAATCTAAACTATCTACTAATAATTTTAATGCCTTTGTAGGTAATTGGACTGCCTGGTAGAGTTGTTTTGTCCCATCAGATGGTGCATTAGGTGGCTTGGCCATTCTATGGGATGCTAACTAAGTTTCAATATTTCCTATTCAAGAAGATTCTAAGTTGAAATTAGTTAGTGCTAAGCACTTTAATATTTCCTTTTTTATAATCAACATTAGCTAAGTTGTATCTTTGGCAGTCTTTAACTGACACTATCCAATAGTTCCTTAACTAAAAATTCTTATTACCAAGGGATTTTAGTGCTACATTGGGTCCAAATGATAAGAAAGGGGGAATTCCACCCACTACTTGTACAGTGTTAGATTTCAATATTTTTATTCAGGATAATGAACTTTTTGACATCATGCCTAGAAATGGATCTTATACTTGGATGAATCGTAGATCTGGTTTTTTGTAAATTGCGGTCAGATTGGATAGATTTCTTTGTTCGTAGCTTTGGAAGTTGGAAAAAAAATTTGTCCCTAGATATTTTGTGTTTTTCTGATTCAGATAACTTTCCCATCCAACTTTTGATTGAGTCCTTTAATATTATTATGTCCACTTCTATTAAATCTTCCTTTAAATTTGAATATGTTTGGTTTAGACAACCCCTTTTTTATTCTTTGATAAAGAAGTGGTGGTTATCTGCCCCTCATGAAGTCGGGTCAATGATGTTTCAATTTTTTTAAAAGATTCAATATGTCAAAAATATGATTAAAGCTTGGAATGTCAATGTGTTTAAAAACATCTTTGATCAAAAATCAAAATTGGAAAAGGATTTGGGTGAAATTAATCAACATATTATGACCAACAGGTTAGATCCTCAATCCTTTGAGAAACAGAAACTCCTTCATGATGAGTGGGTCAAACTTTGTGCTAGGGAAGAAGAGTACTGGATACAAAAGTCTTGTGAGCTTTGGTTGTAACTAGGTGACCAAAACACCAAGTTCCTTCATGCTTCAGCCAAACATAAGAAAGCAGCTAAGTCAATTTTTACTATTAAAGATGAGGCTGGTAATTTATTTTCTAATATTGAGAGTATCCAGCAAGGAGTTAGGTTTTTTTCAAATCTACTCTCTCCTACCCCAGCTCCCCAGTCTAATGATAGTAGGATGAATGATCTCCTTAACATAATCCCCCCTTTGTCACAACCCAATATAATCTTGTATTAATGGCTCCTTGTACCCTTTCAGAAGTCAGAACTATTGTCTTTTCATTATCTCCCAATAAAGCTCCTAGACCAAATAGTTTTACTAGGCTCTTTTTCCAAAAGGCTTGGGATGTTATCTATTTTGATCTCTTGGCATTATTAGAGGAATCCAGAAAGAATTCAGCTATGTTAAAATACTTTAATACTACAAATCTTGTCCTCTTTCCCAAAAATAGTGACCCTTAGACCTTTTTTGATTTTCATCCAATTTCTCTTTGCAATACCATTTATAAAATCATCACTAAAGCTATTTATTTATGGCTACAACACATTATCTCAAGAATTATCTCTTATGAACAAGGTGGTTTTGTTCCTAGTAGGGAAACTATAGATGGGGCTATCCTTGCTCATGAAACCTTACATTCTATTAATTATCATTCCATTCCATCATTTTTCATTGAATTGGATATGATGAAGGCCTATGATTGGCTCAATTGGTAATTTGTCTTACATGTTTTACTAAAATTTGTTTTTTCTAAGAAATGGTGCAAGTGAATTAAGGCCTCTATTTTTGGAGCCCATTTTTCTGTAATAGTCAATGGCTCATCGGTTGGTTTTTTTCCTTCATCCCAAGGTGTCACAAAAGGTGATCTCTTGTCCCCTTTTCTTTTCATCATTATGGCTCAAGCCTTGAGCTGTTCTATTAATGCCTCTCACACCTCTGGGCTATGGCTTGTTCTGCCCATTATTGACACTTCTATTTCAGTCACGCATTCATTATTTTTTGATGACACACTTTTATTTGGTAAAGCTTCCCTTCAGGATGCTAAGAAAGTCAAAAAGGTTTTGGATCTTTATACCTTTTCTTCGGGTCAAAAAATCACATTAAAAAATTTAAGGTTTATATCTTCAATACAAATTCAAAGATTGTTGATAAAATTGTCAATATTCTAGGCTTTCCTCTAGATGACCTTCCATCCACTTATCTAGGAATTCCATTTTTCATAGGATCAAATAAACCAAATTATTGGCAATCAGTAGTAAGTCATATTAAATCCAGGGTACTATCTTGGAGAGCTAGGTGCCTCTCACTCTTTGGTAGAATTCTATTAATCAAAATTGTTCTGTCATCTATTCCTAATTTTTTTTTTTCAATTCTTCAAGATCCAAAATTAGTTATTAACCAAATTGTAAAACTAATCCAAGAATTCCTTTGGACATCTAACATGACAAGAGAGAATAAAATACCCCCCATCTCACTATTAGATATGTCTTCTTCTTTATCCACTGGTGGTGTGGGACTTCATAACCTGACTTCTCAAAATTTGGTCTTTGGGGGTAAGCTGATTTGGAAACTATATAATCAACCTAACATTAAGTGGTGTTAACTAATGCAAGAGAAGTATTTGGATAATTTATATCCCTCCAAAATTATCTCTGTACTTGATCCTCAAAAAGGGTTGGCCATCTAGGACTTCATGATAAAATCTAGGCATATTGTCACTTCTTTTGTATCCTAGGAAGTCCACAATGGTGACTCAATTAATTTTTGGCTTGATTCATGGAATTTTCCTCCCTTACACAACCTTCAACCCTTCTTAGATATTTGTGTTAAGAATGGGAACACTAAGAGGAGGGGTGAATCAGTATTCTACAATTAATGTTTTTTTGCTCTTTCAACGTAGCTCAATTACTTAAGTACTGAAATGAATAGTAAAGAAAATGAAACATTCAACCATAACACATAACACAATATATGTTTATGGGGAAACCTTGGCTAGAGGAAATCCCCAGTGGGAATTAATACCCACAAATAATTGTACTAGTCTTATGAACCTGTTAATGTTCCTTTACCCTGTTAGGAGCAGTCTTTACAAAGTTGAGTACAATGACTTGGTTAAGATTCTAATAGAACAAACCCTGTTAGGGGTGGAAGGCTCACTACCAGAGCTCACTGCTTAATGAAGAAGGCTACAACCTCCTGGTTATGAGATACACACTATATCAGCAATGGTGAATTGCTACTTTGACATTGATGTCTGATTAGTTCTTTTTGTGTGTTGTTACTCTAACTTCTTTTAGAGCTTTATCTCATACTGACTGAACTTGCATACATCTACTCTTCTTTATATCTTCCATACTCTATATCTCTACATCATATCCAAATACAAAAGCACATGTCATATATACATGCTGAATGGGCACAACCAAGACTAACTACTATGTCAGCCTAAAACCTAACACATACAACACTTCCAAGTTAATTGGCTCAAGTGTGTTTACATACAATGATAACAACATGTTTAAATCACTATTAAAATAGGTGCATAGCCTTTAAAAAACAAAATGATACATGCTAAACAAAAAACTATCTATTGGCTACATGTTATGTTCTACTATGTCGCTTAACTACCAGTGTCACTTAGACTTGCTGTAACTTATTAATGCAGTGGCATCCTGGCTTATTGTTTGGTGCTTGAAGATTCTAGTAGTCTCGGTAACTATCTCGTGGAGTTTAGTTACTTGGCTGGTAATCTTGGTAAAAGATTGGCATTTCTCTGTCTTTGATGGTGATTCTTGGTCAAAGTTTGTTAGGCTTCACCAATAGAGCTCGGTGGTCTTGGTGGTGATTCTCAGTTGGAAGTTCTAGTGGATCTCAGTTGAGGATGGTCACTTGGTGACTTGGTGTTTTGTTGCTTAGTGCTCGGTTATCAATGGGGTCTTGGTGTTTGTGCATGTTTCTCTGTTGCTAAAGTGGCTCAGTCGCTAGAGGACTCAGTCCCTGAAGGGAGCTCGATCATTGAAGGAGACTCGACATTTCTGGTGCCCGATAATTCTTGAGGAGCTTGGTTGGTATGGTTTCTTGGTATGTTTCCTAATGCTTGGTAGTTTGGCTTACCGATGGTTGTTCTTGGAGATTCAGCTTGGCCGACTGGTGCATTTAATCTGGGTCGCATTCCTCATGTTATGGATTGACTATTGGATGTGTGGGGACCTAGATTTGGCATGTTACATTATCCTATGTGGATCTGGGGGTTGACTTGGTGAATTAAATATTGGTGAAGTTATTTGTGAGCCGACTAATGTTTGGCATTTAATATTTGTATGTTTGTTAGCCGACTAGATTTTGCAATTTAATTGTTTCATCTAGCCAACTTGTGGCTTTGATTAGTATCTAAGTAGATGCTTGGGTAGTTGTTTAGGTAGGAGAGTAGAGTAGCGGTAGCAGATGTATGGATCTATGAAAGTAGAGTTAGTAGCTTGTAGACTTAGGTAGTAGAAATATTGCATGGAAGTTTGAGTATAGGTTTAGATCTTTCTTGGAGTGCGTACCAATGTCTTGTTGTGCTGCAGACCTGGGCTAGCTGAGGAGAAGTGTGTTGGATCCTACGTGATCTTGTAGAACTATTTCTTCAATTGTTATTGGCCATGACCAAGAAGGCCTTACAACCTGGCACATTTCATGTAATCAGTTATTTGATGAAACAAAGACATCTATTTTCTTTCACACACTACAACATTTGGGGTCAAATTTTGATGCCGATTTGTGACGCCACTACAATTTGTGTTTGTTTTTTATGTTTTTTTTTTCAAGTGCCCCTGATAGTGTTGTAATAGTGATGATGTTGTCATAATTATGACACCCATGTGTTTATAAACAAAAAAAGAAAAAGAAAGTGTCATTTGTAATTTGTGAATTCAAAGAGCTACCGCAAAGATGACATTGCACTTTTGCATGGTGTGAAGAGGGCATTCGAGTTTGGTGTGTGTGAAGAGGCTGACACCATGTGGGAAGAGGGAACTAGCACTTGAGGTAGGCATTCAAGCTTTTTCCTCTCATTAAATCAATTTCAGTGGAATTGTTTACATCTTAGCATTGTTAATAGTGGCATTGTTTACATCTTAGTATTTGGAATGCTTGATGACCCGTGAGCTTTGAGAGCTAGGGCATCATTGCTATTACCTTCAAGGCATTATGTGAAGTGTTTGATCTTTGTTTATTTATTTTTTTGTTGATATTCACTATGTGGTACTCCCTGTTTATGATCACTTCATGAGGAAATGTCTTAATGGCTCGCGGGCTGCAAGCTAGGGCATTATACTTTGTTTATGAGCTCCCTATTGAATACTAGCATTGTTTACATCTTTTCATTTGGAATGCTTGATGGCCCATGAGGTTTGAGATCTAGGGAATCATTTCTATTACCTTCAAGGCATTGTGTGAAGTCTTTGATCTCTCTTTATTTGTTTTGCTATTGATGTTCACTATGTGGTACTCCCTGTTTATGATCATTTCATAGGAAAATGTCTTGATGGCTCATGGGATAAAAGCTAGGTTATGATACATTGTTCATGAGCTCACTATTTAATATTGGCATTGTTTACATCTTTTCATTTGGAATGCTTGATGACCTATGAGCTTTGAGAGCTAGGGCATTGTTTCTATTACCTTCAAGGCATTGTGTGAAGTGTTTGATCTCTCTTTATTTGTTTTGGTGTTGATATTCACTATGTTGTACTCCCTACTTATGATCATTTGATGAGGAAATGTCTTGATGGCTCACAAGCTGCAAGCTAGGGCATCATACATTGTTCATGAGCTCATTATCTAATATCTGTCCAGGCCATGTAAATGGTACCAAGCCAACCCAATCAGCCCAAAAAAATGTGTCAAGTTTATATTTGTTAAATACACTCATTCACCATTTTGTTTTTGTTCTTCACACACATATTGCATCAAAAGTAATTGTAAACAACAATTCAAAGAAAAAAGAAACAACTACAATAGATCAAACCCCAAAAGAATACAGTCAACTAAAATAGTTCACAGTCTCAATGAAATAAATAGTGTATAAAACAATATATGGTGCACAACAGTAGCAAGCATGCAATGAAAGAAATAACATTTCACATGTTAGGATTAACAAGGCATAAATAACAATTACATGCAAATATAACCAATATCAAAAAACAATAAACCATATAGAAGAGAACATAATACACAAAGATTTAACATGGTTCACCCAATCCCTAGGCTACATCCACCAACAACGAGTCCAATATTTTATTATCCAGTGATTACAACCTGATTACAATCTATAATCCCCTTATAGCTCAATTCCACTGCAAGTACTAAAATCATACATAATGAAAATCCCTAACCCTAAGCCATATTATACAATATTTTGCCACTTTAGGGTTATAATGAGTTACAATATTTCAGCCCAAAAATAGCCAAAAATCTGTCGACCTCAAAAAAATTCACTAGGTACAGTACTTTCCTGGATAGTACTTTCCTAATTAGTCACCACAAGATAACAATCTCCCACTTGGTGACTGACCAGTATCCACACTAAAAAACCTCCCACTTGGAGACTGATCCTGTAGCAATACCATTACCATATGAGGCTCCCACTAGATCGAACCACCCTGGACTCAACTATTCCAGTATTCTGTTAAGTCTAGAAGACCAACTGAAGTTGAACATGAGTTCAACTTCTCCCTTGTTACTACCTTTGTAAACATATATGCTAGATTTTCATCTGTATGAATCTTTTCCAGCTTTAACTTCCCATCATCCAGAACTAACTGAATGAAATGGTAGCGCAACTATATGTGTGTTGTCTTTGAGTGCAAAGCAATATTCTTCACAAGATGAATGGCACTTTGGCTATCTGTATGAAGAAAATGATCCTTCTGTGGATGTCCCAATTCTTGCATGAAGAATTGAAGCCATATCATCTCCTTGGCTACCTCTTTAGCAGCGACATACTCTACCTCTATAGTGGATAAAGCAACCACCTTTTGTAGTTGAGAAATCCAACTCACTGCTATCCCACCAATAGTAAATACATAAACTATAGTACTTTGCCTACTATCTATATCTCCTACCAAATCTAAGTCAACATAGCCTTGTACAGTAGTAGTAGAACTCCAAAGTGTAAACACTTACTAGATGTACCTCTCAAATATCTGAGAATCCATTTGACTACATTTCAATGCTCAATACCACGGTTACTCATAGATTAGCTAATGACTCCCACTACATGTGCAATATTTGGCCTAGTACATACCATAACATACATTAAGCTCCCTACAGTTGAAGCATAAGGTACCTTAGACATTTTTTCCTCTTCTTCTGATGTCTTAGGACACATCTCCTTAGTCAATTTCAAATGACCAAGAAAATGTGTGCTGACATCTTTGGCATTCTCCATAGAGAAATGTTGCAACACCTTCTCAATATAATCAGTCTGAGATAGAGACAACTTCCTATTTTTCCTATCTCTACAAATTTTCATACCAAGGATTTGTTTTTCTTCTTCATAGCAAATGAATGTGCTAATTGTTGTTTCAACCCCTTAATGTGATCCATGTTAGACCTAGCTACAAGCATATCATCAACATATAAACATAAAATAATGTAGCTATCATCATCCAACCTCTTAAAATAAACACAATGGTCAGAATGACACTGACTATATCCATGCTCATTCATAAAAGTGTCAAATTTAATATACCATTGCTAAGGTGCTTTCTTCAGTCCATATAAACTTTTCTGCAATCTGCACACCAAATTCTCCTTACCCTTGACCTCAAATCCTTATGGCTAGACCATATATATTTCTTCATCAAAATCACCATGAAGAAAAGTTGTTTTAACATCAAGCTACTCTAAACACAGATCTTCCATAGCCACAATACTTAAAATAGTATGGATAGAAGTCATTTTAACAATTGGAGAAACTATCTCATCAAAATCAATACCCTTTTTCTGTGGAAATCCTTTTACAACTAACCTAACTTTAAATCTTTTCTTACCTCCATCCTCTTCTTTTATCCTGTAAACCCATTTATTCTGTAAATCCCTTTTACCTACAGGTAACTTACATAGATCCCATGTTTGATTTTTTAGTAAAGAGTCCATTTCATCTATTATTGTAGACTCCAACTGAAGCTTTGTATCCACCTACATAGCTTCATTATAACATTTAGGTTCACCAGCATCTGTTAACAAAATAGAATAAAAAGATGGAGAAAATATTTCTGGAGGTCTGCTTAGCCTTGTTGACCGTCTAACATTCACTAGGGTGTGTGGTATTTGTTGTTGCTGTTATTGTGAAGCATAAGGAACTATTGGAACATCATCTTTTGGAGTATCATCTAGTACTACATAGTCATTTTCTTTCTTCTCATGCTGCTACAACAGATCTTTGTACAATACTTTCTCATTGAATATGACATCCCTGCTTTTTACAATTTTATGATTTTCAAAATCCCAAAGCCTATACCCAAATTCATTAATGCCATATCCAATAAATACACATTTCTTTGACTTAGCTTCCAGCTTGGTTCTATTTTCAGAATCTATATGTGCAAAAGCTACACAACCAAAGGTTTTGAGAAAAGAATAACTCACCTTCTTACCACTCCATGCTTCCTCTGGTATACCACAGTCCAAAGGGGTAGAGGGGCCTCTATTGATTAAATAAATAGTAGTGTTCATAGCCTCTACCCACATGTTTTTGGGCAGCCTAGCATGCAACCTCATACTCCTTGCACGCTCCATTATTGTCCTATTCATGTGTTCAACTACTCCATTTTCTTGTGGAGTCCTTGGTATAGTTTTTTGCCGAGAAATACCATTAGAGGAACAATAATCTTCAAATTTTGTGCTACAATACTCACCACCATTATCAGATTTGAGACATTTTAACCTTTTACCAGTCTCATTCTCAACCAAGCATTTCCATTTCTTAAAAGTTTGAAATACATCAAATTTCTGTCTAAGGAAATAAATCCATACTTTTGTTGTTGCATCATCTATAAATGTAACATAATATAGAGAGCCACCAAGGGAAGATACCTAAGCTAGTCCCCATACATCTGTATGCACAAGCTCTAATCTCTCATTTTTCTTTTCCTTCCCACTCTTCACAAAACTAACTCTCTTTTGTTTTCCATACACAAGACTTTCACAGAAACCCATATTGACACATTTCAGACTATGTAAAACTTTCTTTGAATGAAGTAATTTCATACCTTTCTCACTCATGTGCCTGAGTCTTTTGTGCCACAGTGCTATGTCAGAATCTGCAACAACGATTTGATGTTCTTCTTGCTCAACTACAATCACTATTCCTGAACATTCATTATCTTCTAAAACAATTAAAGTAGAAGGAACAATATGACCTATACAAAGATATAAGGTGCCTACTTTCACACCTTTTCCTACTACTAAGGAACATTTTGAAACCTTCCAATTTCTATCATTAAAAGTAACTGTGCAACCCTCATCACCTAGTTACCCTTCTGAAATTAAATTCCTACTCAGCCTTGGAACATGTCTTACCTCTTGTAGTAGCCAATGATTCTCATTCTGCAACTTAATCTTAATTTTTCCCTTTCCAACTATCTAACAAGGTTCATTATCTCCCAAATAGACTAGTCCAAAATCCCCTTGGACATAATCAAGAAAGTAACCTCTATGGGGTGTAGCATGAAATGAAGCCCCAGAATCTAAAACCCATGAATCATCAATACTTTCTAAAGAAAGAAGCAAGGCATCCTCTTTGGGTTTATTACTTACCATATTTGCCTCCTTGTTACCTTCTTGTTTGTCTCCTTCTTTATTCTTCTAAGACCAGCAATCTTTCTTCTTATGACCTAGTTTTTCATAGTACTAGCAGTCATTTGGCCCTTTGGATTCAGACCTCTTTCCCTTTGATTTTCCTCTTGATTTCCCATGATTTCCAGAGTTGTTTCCTCACTCAATGGTTGTACCCCTACTTTGTGCATTTAAGACACTACCTGATGTGGATCCACCTAAGCTTTTCCTACAAATTTCCTCACTTAGAATAACACCAACAACATCATCATATTTTAGGGTATTAGAACCAGAAACATAATTACTAATAGCCATTACCAAGCCATTCCAACTTTCAGGCAAAGAACACAAAATCAAGAGAGCCCTGAATTCTTCATCAAAAATAATATTGACAGAAGTTAATTGACTAGTAACTATATTAAACTCATTTAAATGATCAACAAATGACCCAACTTCCACCATTGTCATATTAAAAAAACACTTGATGAAAAATATCTTATTTGAAGCAGAGGGATTTTCATACAATTTCGCTAGGGTTTTCATCAAATCTTTAGTTGTCATTACTTGTGTAATATTGAATGCCACTGATTGTGCTAGGCATAATCAAATACTACCAAGATCCTTTCTATCAAGAATTACCCAGTCCTCATCAGAAATGCTTGATAGTTTATTGGCTTTTCCTTCCAATGGTTGCCATAGATCCTTCTAATAGAGATAGTCCTCCATTTGCATTTTCCATAATTGAAAGTTCTACCCATTAAACTTGTCAACCTTCATCCTACCCTCATCTTCCATTGCTCCCACTCAACCGTAAGACTCCCACTAAACTGTGAGATCTTCCTACAGAGGATAACTGAAAAATAACCTCACTCTGATACCACTTGTTAGGAACAAGGCAAAAATAAAAATTACATGCAAATATAACCAATATCAAAAAACAATAAACCACATAGAAGAGAACACAATACACAAAGATTTAACATGGCTCACCCAATCCCTGGGCTACGTCCACCAACAACAAGTCCAATATTTTATTATCTAGTGATTACAACTTGATTACAATCCATAATCCCCTTACAACTCAATTCTGTTGCAAGTACTAAAATCATACATAATGAAAATCCCTAACCCTAAGTCATATTATACAATATTTTTTTGCTTTAGGGTTATAATGAGTTACAATATGTCAGCCCAAAAATAGCCAAAAATATGTCGGCCTCAAAAAAATTATTTCCTGGATAGTACTTTGCTGATCAGTCACCACAAGCTAACAACATGATGCCCGAACTCAAATCCAAAACATTAAGTGTATTAATGTATGATCTAATAGAAGCAACCTCATTGATCATTACCTTTCACTCCTCCATCATTATAGAAGAGATAACTACCTACAACTAGGGCATCATACATTATTTATGAGCTCAATGTTTGAGCACCTCATGTCCCTATTTGATTTCCCGGTGCTCAAATAGTGAGCTCATAAATAATGCATGATGCCCTAGCTTGTAGCCCACAAGACATCAAGACATTTCCTCATGAAATGATCATAAATGGGGAGTACCACATAGTGAATATCAATAACAAAACAAATAAAGAGTGATCAAACACTTCACACAATATATGTTGCTTTATAAGATTTTATTAAGACTAAATATATTGTTTTATGAGCTCACTATTTGAGCACCTTATGTCCCTATTTGACTGGTCGGTGCTCTATTTGTTATATTGATGCTATTAGATCAAATAGGGACATCAATAATAAAATAATACACTATGTGGTACTCCCCGTTTATGATCATTTCATGAAGAAATGTCTTGGTGGTTCACGGGTTGTTGCAAGGTAGGGCATGATACATTGTTCATGAGCTCACTGTTTAATATTGACATTGTTTACATGTTTTCATTTGGAATGCTTGATGACCTACAAGCTTTGAGAGCTAGGGCATCATTTCTATTACCTTCAAGGCATTGTGTGAAGTATTTGATCTCTTTTTATTTGTTTTGGTGTTGATATTCACTATGTGGTACTCCCTGTTTATGATCATTTCATGAGGAAATGTCTTGATGGCTTACGGGCTACAAGCTAGGGCATCATACAATGTTAATGAGCTCACTATTTCATATTGACATTGTTCATGAGCTCATTGTTTAATATCTGGCTAGGCCATGTAAATGGTACCAAGCCAACCCAATCAGCCCAACAAAATGTGTCATGTTTATTTTTGTCAAATACACTCATTCACCATTTTGTTCTTGTTCTTCACACAAATATTGCATCAAAAGTAATTGTAAACAATGATTCAAAGAAAAAAGAAACAACTACAATAGATCAGACCCCAAAAGAATATAGTCAATTACAACAGCTCATAGTCTCAATGAAATAAATAGTGTATAAAAAATATATGGTGCACAACAGCAGCAAGCATGCAATGACAACAATAACATTGCACATGATAAAATTCAATACTCTTAGTTTTTATTCACATTACACATGCATAATTGTAGATGAGGGTCAATAATAGGGTTCCAGGCATTGCTTAGATCCTTTGGATCTAACCCCATCTTTTCCTTCCTTGCAGGTTTTTGATCATACAAGACCATACTAGATTGAACCCCAGGTCAACAATTCATTACTTTAGGCAATGTCTAGTACCTTCATTATTTATGCTCATCCACTTATGTATGTTTTCATTCAGTCATATTCTTCTAAAAGTTGGCTATTAGCGACCATATATGACAATTCTTGATGTTTTTGGGTCATTTGATGAAAATATGTAAAATTTTCTTAAAAGTTTATATTTTTTATTTCAATTTTTAAAATCATAAAATGATTAAAATTTAAAGATAAAAAATTAAGATAATCTTTATCTTCACTTAAAACAAAAACATAAAGCTCATAAAGCATGGTAAAAGAGGGCCCCAATTATGGTAAAATAGGAAAGTTGCCACCTTGCACTGCTCTTCATATGGTAATTGTGAAGGAACTATGTTATAAAATTTCAAGGCATGAAATTTTATACTTTTGACATCATTCATTTTTCTCCTTAGCATTGAGTTTACAATGTGGGGGACTTGAAGAAAATATATGTACAGTTATAAAATTCCATTTCTTGAAATTTGGCATCAAATTTTATAACATAGTTCCTTAGCATTTGATCTTTATATGGTAGCCATGACTTGAGGTAGGCATTCAGGATTTTCCTTCTCATTAACTCAATTTAATTTTGATGGAATTTGTTGATTTAATGGAAAAATATGAATGTTAATACTAGCATTGTTAATATGAATATTCACTATGTGGTACTCCCCGTTTATGATCATTTCATGAGGAAATATCTTGAAGGCTCATGGGTTGCAAGCTAGGGCATCATGCATTGTTTATGAGCTCATTGTTTAAGCACCTCATGTCCCTATTTGATTGGCCGGTGCTCTGTTTGTTATATTGATGCTATTAGATCAAATAGGGACATCAGTAATAAAATAATACACTTACTATTTTGAATTTGAGCTCTGGCATCATACAATGTTATTGTTGTCAAAACAATAAGTGTATTAATGCATGATCTAATAGCAGAAACCTCATCGATCATTACCTTTGGCTCCTCCATCATTATAGAAGAGATAACTACCTACAACTATGTTTCATAATTCCTCCTTTGAAGTCATAGGTTAGTTTAACTATTGGACAATGAGCTAATATGAGTTTCAAATAGATTTGAATAAAAACTAAGAGTGTTGAATTTTATCATGCAATGTTATTGTTGTCATTACATGCTTGCTGCTGTTGTGCACCATATATTGCTTTATACACTATTTATTTCATTGAGACTATGAGCTATTGTAGTTGACTGTATTTTTTGGGGGTCTGATCTATTGTAGTTGTTTCTTTTTTCTTTGAATCATTGTTTACAATTACTTTTGATGCAATATTTGTGTGAAGAACAAGAACAAAATGGTGAATGACTATAATTGACAAATATAAACATGACACATTTTGTTGGGATGATTGGGTTGGTCTGGTACCATTTACATGGCCTAGCCAAATATTAAATAGTGAGCTCATGAACAATCATCCTACTACTTACACTGCAATTTCTATGTCCACTTACAATAATAAATTATAGATTTTCACTGCAATTTCTATCTCCACTACCACCAAAATATATCACTCCTCCTGTTATATAGGAATCCTTCTCATTAATTGTTTCCATTAAAATATATCACTCCTCCTGTTATATAATGTATATGCATACTTTTTTAAAATGCCATACTTGTTGCTCTTAAATATTATTACCATTTCACTCAAATTTACATGACATTAAAGCCAAGCCCAAAATGTATACATACGTGTAAGTATAGGAGAAGTTGGATTCTGCAACTATTGAAAAAAAAGACTATACTAATAGTAGCTTACGAGAAACTATACTTGTGCTTATCATGTCATGCCCCGCAAGGGAACCGGGGAAGAGAACAAAGATTCTCTTTGTAAAAGAAAACCTAAGTAATGATTTATGAAAATTTTTGAATTTTTAAAAGAATTAAATAAACCAAACATAGACGAACTTAGATTCCTCCAAGGTTCCCTTTTCATTTAATGTACAAATCATTAAGTCCATATAGTGTACTAACAACTTGATTTACTTCTTAAGAAAACTACATCCCAACATTTGTAAATTTTTTAAAAAGGAAATACAAGGTACTTTCATTTCAACTTTCCATTTAAAAACCATCTATATTCCTAAGTATCCTTTATGAAAAAAATAGCATTTAAAGCATATAATAGAATCATCTAAACATTTGATACATTGCAAATAACACATTTGTTTTTCAACATCTTTTCACTTAATCAATAATGAGAAACCTAGTACTTTAATTGAAATGTTGCAAAATCCTTTTCTTTTCCAACATACATCTTATACATAAAGTTAATGCTTTTCCTTTTTCCTTTTTACTAAGTCTTCCATTCCAAATACATCATTTTGAAATACATTAATGATTACATTACACTCATCTCCTCTTGGGAGGTAACAATAAAATTACACCATGAAAGATAAATACAAGTCTTCATCCTTCAAAATTGGGACACTATGCAAGCATGAATCCATAACACTGCATCCGCAAAAGATACCTCGATAAAAAGATTTACCACCCAACCATGTGGATACCAAAAGGTCCACTCCCTCATGCTAGGAGATAAACACCAAGGTCCACAAAGAAGGAATAGCTAGGCCATACCTAGGGTTGGGTAAACTTTCCCAAATAGCAAATGAAAAGAAGATCAAAGTATAAATCTTTTCCCAAAGGTTCTAAGGCTTGGTGAAAACTCTAAGAAAAAACCTAAGTGAGTGTCATCGCATAGCCCTCACCCCTTAGGTTGTGCTGGTACTAGCCACTCCAAGCCTCGGCCCCCAAGTAGGCACATGCATAACCGAATGCCTTTCATACAAACAAGTGTCATTCAATCATACCTATGCATAGGCACCTTCTCCCACTCCCATCCATAGCCTTTACTAGCACTAATGGCATGGGTGAGGAACATATTAATCTTTTTAGCATTTGAACCCATTCCCATAAGTTTTAATTAAATTATCACTTATTAAAATAACTCTTCAGTTAATTATCCTGGTACTAGCCACTTAGGGCCCTAACCCCGCACTAAGAGCCACTCACTTAGTGTTCTTAGGATTTCTACCCTTAACCCACACATTACAAATACATCATACATGAAATAAAACACATCATAAACACTTTTAAGAACATACATCAAAGAACATAAAAGAAGAGGATAGTTTAGTGATGTTTAAGAAAATTAGGAGTGATTTAGGGAGACCTAGGATAGTCCTGATCTTCCAGATAATCCTAAACCCTAACCCTACTTCCTACACACATCCTAACCCTATTAAGCCATCTAAATGCACCATATAACTTTCATCAAACAAGAAATGATCATATATCAAGTTTACACAAATTTCCATATGCCAAAACATAATGCTCCATAAAACCTTCGGTGCCTGAAATTTAACTAAGTCTAAATTAAATTGAAAATTCAAAAACTAGAAGTTGCATCTTAACTCCTATGAGGCTGAAACCTATCTCAATCATCCCAGAAGGTAACTAATTCCTTTATACAAGTATAACTTAAAGTATGAGAAATTAAATGTTATACTTGTATAAAGCCTTTTTTCTTCGCATGGCACCACTTTTCTCAGTTGACACTAGTTTTCTCAATTGATGCATTTTGCTTGGTTAACACTTGCTGCTTGGTTAACATTGGCTAATTGGTTGACACTAGCAACTCGGTTAATCTTGTCTTTCTCAGGTCACAGTAACTTTTCGGTTCCCACTACCATGATTGGTGAACAATAACATGCTCGATTGACACCAACATGCTCGGTTGACCATAACATGCTCGATTAACACTAACATGCTCAGTTAATACTAACATGTTCAGTTGAACCGATTGCCAGAAACTACAAAAAATGACTGTCAACTCCAACTTGTGGATAAAAGTGGGCATTATGGGGACTATGGTTGCCTAATCTAGGCACGACCCATTTGAGATTTCCTAGTTTCCCTTCAGAAATAGCCATAAACCCATCCTATCTATCCAACAAATCTATCCTAGATCTAGATGAAGAAAGGTGGCACAGAAATAGAAATGGACTAGTAGGGCTGAATTAATAGGTTTAAATATTGGAAGCACTCATGGATATTCTAAAAAGAAAGGAGATAAAAAGGAGAATACCAAGGAGTCTAGTGACTCTTACAAATGCATAAATATTCGTATACACACAATACAGGAAATAATTCCATTTAACACGAATCTACTCTTCAAATCACTAATACAAGCACAATGATATATAACACAATATTCTATAATTTATATCAACAACAAATATACAGAGAAACATTTAACCAGACTTTCATCATTTCATATCACAATGGAGAGTTAACTCTAAAGATGAATTCCAACCTGGAGTCCTGTGGAGATTCGGTTGATTAAGATGAGTCCAATCCTCTCAAACCCTTTCAGCATTCCTTCAAATCCTCCTAGGTGCAATCTCCAGCCTCTTCTGAAAACAACCAAATGCTAATCTTAGAGAATAATGAATTTCTCTCCTCACAAATACAATTTTCCTACAAGAATAAATCCTAATCTTGTTATCATTTCTTTCTGAATCCACTCCTATCCAACCCCCTACACATAGAAAATTTTTCCTATATATAGATTGGAGGAGGTGGTTGGATGGGTAATCCAACTGATGCAACCATCCCAACTATAATATTTATTAATTAATTAATATGGTTTGTAAAACCATTCTTGTGAAGGGACAAATAAATCTTACTTAATATAACTATAAATCTATGTCTCCTAAATTTAAGGGTGTTAAAATTGTTAATATTATTTTTAGGAATAATTTACTAATAACCATGGTAAAAGAATTTACCAAACATATTTCCATGAAAGTAACATAGATTTATTATTATCTAATAATAACAATTTCCTTCACACAATTTAATTAATTCATCATATAATAATATATAATATTTATATATGTAATCATAGGCATATGTGTGCACCCATATGCTTATGGTACATATACCATAAGTAAGACACATTATTACAAATATTTAATGTTATGAATATTATTATTATAAAGCATATTATTTATTCATACACTAATCCATATTCTTTTGCAAAATACAATAGTGATATATAAGGTGAAATATGACACTACATCAAAACATTTATTATTATTATTTCCGTAGACATCTTATTATTATGGATATTATAAAACATTATTAATAACATAAATTATTTATTATTGATGATATTAAAATCACATCAATAATCTACTAATAAAATTGAACATACCATGAAGACAATTAGAGCTACCATACTCAAAACCTCATTCTCAATGAATGCAAAAGACAAGAAACCAACTACAAGATCCAAAAAACCAACCAACTGAAAGAACATAGAAAGACATCCACACAAGGGCCTGACTGAGGAACTCCCCAACTAAAGGTCAAAAGGATCAAAGGTAGAATTTCCTTCTTGTGGAACCTGGTGATATCTCCATAACAACAAAAATGATTGATGATTTTGAGGGATCACTTAGACCCGTGAAGCCAGGTGGAGATGATACCGGGTACCTACAATCCTGCATCACCAAGAAGAGATACATATATACATATGGATATAAATACAAATCAGATATATGCAAACAGATGACCAAGATCGATCATACATCATGTGGACCTCAACTAAGTGAGTAACTATGACTTCATCCTGAGTCATGAAAACACATTAGACATGTATCCATGAAACATAAAACATCATGATAATGGTTAGATTCAAATCCATGGGTTAGATCCATAAAACATATAAAGATAAATGATTTTCTAATTTCATAAACATATAAATGCTAACCATAAATGTGCATATCAATCATCTGATATACATATCATCATCCACAAAACATAAATGTAAATGCATAGTTCTAACCATCATAATAGAAAGTCCAAATCAGAAAAGTCCATGTATCACCATAGGAGAGGGTATTGCATCCTCCCCCCTAGAGTTAGGCTTACTCCTAGAAGCCTACAAATAGGTATGGATTAGCATCTTTTAGTCTAGCAACATCCTCCCATGTAGTGGAGGAATCATCATTGGCATCCCATTGGACCGTTGTCTGGTCTATGGTACGACCCATGAGGGTCAATGTCCGTTGCTGCAAAATGGGTATCAGCTCTAAAGTCAAATGCTCGTCTGCTTCCTTGGGTTTCAATGAATGCTCCCTGATGTTCAACCTACCTAAGGTCTAAACTAGAAAATGCCCAATGAGATCTACCTGCATCACCTATGGTGGGTTCTAAAGAAGCCTGTCTATAGCTAGTTGCTAGGGTAGACTTCTGAGGACAATTAACTGCAATGTGCCCATGTTGACCACAAGAGTAACATCTTGTATTCCCAACAAAATTCCTCCCTGTTTAGGGTGCACTGGATTGATGATAGCTTCCTCAACTAGAATTCTGAGGCATACTTTGAGATGGTTGAGGGTTTAAAAATTACTTAGCATACTTCTAGTTGCATGAATATTCTGGTTGAGAACCCCCATCTTTATTGTTGTTTCCATTGTAATTGTTGTTGGCATTGTTGTGAAATTTCCTTTTCTAGTGGTTATGACTTCCTTTGCGAGGATAGTTTTTAGGTCCAGGTGCTCCTTGAGGTAGATTCCCTTTGAAACCTAACTAGGCCTAAAAGGGATTACCCCCTTGGCCACCTATTCGACCTTCTAACTGCAAGGCTATATTTTATTCCTTGAGGTGAGATTTGATAAGTGCATCAGTAACTGTTTGAGGTTCAAACAATCATACACTACCAGCCAAGCGGCTGTTGAGTCCTCTAAGGAAGAGTTGAGTCAACATGGGTTCATCAGCCTTACATCCTGAGTATGGTTTGAGTTCAAAGAAATTTTTCTCATAGTCATCAACTGACATAGTTAGCTGCCTTAAGTTGTGAAACTCTTTGACTCTTTCTTGTCTCCAGTGGTCAGAAAGAAATCTACCTTGAAAGAGTTCTAGGAATAGTTCCCATGAAAGAGTGGTAATATCTATGTGAAGTTTCTCTTTCTTTGTTTCCCACCAAGTGGATGCAAATTCCCTAAGGTGAATGAAAAAAAAATTGGCTTTGGTATTGCTACTATAAGGATGCATGGAGAAAAGCCTTTCTAGGTCTAGTAGCCAAGTTTCAATGGTAGATCTACCTTGAGTTTCCTTAAATGGGTTAGTCTTAGTCCTAAGGAGGTCTCACATGTGAGAAGCATACAGAGCATCTTCTTCCACTACCTGATTTCTCCCCCTAGGAATCTTTTCCCTTTCCCCATGGTGACCTCTATCCTACCCTACATCTAACCTATGTAATATCTATTGTAGGAGTTATTGTACTTGAGCCCCTTGAAAACCTCATGATTGATTATCAGATTAATCTCCCCTACCCTCATATTGTTCTTCTTCTTGAGAACTTTCATGTTGAGATCTAGGAGGGGTGTTTTGGACATCTCCCCTTCTACCTCAAGTTATACGAGGCATCCTACCATAGGTAATGATGAGTCAACTTTATGCGATTTTTTGTTTATAGTTTTCTGAATCTAGACTTAAATATCTTATGGTTTTTCATAAAAAAAATATGCAGACTTTTATGTTTCTATGCTTTAATCATATGTATATTTGATACTTTTGAAACTAAAGGACAAGACTAAATATATATATATATATATATATAGATTAATGAATGTTATGATAAAATCTGCTATTTTTCTTCTCTAACTTTAATGGGTAGACCTCCCATAGCCATGTGACAAGGCTACGTTAAAATAGGAAAACTTATTATAATCTCTGCCTTGGATTTGTGTTGTGGATTTTGTTATGCTAACCTTTTGCAAGAGAAGAATAAGTCAACAAGGAGCACAGACTCAAGGATGAGTGGGTCTTTTAAGGTGAATAGTTGTTTCAGATTTCATCATAGCTCCACTCCTTCCATAACTTTGTAGTTGCTAATTCAGACCAAGTCAATTTAGGTACCAAGTGTTCCTATATTCTTGAAGCACTAAATGTGGCTTATCTTCTTGCATAAATGATGTTGTCATTCCTTTAACTGAAGTTGTTATGCTATGTAATGAAGGACCCAATTTGTAGGTATTCTATTTTCTTAGTTGATTTTAAATATGCTAGAACTTATGATTCCAGGCTAGTTAGATGTTTTGAGGAATTCATACTATAATTCAGCAACAAAGTGAAATACTTTGATATCCTACATTGTACTTATGTTTTTTTAAATGAATATATGACAGTTCCAAATTTCAATCTTTGAGTCGTAAATCATTCACACTTCCGTGGGGGCCCATGTGGGAGGTGAATCCCCTGTTTATGTTTAAGTAGGATTCAATTCAGTTTCCTTTGAAGTTGATAAGCACTATTGCTCCTACAGCCACTAGTAATAGAACCACTAACTATTTCCTACAGCATAGGTTTACTTTTGAAGCATTATCTATTTACTGCTAAGTTTTTCCTTCAAGTTATGAGTTAATCAGTAGCTTCAGTTTCTAAGTATAAATCTTCTATTGCAATAGCTTTTACTTTAGTAGTGACAACTCTTGGAAGAACTAAAGCATAAACTTTGCAACCATAATCTCAAGTTCACATTCCCAGATTGATACATTTAATGAAGTCTAGCATGATGTTCTAAGTAGATATGTGATGATTTTAAGCAATGAATCATTGTCAAAGGGTGTCCAATCCTTGAGTTACTAGGATATTATTCTGACCAGTCATTTTTGGCACCACTGCTAGGGATGGTGTCAATTTAGTTTGACCAAGAAGTCATTAAGTTAGTTTGCATTCTGCATTATTTGTATGCATAGACGTAGTTATCATCTTGGGTGATTCCAACCTAACCTTAATCAAGAAGAACCCTTTGAGGTTTTTAATCCAACGCTTGAGGAGCCCCATTTAGAAAACCCACAAAAAGAACTGTTTGAGAACATGTTTGTTGATGCCTACATTCAATTTCCTTCACCACCATCATCTGAAGAGTCTTACCATTTAAACAACCTCTTTTCTTATGCAAAATATCTAGATAATGTAATGGTTCATCCTACCTTCCCTTTTCCTATTCCTACTCAGTAAGGTAACCAAAATTTGAAGAACATTCCTACAACCATACTTCCTAAATTATATGGAGTCATCATAGAGGATCCAAAGACTTTCCTCTTTGAGTTTGATGTCCTCTACTGAAGCTATGACTACACCACTAATGAACATAAGCTCAAATTGTTTCCTTCCACTTTAAAAAGAGGTTTCTCTACAATGGTTTCTGAGTTTGGGTGTTGATGTTGTAGCAAATTGGAATGCAATGTGTAGCATGTTTCTTGATAAGTATAAAGATTATTGCAGAGGAGGGGACTTAAAAGGAGATGACATATTTAAAATGTCATAGAAGGAAGATGAAACCTTGGAAGACTATGTCTCCAGGTTCATGTTCAGCCTGCAGTGTAACACACAACATGAGTTGAATGAAGAATCTCAAAAGAATTTGTTTTTGAGAGGTGTGAATGATGGAAGTATAGAGGCCCTTGACCTTATGGAAAGGGGGGACATTACCCAGAAGACTTGGGATGACATAAAGAGTATATGTCTAAACTATTCTAGAGCTACTGTTAAGAAAGGAAGAGGCTTAAGAGCTTTGCCTCACAAGTCTAATGGTGCAGGTGTGTCCAAAATGGAGCTATCCAATCTATTGTTAGATTTCAAGAAAGACATCATCAATGATGTCACTACTCAGTTGGACATAATGCAGGCAAGGAGAAAGAAAGATGAAGCTGATGCAATGTTAGCAGAGTATTGTCCACACTGTAGGGAGAAGAAAAATAATTGTTAGTGTAATTTTGTTGCAAATTTGGAGTCCCAACCTATGCCTACCAAGTTCAAATCCATTGATTTGAACAAAGAGGTGCTCTACATTTCCCAGCGAAGGCCATGGGCTCAAAGACTAGGTATTCCCCAAGATCCTCTTCAAAATTTTAATAGTAATAATACATGGCAAAATCAATAGCATAGTGGATTTAGTGGGTATAATAGTTGGTAGTAGCCTCAGCAAGGTTGGCAAAACCCTTAGCAAGGATGGCAGTAGCATCAACCAAGTTGGTAGTAGCCTCAGCAAGGTTGGCAACAACCTCAGCAAGGCTAGCAGCAGCATCAGCCAGGCTGGCAGCAATCTCAACAGGGTTGGTCACAACCTCAGCAACCCTAGAAAAAGCCCTAGTAGGGGTGACAACAACCACATAATTGGAAGAACCAATAAAACCAGAAAGCTTTGATGCCACCACCTTAATAGTAGGCTTTGATGCCTCCTCCTATAGCCAACACTACTTCCCCTAGACAGACTCAATTGCCTGCTCATCGTACTCCTAATCCCAACAATGCTAAACCAACAACACAATAGTAGAGCTATGCTATTTCTCTGAATAATATCCATTTAAGATTTGGCACAACCCTTCCTCCCCCACAACAGCCTATCATTTCCAAAGTTGAGGATGCCTCAATAGAGCCAACTGAGGTATCAGTCAAACATGTTGCTCCTGCAACACAAGAACCCCCATTTCCTCATAGGTTGGAGGAATAGGCTAAGCTAGTGGAAAATCAAGAAGTGTTCGATTTTCTTTCCTAGCTAAAGAAAATGATAGTAAAAATTCTCATGTTAGATGCCATAAAGGAAGTTCCTTCATATACTAAAGCCACCAAAGAAGCTTATATCAAACAACTTGGGAGGAAGAAAAAGGATCCTAAAACCATACATGTCCTAGGCCAATTATCTAATCTAATGTTGGAGAAATTGATAGTTCCAAAATATTATGATCCTAGTAGCCTTGTGGTCACAGTCACTATTCAAGGAATGCAAGTCCAAAATTCTCTAGTTGACTTAGGTGCATCCATAAATGTCATGACCAAGGAAGTAATATCTAAGTTACATATCATCTGTCTTAAGGAAACCCCAACCATCCTTCAACTTGCTGATAGTTCCACCATTACACCTAATGGAATGGTAGAGGATGTAATACTCACCTTGAATTCTTGGGAATATCTAGTTGACTTTGTTGTCCTTTCTCCAAAGGCTAACATGGGAGGGTATCCAATAATTCTAAGCAGGCCTTGGCTAGCTACTACAAATTCCTATATAGCTTGTCAGTAAGGAAAAATGACTATATCCAATGGAGTCAACACTAAAAACTTGACTCTATATTCCCCAGCTCAACCTTTGTTGCAAGATGACCAGATAATCTGGCCAAACTTGGGTGATACTTAACCTAAGGTCAATTCCATTCACCAATTAATAATGATATCCAGGGAACCATTTGTAGCCTCTAGGGGAGAAGATGAGATCATTTCCTCCATTATCAGGAATTAGTATGGAGTGCACTCCCAATTGTGTTCTCAAGAAGACTGTGTTCTTGAAACTTTGTTACCACCTTCGAATGCTCCACAATATTCTGAAGCTTCACAATTCCTTTATACATTATTACCTCATGAAATGGAGTCTTCCCCAATTTCTTAGCTATCCAAGGTAGAAAAGGTCACTGAGCTAGAAGTCAGCCTAGGAAGGGAGTTAAATATAAATAGTGCTTTGACACTCTCTTAGCAGAAAGTTGTCTTGAAACTTCTAAAAGAACATCAAAAAGACTTTTCTTTGGATTACACTGACATGAAAGGTCTAGATCCTAAACTCTACACTCATAAAATCTATATTAGTCCTGAATTCAGACATGTTCATCAACCTCAAAGAAGGGTTAATCCAACTTTAAGAGATATAATTAAGGATGAGTTGCAGAAGTTGTTAAATGCTGGATTCATTTATCCCATTTCTGATAGTCAGTGGGTCTCCCCTCTTGTTATAGTACCTAAGAAAGGATGGAAATGGAGAGTTTGTGTCGACTATAGGGAACTTAACTCACCTACTAAGAAGGACCACTTTCCATTGCCATTCATAGACCAAGTCCTTAATAACCTGGCTGGTAAGAAATACTTCTCTTTTCTGGATGGATTTAGTGGTTACAATCAGATACAGATAGCACCTAAGGACTAGGAGAAGACAATGTTCACATGCCCATGGGGAAAATTTTCCTATTTAGTGTTACCTTTTGGGTTGTGTAATGCTCCTGCCACTTTCTAGCGAGCTGTGATAAGTATATTCTCTGACATCTCTGCTGATTGCATGGAGATTTATATGGATGGCTTTACCACATGTGGGCATACTTTTGATGAGGCAAAGGCCAACTTAGAGAAATTTCTTCAGAGATGCCATGATTATAACCTTTCTCTCAATAGTGAAAAGTGCTTCATGATGATGGAAGAAGGGGTTGTCTTAGGACATTTCATATCTTCAAAAGGTATTCAAGTGGACCATGCCAAGATTGAAGTGATTAGAACATTGCCTACTCTAGCAAAACCAAAGGATGTGTGAAGTTTTTTTGGACATGCCAGGTATTATAGAAGGTTAATAAAGGATTTTAGTTAGCTTGCAGCACCATTCTATAACTTTCTTAAAAAGGATCTTGAAGTTGCTTGGGACTCTGAGTGTGCAAAGTCTTTCCTACAGCTTAAAGAAGTTCTCACCATAGCACTAGTTTTGAGAGGACCTAATTGGGGCTTTCCTTTTCACATTCATACTAATGCCTTAGACTATGCTATTGGTGTTGTGCTTGGTCAAAAGGTGGACTTACTTGAGCATGCAATTTACTTTATTAGTAACAATTTTCAAGGAGCTGAGTTTAATTACACTGTCACTGAAAAGGAATTTCTTGCAGTCATCTATGTCCTGAATAAATTCAGACACTACATTACTAGATATGATATCTATGTGCATACCGACCATTCTTTTATTAAGTATCTCATGAAAAAGCCTGCAATCTATGGACAACTAGCTTGTTGGTTTCTTCTTATGCAGAAATTTGACATTACCATAATCGATAAACCTGGTAAGACCAATGTGGTAGCTGATTTTCTTTCAAGGTTGCATGTACCTGATAATCCTACAACCATTGTTGATATTTTTCTTGATGAACATCTCTTCTTTCTATCTACACACAATCCCTGGTATGCTGATATTCCCAATTATCTCACCACTAGTAAGACACCAGTTCATTTCTCTACTAAAGAAAGAAGACCATTGACTGAAAAGAGCTTTAATTAATCATGGATTTCTGGATTCATGTTTTATACTAGTCTTGATCAAGTAATCAGAAGATGCATAAGGGAGGATGAAACATATGATATCCTCAAGGCATGTCATGATGAACCTTGTGGTGGTGATTTTGCTGCCAAAAGAACAACACTGAAGATCTTGACTATAGGCTATTATTGGCCCAGTTTATACAAAGATGATGCTCAGTACACCAAAAAGTGTGACAAATGCCAACACGTGGGATGGCCTACTAAGATAGATAAAATGCCCCTACAACCACAAGTAGTTTTCATACCCTTTGACAAATGGGGGATTGACTTTGTCGGTCCTATTGAGCCCTCTTCACAAGGTAAATCCTATATCCTTGTCTGCACTGACTATGTTACAAAATGGGCTGAGGCTAAACCTATGAAGCACCCTAGGGATAAAAATGTTGCAACATTCCTTTATGAACTTATCTTCACTAGATTTGGAGTACCTAGGGAGATTTAATCTGATCAAGGTCCTCAATTTACTTCCAATTTGATTGCTGCTCTAATGGAGGAATATAACATCAGGCATGGTAAATCTTCACCCTATCACCCCCAAGCTAATGGGCAAGTGGAAATTGCCAATTGGGAGTTAGAGTCTATTCTCACTAAAATAGTAGCCATCCATAAGAAAGATTGGGCTATCTGACTTCCTAAAGCACTTTGGGCATACCAAACTACATAGAAGTCTACAACCGGTTTCAGACCATTTGAGCTAGTATATGGCCGCTCTGCAGTCATGCCTATAGATTTTAAACATAAAAATATTAGGATAGATCTTAATCTTGGGATGGATCTGATTGTAGCACAACAAGATAGAATTCTGAGTTTGAATGGTCTTGATGAGTGGCAAAAATCTTCCCTACACAACATAGAATTGATACAACACCAGTGCAAGCAATGGCATGAAAAGTATGTCAAGGATAAAGTATTTTTTGTAGGTGACTGGGCACTCCTCTATGACTCTAGGTATCAGCATAACCAAGGGAAATTCCAAACTAGGTGGCTTGGACCATATGAGATTATTGTAGTCTTTCCAAATGGAGCAGTTCAGCTCTCCACAGTTGATCCTGTTCATTTCAATATGTTGGTCAATGGTCATAGATTGAAGTTATATCATAAACCCTAGAGTAAGCATGAGTTCCTATAGCAATTCTCTTCTATTTTTGGTGACACACTTCCTACAACAACTCGTAATGAGATTTTTGCTCATTTCCCTTCCTCACTCTAAAAGATCTTGTCACTTTCATAATAAACACTTTCTTAACAAAAGTCACTTCTCCATAATACAATTTTGTTTCATTTCTTGTCTATCACCCATCCACCTCATTTCTTCTTTCATTTGTGGATAGCAACAACTACCACCTCAGCAACAATTTAGGTTAGTACACATTTCAAGGTATGCAATTTTAATTTGTTTTCCACTTATCTTTATCGTATGCCTTGTCACCACTGCAAGTGTGGGACCACTTGCAATATTTTAGCTAGGGGGGGAAGTTATATTAGTTGTTTTTTGTCATTATGTTTATGCAATCTTTATATTTATTCCTTTATCCTATCGTACTTGCATTTCTTTTCATGATTTGACACTTTTTGCAAATCATTATGTTGCGTTGTTATTTCGCACATATGGAGTAACGGTGGCAAGTTATGTCAAGTATGAGTTTTGTGGAAAGTAGTTATGAGTAATTATGAGAAGTTAAGTGATAATTTTCATTTATGTTACTCATAAGCTCATTTCTCAAGCTGCATTGCTAGAAATTTCCAAATTTGAAATCATCCTGCAATTTGCTTTTTCAAGCTTTCTTGTTCAAAATTGTCTTGTCTATTTTTTATCTCTTGCAACTCCATTTTGCATATTTTGGCAACCAGACGATGGGAGGTGACCTCATTCATAGGGATCCCACTATGCATAATGTTTTGCTAGAAGACCAAGCTTGCAAGCCATACTTTCAGGTGAGGGTTTGCCTAGATTATATTCAGAAGTTAACCAGCTAGGATGACGAAGTTGCACTATAATTTCTAAACTCCTAAAAGGATGGAGTGGCTATAGTTAAAGGACTAAAGGTCTCATTATCTCAAGCAATTTTGGCAGAAGTTATGGGGTTACCACAGGAAGGTGAGGAATTTACAAAAAATCTTGATCCAACCACTTCCAGAGCTCAGTTCACTTTGCATTCAGACCCACTACTGGAAGTTGATCAGAAATAAGGTACATTTAGACTATCTCTTCTAGAGCTGTTTAGGAAATGTATGGTTCATGTCATTAGATATTTCACTTGTGAAGGATGACATTCATTCTTGCATTCCATTCACTTTAAATTTTTAAGTTTTCTAAGGCATGACAATAGGCCTATCAATGTCCCTAGTTTTGTGTTTGGCATCTTGTCAAAGCAGGCCACTCTAGTTCAAGAGGGTAAATGAAATTTTGTCTCTCACCATCATTTAGTCAAATTAATTGTGGAAAAATCCTTAAGGGGGCAGTCAAAAATTTCTTGGGATGAATTTCTACTACAAGGGTTTAAGGAGCCAATCCCAGAACCAATTGGGTGAAGAGTAGGACAGAGGGTTAAAATCAATAAGGGGGCTAGGAAATTTTTTATTGAAATTGGACAATGTTCTTCTTCCAAGAAGAAATATTGGGTTAAGACCCCTAACTCCCCTCATTCCTCTACTTCAAGATTAGTTCATGAAGAGGAATCGAAGAATTCTGTAGGAAAAAATGAAGTTTCTCCTACAGTGGAAATGGTTTCCCCAAAGGACAAAAAAATTAAAAATAACCCTGGTACTAGTTGGCAAGCTAAGGCATCTCCTATAGCCACAAGCATTTCCAAAAAAAGGAGGAATCTCTGTTAAGGAGAAGTACTAGGAGGAGGTCAAACACAACTATAGAGATTCTAGTTGATGAACCAAATGTGGAAAAAGATTATAGATGGAAGGAAGAAGAGGATAAAAACATTTAGCAAGAGGCTGAAATACAACCTAAAATCCCTAGACAAGAAGAACAGGATACTGAGATTATGCAGTAGGAAACATTTGAGGGGTTTCCTAATATTAAAATAGAACAGGTGCCTCATGAGCTAGTAAATGTAGAAGTCATTATAATTAGAGATGACTCCTATTAGAATAACTAAGAGGGGGGTGAATCAGTTATCCAGTGTCCTAATTCAAAATGTATAATCCAAAACAATTCTACTACTTTTGCAAGTCGATAACCATATAGTACTTTCACTATCTATCTATTTACTAATTTTCAGTCTAAACTTTCCAATAATTACTAATTAAATCTAACATGTAATATGAAAAGTATGATAACAAACAAATATCACAATAAACACATAACAAAAAAGATTTAATGTGGAAACCCTATAAAGGGGAAAACCACCTGGGACCGGCAACCCAAAATTGTTCACTCTTTTGAAGTGAGGTTGGTGAAGACCCAACCTTGTTAAAGGTTTAAAAACACACTATTAGGTGTGACCTTGTTAGAGGATTTTAGACCAAAAGTTATCATCCAACCAATAGTCACTCTGGGGTTGACAGGATAACAATGTTCACTCTATGAAGGAAACATCAAAAGACTTTCATAGTCCACTCGATTAAGAGATTTGACTATGTACAATGGTTAAATATGTAACAGTAGATGATCTGCCTTAAAACAACTTTAGTTTGTAGTTTACAGATCAATGTTTAGCTCATTCAAATATTTCTAACCAATATAACACTTCAGATTCAATACTATATCAACTTACTATCCGTCAGTAATAACTCTCTGTAGCTTGGTAACTATTCTGCAACTCGGTTCTTATTAACCAATATGATCAAATGCATGAAAACTTCTCCACATGATAACTCTACAGTATCTTCTTCTTCCAGCATACGATTCATAATGAAACCAATGTCTCTTATATAGATGAGTAAATCATTTTCTTTTCCTCCATCAGATTTTGCCGCTTAATCATATTCATAGATTTTTCCACTTTAAGCTCTCTTGACTGATGTGTTAGTGACACATTTCAATCTACTCCATTACATCCCTTTTGATTTATGTTAGTCATCAATCTTCATAACAAACATTATCTGTTACCTTGATTTTATACACTTTATAGCTCATCACTTTATTAGTTAAAATAATCATTTAATTCCTTTCTATTTTGCTCAGTTAACAAAGAAATGCATTGGTGAAAACAAGCTCAGTTAATAATATGCTCAGTATACACTACACTTCGTCAGTGTATACTAAAATGCTTTATTTACCAACAAAACTGCTTTGTGTCTTTCAGCTCTATTCTTCATCATAGATGAATGCAACATAATAAAGTCAATTTCATCAAGTCATAGACACATCAAAAAGTTACTTAGTGTATTCCTTATCCTCATCTATCATATACATCCTCCTCATGCAGATATTTTTGTTCTTCATCTCTTTCACCTTCCTTCAAATGTGTTGGTATAGTAACTTACAAGATAAGTATTGTCAAGCTAGTTGACATCAATGACAACATAATACTGATTCAATCATCTTTCATATCTAATCATCAACCCAGTAATATTGAATTACAGATTCTTCATTCTAGTTCTAAATCAGTTTTAGTTCATCAATCTCTCCCTTTGGAATTGATGGCAACTCAAGTAATGTGAAATGTACCATACACATACCAAACATGTATTCTACAACTTTATGATCAAATGTTTTGTAGTGTAAGCTCACCCTAGCTTAATATGTTTAATCACTATGTTACTAAAACAACATTATAAAATATAGCTTTGTCATTCTATAGATATAACCTTTTCAATTCTCAAGTTCCTTTCAGATTATCTCTCCCTTAGATAGTTCTCATCAGTGAAAATCTCCTTTTCTGTTCATATTATTTATCTCTCCCTTTGACAACAATGCCAAAGAAATAAATAAATAATCAGCTCTGTAGTAGCTAAGTAACTCTTTATTGTCCATTACTTCCTTTGTATCTTAGTATACTAATATCCCAATCTATTTCAGTTCTTCAAACTTAATCACAACCTTGAACAAAATCCAAAGTGTGAACTATGTTGCATCAACATGAATGATCTTCTGATAAGATTAGACTAATGCAACATCCAAATCACATTAGCAACTGATAGATAGGGGACGGACCCCAAGTCTAGTCCTCAAATATTCAAAAGTGTCCTTCGGTAGAGGCTTTGTAAAAATATTTGCAAGTTGTTCTTTAGATGTAAAAAATTATAACTTTACTTTCTTCTCTTGCACTTGTTCTCTTAAGTAGTGATACTTAATTGATATATTCTTTGTCTTAGAGCATCACATGATTCTTTGAAATATTAATGGCACTTGTGTTGTCACAGTATATGATCACCGAGTCAGTGATTACCTCATTCATTCCTTCCAACACTTGCTTGATATACGAAATGTTTGAGAAATTAGTAGTAGTAGCAACATACTCTACTTTAGTTGTAGACTGAGAAATAAAAGCCTACTTTTTACTTGTCTAGGTTACAAGTCTTTCACCAAAGAAAAATGCTCCTCCGGTGGTACTTTTTCTATCATCCACATTTCCAGCCCAATCAGCATCAGTATAGACTTTCAGCTCAAACTTACCTTCCTTAGGATACCATAATCCATAATCCTCTATCCTTTTTAGATATCTTAAGATTCTTTTAGTAGCAATCATGTGTGATTCTCTCGGATTAGTAGAATATCTAGCAACAATTCCCACAACATGTGCTATATCTAGTCTACTATGAACTACATACATGAGCTTACCAATCATGGATCGGTAAAGTGTCTGGTTTACGTCTGTAGTTTCATCATCCTTTGTCAATTTACTTCCAGTAGCCATTGGTGTTCCCATAGGTTTAGCATCTTCCATGCCAAATGTCTTCAAGACTTCCTTTATGTACTTGGACTGTGTGATGAATATCCCATCACTCTGTTGTATCACTTCTAATCTGAGAAAGAATTTTATCTCTCTAAACATAGACATTTCAAACTCATTCCTCATGTCATTAGCAAAGATTTACATACATGATCTTGACCTCCAAAAATAATATCATCAACAAAAATTTCAGCAATGATAATAGTGTCATCGGTATCACCTTTCATGTACAAATTGATGTTCTCACTAGTTCTTACAAATCCAATACTTAACAAGTAAGTATGCAGTCTTTCATACCATGCTCTTGGTGCTTTATTCAAACCATATAAAGCTTTGTGTAATCTACATACCATGTTTCTATTGTCTGGATCAACGAATCCTTCGGGTTGTTCTATGTAGACCTCTTCTTCAAGTATACCATTCAGAAATGTTGATTTCACATCCATTTGATAAACCTTAAATTTCTTGTGTGCAGCATATGAAAGTAACATTCTAACTCCTTCCAATCTAGCAATACATGCAAATGTTTCACCATAATCAATGCCTTCTTCCTATGCATATCCCTTGCATACCAATCTCGCTTTATTTCTTGTCACTTCACCATTTTCATTCATTTTGTTTCTAAATATCCATTTAGTACCAATAACATTCTTATCTTTAGGTCAGGGTACTAAGGACCAAGTTTTTTTTTTCTCTATTTGTTCTATTTCCTCCATTGCATTAACCCATTCTTCATTTTCTAATGCAACTTTCACATTCTTTGGTTCAAATTCACAAACTAGACATGTACCTTTTCTTGTTTTGCTTCTTGTCTGCATTCCAGCTCGTTTGTTTCCTATAATTTGTGTCTCAGGATGATGTCTTCTAACAATAATAGCCAATACTCAGTTTCTTCTTTCTTGTTAATCCTATTCAGGTTCATTTGCTTGCTCGGTAGCACCATGTTGTTCGTCGATTTCCCTTTCCTGTTCCTTGGGGTTATTTTCTTGCTAACTGGTTATCACTGGTTGCAACTTTGGTAGATAGTTAGGAAGTTCAATGTAAGTGAATCTACCATAGTCTTCTGGTTCCTTTCTTTCTTCTATGTTTATGTCATCATACTCATCAACATGAACATTAGTACTTTCAATCATCTTATTTGTAACCTTATTCAGACATTTGTATGCTTTACTCTTAGTAGAATATCCTAAGAATATTCCTTCATCACCTTTAGAATCAAATTTCCCATTTTTCTCATCTTTCAGAATAAAATATTTTCTTCCAAAAATTTTCAAATAAATTACAGTAGGTTTGTGTCCAAACCATAGCTCATAAGGTGTCCGGTTGGTGTCCTTCTTTAGTTGTACTCGATTAAGCACATATAAAGTTGTACTGATAGCTTCCCTCCAATATGTCTGAGAAACATTCTTTTGTAACATTAGTGTTCTAGCATAGTCAATGATTGTCCTATTCCTTCTTTCAACAATCCCATTATGCTGAGGTGTTCTCAGTGTAGAGACCTGTCTCTTAATACCATTCTCATTACAGAAATTAGTAAATTCATCAGAGATAAATTCACCTCCTATATTAGATCTTAAGCATTTGATTTCTTTTCCATTCTCTTTTTCTACCTTAGCCTTATACCATTTAAACAACTTAAAAGATTCAGATTTCTCTGTCAAAAACATAATAGTCATCAGTCTAGTATAGTCATCAACAAAAAGAATAAAGTATCTATCACCATAATAGCTCTAAGTTCTCATAGGACCATATAGGTCAGTATGAACGAATTCAAGTATCTTCTTTGTTGAGTAGTCTTTGATTTTAAAATTGGACTTAGTCATCTTACCTTTCTGACATTCATGACATGTAGCATGATCTGATTTTGACAAGTTAGGCAATCCTCTAACTCTTTTCTTCTTACTAATCTTGATCATGTTATAAAAATTTACATGACATAACCTCTTATGCCACAACCATGCATCTTCATCTTTCATTAATAAACAAGAAGACTGATCAATATCAAGATAAAATAGATTACCTCTAGATTGTGTATTGGTTCCAACAAGTCTTCCTCCATCATCATAGATTCTTACCTTTCTACTCTCAAAAGCAAGTCGGTGACCTGATTTGTTTAGCTGTGCCACACTTATCAAATTGTAGTTCAGTCCATCTACCTAGTATGCATTCTCACATTTTATTCTATCATTAATCATTAGTGAACCTTTACCTCTCACCATACAAGGTGCATCATTTCCCATTCTAATAGATCCACCATCATATTCATCATTTAGATCAAATTTCTCTATATCACCAGTCATATGATTTGTGCAGCCACTGTCTATGATCCATGTATCATTTCTTCTTACTTTAGATATCAGTGTTGTTTCTTCATGTTTCTCTTCTTCTTCTGAATCATCCTTCATAGCAACAAATACTACTTCTACATCATCATCAGTGTCAGATTTAGATTCAAATTCTTTGGCTATGTAACATACCTTTTTCCTTTTGTCATAGCTATCTTGGTTGTCTCTGTTGTTGTGTCAGTAGCCTCTGTTGACTCTTCTCCCATAGCTTCCTTTGGATCAGTCTTTGGATCTATCATCATCTTTCTTATTCATAAATCTAGCAGCAATGTGGCCAACTTCTTTACAATTAAAACATGCTAGAGGTAACTTGCCTCTATACCTTCCCTTACCTTTGGGAAATCTTCTAGCCATAAGAGCTTCAAGCTCATCAAGTTCATCATTGGTACTACTATCACTATCATTATTCTTATCATTCTTGCTACTAGACTTACCAATCTTCAAAGAGGACATGAAAGTGAATTCAACAGAAGGTACAACACTATTGTCAAAGTTATTCAATTTAAAGGTTGTAAGCTTACCGATCAGAGTGTCAAGGGTGAGGTTGGATGTAGCCCTTGTTTCATGAATTGTAGATATCCTAATCACATAAAATGGCAGCAAAGTTCTGAGAATCTTGCTTATCACTATTTCATCATCAATAACTCTACCGAATGATCTAATAGCATGTACTACCTCTTTTAGTGTATTTGTATATTGCATAATGTTGTCACCTTCTTTCATCTTCATATCATCAAATCGATCTCTTAGGATTTCTACTCTGGCTCTCCTGACATTCGCATCTCCATTGTATATTAGAGTCAGTTTATCCCACATGGATTTGGTAGTAGTGCATCCCTTAATGTCTTCAAATTCGGCATCGATACATGCAACATCAAGTTCCATCATAGTAATATTATGTTCATGCCTATCCTTTAGTTGATCAAGAGTCAGGGGACCTAGTCTCGGTTCAATGTAGCCATTCTCCATCAGTTCTAGTGTAGAATTCCCAATTCCAAATATGTGCAACTTCATCCAGCTTTGCCATACTATGAAGTTATCTTTGTTCAACTTTGGCACTTCCCTCTTATGGATCTTGAGACCTTTTTGTTGAAGTCCTTAAAACTCTATTCTAAACAACCATAGCTTTGATACCAATTTTTTGAATAACTGAGAGGGGGGTGAATCAGTTATCCAGTTTCCCAACTCAAAATGTATAATCCAAAACAATTCTACTACTTCTGCAAGTCGGTAACCATATAATAATTTCACTGTCTATGTATTTACCAATTGCTAGTCTAAAATTTGTAATAATTACCGATTAAATCTAACATGTAATATGCAAAGTATGATAACAAACAAATATCACAATCAACACATAACATAAGAGATTTAACGTGGAAACCCTGTAAAGGGAAAAACTACTTGGGACCGGCAACCCAAAATTGTTCACTCTTCTCAAGTGAGGTCGGTGAAGACCCAACCCTGTTAAAGGTTTACAAACACACTATTAGGTGTGACCTTGTTAGAGGATTTTAGACCAAAAGTTATCATCCAACCAATAGTCACTCTAGGGTTGACAGGATAACAATGTTCACTCTATGAATGAAACATCAAAAGAATTTCATAGTCCACTCGGTTAAGAGATTTGACTATGTACAATGGTTAAATATGTAGCAATAGATGATCTACCTTAAAACAACTTTAGTTTGCAGTTTAAAGATCAATGTTCATCTCATTCAAATATTTTTGACCAATATAACACTTTAGATTCAATACAATATCAACTTACTATCCATCGGTAATAACTCTCTGTAGCTCGATAACTATTTTTCAACTTGGATCTTATTAACTAGTATGATCAGAATGCATGAAAACTTCTCCATGTGATAATTCTACAATATCTTCTTCTTTCGACATATGTTTCATAATGAAACCAATGTCTCTTATATAGACAAGTAAATCATTTTCTTTTCCTCCATCAGATTTTTCCGGTTAATCATATTCATAGATTTTGTTGCTTTAAACTCCCTTGACTGATGTGTCAGTAACATGTTTCAATCTACTCCATTAGATCCCTTTTGATTTATGTTAGTCGTCAATCTTCATAACAAACATTATCTCTTACCTCAATTTCATACACTTTACAGCTCATCACTTTATCAGTTAAACTGATCATTCAATTCCTTTCTATTTTTCTCAGTTAACAAAGAAATGCGTTGGTGAACACAAGATTAGTTAATACTGCGCTTGGTATACACTACACTTCGTCGGTGTATTCTAAAATGCTTTATTTACTGACAACACTGCTTTGTGTCTTTCAGCTCTATTCTTCATCATAGATGAATGCAACATAATAAAGTCAATTTCATCAAGTCATAGACTCATCAAAAAGTTACTCAGTGTATTCCTTATCCTCATCTGTCATATACATCTTCCTCGTGTAGATATTTTTGTTCTTCATCTCTTTCACCTTCCTTCAGATGTGTCAGTATAGTAACTTATAAGATAAGTACTGTCAAGCTAGTTGACATCAATGACAACATAATACTAATTTAATCATCTTGCATATCTAATCATCAACTCCTCAGTAATCTTGAATTACAAGTTCTTCATTCTAGTTCTAAATCAGTTGTAGTTCATCAACTGCAGCTTAGAAGAGAAAGCCTATGTGTTTGGAAGGAGAGGATCAACCTCTAAGAGTCCTTAGGAAGATGATTCAGATAGTGATGACTCTAATAGTTACATCAAGGAAGAAGATGACACAATGTTTTCTCCTACAGTAGGATCTGCTATAGTAGAAAGGAATCCCTATGAAGAAAATCTAGATATTGATGGAGACCTTGTGAATAAAGTAGCAAAGAAATTTTTTAATGAAGGATTAGATACATTAGCCTTAGTGGCTCAGCAATGCTCTAATACCAAGAGGTCTATGATCATCTAGAAAGATCCTTTGAAGAAGGCAAGTACTAACAATGGTAAGTCATATGTTCCTCAAATAGAAGACAATTCTTGCTTTAGTTCAATAACAGATCAATTTAGCTCAACATCTTTGTTATCTATTATCTTCCAATTTTCTAAGCAATTAAATTCTGAGAGAGAGTAGTGGAAACAACAACAAAAAGAACTAAATAGGGTGATAGACTATCATTATCAAGAAACACTTGTTTAGGAGGAAAAGGTAGAACAATTCATTGTGAAACTTAACAAAATTACATCTCTAATTCCTGACCTGATGGGTTGTAGATCCCCATCACCTATCTATGCCTTGTTTCTCAAAGAACAACTCTTAAACTATCTAATGACCTAAATTATGTAGGACAAATCTACCTCATTGCAAGAACCTACCTAGTTTTCTCAAGCCTTCCATAACTCTCCTGCAACCATTCAAAATCTATTATGTGAACTTTATCTCCACAACCTAGCATTCCCTAATGACTGAGTTTTGAATCCCTTGCTTTATGTTGGGGATATTTAGCTCGGAGCCCTTATGTCCTGAGCATAGAATTAAATTAGTTGGGACACTCAAGCTAAAGTTTATAGGGATTTGGAGCTAGAAATTCCCCTATATCTAAGGCCTGAAGCCAAAGATCCTTGAACTTACTATTATAATTGGTTAAGGATTGCCCCCTCTAAATCAGGTAGAAAAGTCATCTATCCAATGAGAAATGAAGCATTTAATGCATGTGAATAGATGGTGGATTCTGAATTACCTGAGGCTAGAAATGCCATTCAGTGGTGCTAGAATAGTTTATCTAGGGAGATGAGAAACAGAGAACCACATTCACCTCTCAACTTTACTATGGCAACCCAGCATGCACCTTGGTATATTTCCTTGGGAAGAGAGAGGGAAAGTTTTTGGATTCCACTAACCTTTTAGCCTCCATTACTGATGTCTCCTCTACTTCCAAACTCATAAAATTTGGACAACTTTGATATGAAGAAAGAGAAGGACAGGTGGAAGAAACAAAGAGAAATAAATGGATTCTATTGGAGTCTTGCAGAAGGAGGTACTGGGCAGAGGATAGCTACTGATTATAGGTTGACAGCCAGGTTAAAGAATTTATTTATTGTGGGACCAGCAAATAGTTAAGCTGGGGGGAATGATGATTCAAGTTTATGGGATGTTTTGTTTATAGTTTTCTGAATCCAGACTTAAATATCTTATGGTTTTTCATAAAACATTATGCAGACTTTTATGTTTCTATGCTTTAATCATATGTATATTTGATACTTTTGAAACTAAAGGACAAGACTAAATATATATATAGATTAATGAATGTTATGATAAAATTTGCTATTTTTCTTCTCTACCTTTAATGGGTAGACCTCTTGCAGCCGTGTGACAAGGCTATGTTAAAATAGGAAAAATTATTATAATCTTTGCCTTGGATTTGTGTTGTGGATTCTATTATGTTAACCTTTTGCAGGAGAAGAATAAGTCAGCAAGGAGTGCAGACTCAAGGATGAGTGGGTCTTTTAAGGTGAATAGCTATTTTAGATTTAATCGTAGGTCCACTCCTTCCATAACTTCATAGTTGTTGATTTAGACCAAGTCAATTTAGTTACCGAGTGTTTCTATATTCTTGAAGCACTAAATGTGGCTTATCTTCTTGCATAAATGATGTTGTTGATCCTGTAACTGAAGGTGTTATGCTATCTAATGAAGGACCTAGTTTGTAGGTATTCTATTTTCTTAGTTACTTTTAAATAATCTAGAACTTATGATTCCAGGCTAGTTAGATGTTTTGAGGAATTCATACTGTAATTCAGCAACAAAGTGAAATACTTTGATATCCTACATTGTAATTATGTTTTGTTAAATGAATATATGACAGTTCCAAATTTCAATCTCTGAGTTGTAAATCATTCACAATTCCATGGGGGCCCATGCAAGAGGTGAATCCCCTATTTATGTTTAAGTAGGATTTAGTTCAGTTTCCTTTGAAGTTGATAAGCACTATTGCTCTTCCAACCACTGGTAATAGAACCACTGACTCTTTCCTGCTGTATAGGCTTACTTTTGAAGCATTATCTATTTACTGCTAAGTTTTCTTTCAAGTTATGAGTTAATCTGTAGCTTCAATTTCTAAGTATAAATCTCCTGTAGCAATAGCTTTTACTTTAGTAGTGACAACTCTTAGAAGAACTAAAGCATAAACTTTGCATCCATCATCTCAAGTTCACGTTCCTGGATTGATACATTTAATGAAGTCTAGCATGATGTTCTAAGTAGATATGTGATGATTTTAAGTAATGAATCACTATCAAAGGGTATCCAATCCTTGAGTTACTAGGATATTATTCTTACTAGTCAGGTAATAAGAAGAATAAGTTTTAAGGGTCCTAGTTTGATTTCAATTTTAAGTTTTCCTAAGATGAATAACAAGTTTTAAGAACCATGGGCCAAATTCCCTAGGCCCTAGTATAGAAAGTTCAATCTGATACCAAGATGTACTACCCTGCAGGGGAGCTGGGGAAGAGAACAAAGATTCTCTTTGTAAAAAAAAACCTAAGTAATGATTTATGAATTTTTTTGAATTTTTAAAAGAATTAAATAAACAAAACATAGAATAACTTAGATTCCTCCAAGGTTCCCTTTTCATTTAATGTAAAAATCATTAAGTCCATATAGTGTACTAACAACTTGATTTACTTCTTAAGAAAACTACATCCCAACATTTCTAAATTCTTTAAAAGGGAAATACAAGGTACTTTCATTTCAACTTGACATTTAAAAACCATCTATATTCCTAAGTATCCTTTATGAACAACATAGCATTTAAAGAATATAATAGAATCATCTAAACATTTGATACATTGCAAATAATACATTTTTTTTAACAGCTTTTCACTTAATCAATAATGAGAAACCTACTACTTTACTTGAAATGTTGCAAAATCCTTTTTTTTTCCAACATACGTCTTATACATAAAGTTCATGCTTTTCCTTTTCCTTTTTCCTAAGTCTACCATTCCAAATACATCATTTTGAAATACATTAATGATTACATTACACTCATCTCCTCTTGGGAGGGTAACAATAAAATTAAATCATGCAAGATAAATACAAGTTTTCATCCTTCAAAACTGGGACACTATCCAAGCATGAATCCATAAGCACTGCATCCGCTAAAGATACCTCAATAAAAAGATTTGCCACCCAACCGCATGGATACCAAAAGGTCCACTCCCCCGTGCTAGGAGATAAACACCAAAGTCCACAAAGAAGGAATAGCTAGGCCATACGTAGGGTTGGGTAAAGTTTCCAAAATAGAAAATGAAAAGAAGATCAAAGTATAAATATTTTCCCAAAGGTTCTAAGGCTTGGTAGAAACTCTAAGAAAAAAACTAAGCGAGTGTCATCACATAGCCCTCACCCCTTCAACTATCCTGGTAGTAGCCACTCTAGGCCCCGACCCCCAAGTAGGCACATGCGGAACCAAATGCCTTTCATACAGACAAGTGTCATTCGATCGTACCTATGCATAGGCACCTTCTTCCACTCCCATCCATGGCTTTTACTAGCACTAATGGCATGGGTGAGGCACATATTAATATTTTTCATATTTGAACCCATTCCCATAAGTTTTAATTAAATTATAACTTATTAAAATAATTCTTTAGTTAGTTATCCTGGTACTAGCCACTTAGGGCCCCGACCCCACACTGAGAGCCACTCACTTAGTGTTCTTAGGATTTATACCCTTAACCCACACATCACAAATACATCGTTCATGAAATAAAATACATCATAAAAACTTTTAAGAACTTACATCAAATAACATAAAAGAATATGATAGTTTAATGATGTTTAGGAAAATTAGGAGTAGTTTAGGGAGACCTAGGATAGTCCTGATCTTCTAGACAACCCTAAACCCTAACCCTACATCCTACACACATCCTAACCCTATTAAGGCATCTAAATGCACTATATAACTTTCATCAAACAAGAAATGATCATTGATGAAGGGTGCTCCCCTTAATACCACAAACACATAACAGAAATAGAGAAACAACAACAATATGCAAGAACAGAAAATTGGCTTCTTATTATCTCCACAAATGTGGAATTACAAACTTTCAGAATTACAATATGAAAAGCCACATGGGCATTCCCTTACAATATTCTGTAGGACAAAGCCTTGAACTATTACCCAGATCTACTACCCAAAACTATTCTGAACTGCCTAAGACAATAATACAGCCTTCCTTATATAGGCAATTTTCCACCGCCTGGAAGGTTCCAGAATTTTAGCCAATAAGGCTGACCAAACTTAGAATTATTTTATTTTACATTTTATTACATCATAGTCAGCTCAAGATAACCTTTGAAACCCGAACAGAAATTTTGAAGAAAATTATTTTTCGCCATTTCAGGTGACCCAACTTCCGAAGACCATAAGTCATCACCAGTTGACCCGATCGGCTATTATAACCCCATTTTGGAAATGCCACGAAGTGCTCTACAGGCTAGACCCGCGCAAGCGCCCGTCACCCAAATTTTTGACCTCATCCGGGGCCTCTAAAGCCTTCAAAACCGAGTTCAAAGTTTCTGTACCCTGCTGCCAATACCGAAAATCTTCAATATCTTCCAATATACACTTGATCTGGCAATGAAACTTTACTGGCAGGCTTATATGACCAAAATGAACCTCCAAGAAAGAAATCAGATCATTCTGAGCACATACAAAAATTACCAAAAATAGTAACTTTCCATAAATAGCAGCTCTGCACAAAATAGCTCTTATTGAATATAAAAATAGAAATATTTTTTTGGGTGATGCAAGATTGCTCTTACACCCAAGATGCTCCTACATCAATCATATATCAAGTTTACACAAATTTCCATATGCCAAAACATAATGCTCCATAAAACCACTGATGCCTCAAATTTAACTAAGTCTGAATTAAATTGAAAATTGAAAAACTAGAAGTTGCATCTTAACTCTTATGAGGTTGAAACCTATCTCAGTCATCCTGGAAGGTACCTAATTCATTTATACAATTATAACTTAAAGTATGAGAAATGAAATGTTATACTTGTATAAAGCCTATTTTCCTCGCTTGGTACTAGTTTGCTTGGTTGACACTAGTTTGCTCGGTTGATACATTCTTCTCAGTTAACATTGGCTGCTCGGTTAACACTAGCTACTCAGTTGACACTAGCAGCTCCGTTAATGATGTCTTGCTCGGTTGACACTAACTTTTTGGTTTGCACTAAGATGCTCGGTTGACACTAACATGCTCAGTTGACACTAACATGCTTGATTGACCCTAACATGCTCATTTAACACTAACATGCTTGGTTAATACTAACATGCTCGGTTGAACCGATAGCTAGAAACTACAAAAAATAACTGTCAACTCCAACTTGTGGATAAAACTAGGCATTATGAGGACTATGGTTGCCTGTTCTAGGCATGACCCATTTGAGATTTCCTAGTTCCCCTTTAGAAATGGCCATCAAACCATCCTATCTATCCAACAAATCTTTCCTAGATATGG